>OX388351.1:67706953-68306953 GCA_947579665.1 Sympetrum striolatum | reverse complement strand
GAAGGTGGGAGGGTCGACTAGTTAGCAACAAGCCATAGACGATTAACTGTTTATTTTTGTAAAATGGAGATCCATTAAATTATTCAACGAGCCCTGAACTGATAAAGGCAGAAAATAATCAGCGTTCCCTGAATGACTGACATAGCTCTTAAAGCAATTATCTACGAGGAGTTCCAGACACCATATATTGATGAATGGAATATTTTCGATTTTTTTATTTGTGCGGGTTGGAGAAAAGTACGTTCTTCAGTTGCAAATCAGGTGACTTCTGTTGATGGCTACTCAGCCGAAACCGCTCTTCTAATTAAAATTTTTACTGAGGAAATTACTAAGTTCTTCTTCATGGCCTTCCACAAAGTAGGCCTACTATGATATATTTTATTCTTAAATTACTATTTTCTCAGTCTTGATCATCGCTGGAATAATACGGAAGCTACTAAAGAATGGATGTCAATGGCATTCATCCCGGTAACTCAATTAGATGTGTTATTCGCCTGAACTTGGGTATTCTTCCATTGGATATTCCAGTCTGGAAAACGAATACTTTACTCATCATCTTGCTTAGTAATCCTAAGTCCCTCTTCAATGGGCTTAGTAGCTTTAGCAGCGTTATTAAAAGTGCTTCGACAGCTTAGGTCATTCTGCACACACGCTCCCTCCGGGAATCGAACCCTGAACCTCTTTCAAGAAAGCCGAACGCGTTGCTCTCATTGCTACTCGGGAGCCCTTTTGGTAGCTTCTGATGGAACGAATGTGTTATAGCAGAGAATTAATAAGAAAAAAAAGAGAAAACTAGATCAAATAGTTCTAGCATTATACTATGAAAACAGAGGACAGTTCATCAAGTAAAATGTATGCGCTTAGTTCTATTCATGATAATTGTATCAAAACATTTATCATATTTTTTATCTATGATATTGTGCCATCTAACATGCAATAGACAAATCTAATTAGGTTATAACAACAACGTAATTAGCATCTATTTAAACTTACGCAGCATCAGCATCGAAAATTAATTAGTATCCTAATATTGTCTGCTAACTCGATTGAATTTATTCGTTTTGAGCAAATTCTATCTTAGTTCTTGGAATCGAATCAATTCTCTAGAAGTTGATACTTCATAATGATAAGGAAGTGAAAATTTGCTCGAGGCTAATTGGCATCAAAGCACTCCGGAGAATTCTCAAGTACAAATATGTGAATTAAAGTCAAAGCGGTCCACTGATCGGGAGATTCAATATTCTACGAAACTCTCTTATCGGGAGCTTATTTGCAATTCGCTCTCTAAGATTAAATTATATGTAAACCCAAAATTAAATACATGACTCAATTAATTAACGCTGCTAAATTCCCGAACTTGGTTTCTTAATTGAATTATTTTTGAATAATTATTCAAATATCTATAATGAGGAGGAATATTATAAGAATTGGCTTTCATTTCCGTTCTTAAAGGTTAAATTTCAAGGAACTTAAAAGATCCATAAATGTATATTAGAGCTTTTTTTAATAAAAAATAAAATATTAGTTTTGGAAATTACCGTGTTAATTTCCTTTTATATTTCAAAGACATCACAATAGGAAAATCTGGTATTCAAAAAGTATATTTTCTCCAAGAAACATATCCAGTTAAATATATGCAAGTAATTTCTCATAGCAGAAGTCAGAAAAAGTAAAAATTACTTATGGCAATTATAGTTCTTAAGTTGAAATTCCAAATTCTTTAAAAAATCCATCTAATTTATTTGTCTCCTAGTTTATCTCCTAACTTACTAATAATAATTAATTAATAATAATTTACTCTAGGTGTTACAAATTTAGCACGATATATCATACCAGAAATATTTTTAAATTATAGTCAAAATAAAAATCCATGTAAGTTTGGAAGTATAACTAATTGATACCATGCCCTATGTTTTCTTATATGTGGTATTTATATCAGTTAAATGTCTCACTCGATAGCACTTTTCAGAGTGCTTCCATATCTTCAATAAAATAATTCAAATTAAATTATAGCCAAAGGAGAAATACACCCACACCACTATGCAAATATAATTATTTAGATGAATTAATAAATAGAAGAACACACAGGATAAGGTTTAATCAATATTAGAAATTGAATAACCGGAGGTAGAAATTCTATATACAAGGAATCTAAATAGAGCCATTCATATTTCAGCAAATGTACCATAATTTCAATTAATAAACACTACATTGAGATAGAAATAATCCACGATACTGAAATGAATTGTTTACATTTCCTTCTTTGCCATGAAACCGCCTACGAATATCTACGGCAATAATGTGGCAAAGCCCTTTGATCTCACACCAAGGACTTGCCGAACGACGCCTCGGAGACTCGGTTCCGTCCATGGGCGTTGCTACTCAACGGGATTAAAATTGGACAAACAAGGTCACTCTGATGATAATGGAAAGCTGTCACTTGACAGGGGAGCAAAAGTAAACATAACGCACTCCAATCTTATATGAATATTGATTTCACAAGCCACGGAAGGAAAAATCTAGAAGGGTTCCTCAAATGTGCTGCCAATCAGGTTATGCGATGGATTCATTACAATATTAAAACGTTCGCAATGTGATCGTAGAGCTAATATAGCGCCGAGTAGATTGAAATTTAAGTGATTTATTTTTGCTAAGTTAGCAGTGATCCATTAACTGAACTTGATATCGAAGTACTGAAAAAATACAGAATTTTTTAGGGAAATCCAAAACGTCTCTTCGTCACTTTGACCGATAATGAGACTAAGTCAAGATTGGGAAAGTTTCTTAAATGTCATTTCAGAGATTTTATAAGAATATTCAAATAATGTTACGACGAATAAGATGTGTGAATTATTGTGCGTTGAATAACTATACGTAATACGCATAAGATTTTAGTTAAGTATAAGTAAGAATATATAATTGAAAGCGTGGCCGGTGAATTGATCCTGGGGGGATTCGTACGCGGGGAATTGATCCCCCGGCAGATTGGTACGATGGGAATTGATCCCCCGCGCTGATGTTATTCAGTCTTATGTTAATAACTACTGTTATTCAGTCTTACGTTAATATACTCGCCCTGGTTATTGGTTAATTTTATAAATAAATTAACCGGAGGGGTTGGGTTGGGTTGAGTTGGGTTGGGTTGGTAGTACATCATCAGCGCGGGGGATCAATTCCCCGCGTACCAATTTTTCGGGAGATCAATTCCCCGCGTTCGAATTCCCCGCGTTCGAATTCCCCGCGTTCGAATTCCCCGCGTACGAATTCCCTCTGGATCAATTCACCGGGCGCCAATTGCAAGATATCGGACACAAACATGGTGGAAGAAAACTTGCCGGCATTCAAAAGAAATTACATTGAAGAGGAATATTTGTAATTTAAATCAGTCAACCAGGCAGAAGCTCTTTTAAAATGATTGAAATAAACGCCAAGGACCATTTGGCAACTCTCATGAGTGGCAGATGGAAAATAAATGGAGTTGACGACGAATTGGGAGTAATTAGTAGAGTAGTCAAGAACTTCAGATGGATAATACAACAATCTAAGTTTACTTCTATTTTCCTTTATTTACAGCAACCCAGCACTATATAGAACTTCTCGTTACTTAAGGCTCCTTGATTAAATTTACTAATTATTTACGCTTTATATATGATTCTATAAATGTAGAGGAGGATGCTTCTCATTGAGTCAAAACAACTTCCAAACTTTCTTAGCGGGAGGTTTACAGAGTCTTTCCGCAAAACTTTGATATTTTTTCCAAGTGATATTTCACATCTTAGAATTCTTTAAAACACTGCTTTGAAGTTTGCATACGGTACTAAGATTCCGCTAACAATACATTACACGACAGAGATAAATTCACTCACAAACATACGAAAGGAAATCAAAAGAAATGAAGAGGCTAAAAATTACATGGAAACGGGAAATAAAAACATGGCTGATGTGTTAGAGTAATGTCTATTAGAATAAAATGATCGCTCTAGTTTCGCAACACTACAAATTTCTTTCTTTCTTCTCTATCCTAGGAGGCTCGCACGCATTGCCCTTCCCTGTAGTGCCATCACCTTTTTGACCCGTCCAATCGACAAATTCTAATCGAAACTTTTTTTTCCATCCCGTCCCGAAAATTACTTCTCTCTCCTAATTTCGGAATCGCAATTTGCGTCGGAATGTCCACACGCCGGCCTACGGCTGTTCATGCAGCTAAATTGCATTGCCGATGGAACGATATGGCCCGAGCGCTTTTTTTTCCTTCCATTTCTGTTACTTCGGGAAAAAAAGTGCCATCAACGCTCCGCGGGCCCAATGAAGACTCTTTCGAAAACGTGGCTCTCGGAATCAGCCTGAAATAGCCTCTGTCCAACCGAATATGAGCGGGAGATGAAATTCGGTAAAAATAAGCTCCTATCCAGCAATAAAATACTTTAGCACAAGTTGGAATAGAAAAATCCCATAAAAGGCTGATGTTCGCAATAAATGTGAGTTTGTTCTACAAAATATATCAAACAACTAAGAAAATAGGCAAGAAGCAGCAATTTAAAACTGGATGCAAAACTCACGGTTAAAATAGAAGAATGAATAAAATATGAATCAGCCTTAGTACATTACAAAATGTACCTGAGTATGATTTTAGTTTATAAATAATAGAAGAGATATCAAATATTACACCTAATCTCTCCTGAAACCATTAATTCCGAGCAATTTTCGATTTCAGATTCAGAAAATTTGCTAAGTTTTGACGTAGATCACATTTGTATTATGAGCTCAAATTTCAAAGAACACCTCTTATAATCTGTCTTTTACATAATAATAAGATTTATTTATAAAATCTAATCCTCTTTGAAATCTAACAAAAATTTATCCTAAATGTTTAGTAATGGTTGAATGTTACAGAGAAATGTTAAAGAAATATTTGAGTAAGTATATCAGAATGAAGTATTTGTAAGCTTAAAAGGATTGCTTGGAGATTGGGATTGAAAAATAAATAGGAGAAGCTTTGGAATGATTACGTCTTCCAGATGAAATGGAATTGCATTTCAGCCGCTGGTATTTCAACTTACTCCTGGAGAATGTCTCTTAGAACCTCTATTTCAACTAAAACAGTACATAAAAATTTGAAATTCGAGTGTTTTACTTGCCATGGACTATATTATGACTTCACCATTATTTTAACAAGATTTCTGCTAGAGTTTGTTCAATTTCTAATGCAGTTAAATCATCACTTATACATTAATCTTGGCAGTATCATAGTATTGCATGTTATACATATCTTGCTCTAATTTTGGCCAGATAAAAATGATTCCTTGTGACTGATGATATTACCAGCAAATGGCAAGCCCGATGGTGAAATAGGAAATAAGGAAATAGAGCAGAGGCTTTTCTTGTCTATGGTAGTACTTTCCAAATATTACGCATCAAAATATTGATTAAATATTTTCCGTTTCAACTTCCTTTATCTTTTATAATTGCTCTTATAGAATCTATTTCAAGTACTTCGAAGTTTAAATCGATTGACTGTACTTAATCAAAAACAGGCTTTTTACTGCCTGATAGAAAAGGAGTTTAAAAGGATATCCAAAATTCCCTAACTAATAAATTGCCGCATTCATCTGCATCTCAGATTACTGCCGCGTCTTATCCAAACTCAAATAACTCTGAGTCATTGAAATGTGCGCATCCCAGAAACCAATCCTGGACCATAATCATCCTGCAGATGGTAAATTTTCTTCTAGGCCATCAAAGGAGATCCTAAATTACTTTAAAATCTCCATTAGTTTATCTCTTAAGCGATATCGGACCAATGGCTCTCCTTTCTTTATCACCGCAGGCAGTGGAGCGAGTCCCAGCGTTATTATTTTTCCTCATTCCGCCGCCCGTGGCTTCAATGGAATGCACATCTCCTTCGAAATGAAACGGGATAAATGCTTTAGAGCAGCGTATGGAAATCTGGAAGCTTCCGTCAAATAGCATGCTTACGTCACCGTCTCCCTCTTTTTCACTCTGCAGTAAGTTTCCGAGATTCTGTTAAGAGATAAACGCTGCGGGAAAAGCGACTCAGCCGAAATTCCTTATCCCCAAACCTTCAATAGAACCGAATAAATTTAACTGATGCGCCGAAGTTATGGAATTCATTTTTTTCATTTCATAGAGGAAAATCTGTTCAGATCGGTAATAGATTTACTTTCAAAATATTCAAAATTAATAAAAAATAATACCATATGGAGGAATTTCTTGGTCTCTGGTGAATGACTTACTTTGGATATTTCTACCTTTCATTTCCTATCGTCACAATCCTGTTTCTATCTGTTCTGATATAAAATCTACTGAAGTAGGGATGATATAAAATAATGGCTTTTATTTGAATTACTCCTGATTAATTTTTATACGAGTATGTGTAATACACTGAAAATTACATTATGTGTTGTACATTACACATAATGTACGTTTTGCTTGTTTTTCTATTTTGTTTTTTATGTTATATTTGTATATTGCTCTCTTTTTAAAATGTGAACTGATTCTTATTTATGTATTGCATATACGTACTTATTGGTAGTGTATTTATTTATTTTTGAATGTTTTTTCTTTTCTTATCTTTTAGCTATTACTATCGGTAGGTTTGCGCAGGTTTTTCACACCCCCCTTCCTTGTGGGTTTTTTGCTGCAGTGGATTTCTTTTTCCTAAGAATCTCCTTGGTTTTTTACATCCACAGTTCTTCTAATTATTTCTACTTCTTATTTTATAATTAATGACAATGGGTTAGAGGGAAGAAGGGACTTTTAAGTCTCAACCTCACCCAAATAAAGACGATTTATTATTATTATTATTATTATTATTATTATTATTATTATTATTATTATTATTATTATTATTATTATTATTATTATTATTATTATTATTATTATTATTATTACACACAATAAAATTGTGCTGCACCTTCGTAGGCTTTTTCCACTCATTGTGGATTGTTAGTTAGTTAGTTTGACCATTGGCGAGGTTAGGCCCAAGTGGGCCTCTCTTCCACCTAGCCTCGTACTTCGTCAGAATATGAACAATTATAAATTAAATTAAAACAAAAAGACAGAGTAGAGCGTGGGGAAAAATCTTTGCAACTGAAGGTTGCCAAAGAAAAAACCCACGTTGCGGAAAAACACCCACAGAGAAAGGGGGTGAAAAAACCCGCGAAAACACAGTAAAAAATAACAGTGTGGTGTTGACAATTATAAATTACATATATTATATACATTGATCAATAAATTTACAGGAACATAAGGATTATTATTAATAATAAGAGAATAATATAATATTTATTATTGAGAATAATATAACATTTATTATTGAGAATAATATAACATGGATTGTGTAATAAAAGAAAACTTCACTCCTCGCCTTGCTTCACATGCCTAGTTTGACTTTCGGTGATGGTGAAGGAGACGAGGACCCAACCAGCGTTCAAACGTATGATTTAATAGACAGATAGGAGGATTTAGTATCTATAATCGCTAAAAACAGCCATTTCTTCATTTTAAATTAATTTGAGGCTTTATATATTTTTTGCGCAGTCCCACTTATAAGGCCAAAGGAAAGTATATTCATTAACTCTCTTAGTTACAATTATTATTCTAGTTGATATTCCGAACTGTTTGAATGAGTGCAGCACAAATGCTACCAGATGGTCTCCCTTACGTCGACGTCCTAAATAAAACATATTTCTTGTCCCTGCTTTAGGGTGCCTCTGTCCTTAATCAAAAATGACAAGATATGACGCTGGGAGCAGATGGAGGAGCGAAGGAGGCATATATTTGGCGCGCGAGCATGGAAATGTATTTCGGGCATTATGGTTTCGGAGATTTTAAGATTTTATCTTCACGGCATGAACTCCTTTGAGGAGTTAGCGGACCGCGTTAGCACCTATGAATATAATAGAGTCATCTACATTCCATTATCTAGTCTGTAGGCCACTTCTCATTTCTAGGTAAAAATTATAAATTTTCATTTCTCAATGCGTACATGTCAATAAGATTTGGAAAGATACTACTGATATATAATGGAATAATACTTACTGAAATACCACCGCTTCATTGGATGAACTGCGCAAAAACGATAATGAAACATAACAACGATTATTCTCTCTGTCCTTAGCATTTGCGGCATCAACATCAGCAAACGGAACAAAATTATTTATTAGTTATTTATTAAAAACCGAACATGAAATATAGATAAACATAAGCTCAGAGAAATGGGACACAGACTTCATAAAGAGATGAAAGAGTGAGGTTCAGAAAGTATCATCAAAGAATTGACGCGAAAATCATTCTAAATTCATCACTTGTGAGACATTTTTAACAGCAAAGGAGAAATAAACGTCCTTGAATGCGGAAATTCGTTTTATGTTCTGCACTGAAATCGTTAAAGTTTTGTGGCATGGATATTGAGATAAAAATATTCCATATAATTCATTAATTTAACGACGAATATGCTGAAAGAATCCGCATAAGCCTAAGAATAAGCATTAAAGTAGATAATGCATAGCAAAGGAAATCATATATGCCGCAGTATAGTGGCTTCGGTGCGAGAGAACTGAACTTTGAGGAAAGTCTCTTTATTTAAGATAAAAGCCGTAAACTCAAAGACAATATGTCGTATACTAATTCTCCTCCTTTAATTAACTAATAATTTGGTTCTAACATCAAACATTAAGAAATTGTTAATTAATTTCTTTCCTTGCCCATAGACATTAGAATGCATTATAATTAAATCCGAAAAACGTGGGATGCGAAGCCGCATCTCCCACTTCCCGGGCTGTGCCTCTAAACAAATTTGCAAGCATTGCAGAATAAAAATATCGTGTTCACGATCATGTTTTCTTATTGCCTTATTATTTATCCATAATATGCCCCATGGAATGATATTTTGGCCACCTATAAAATCTCTTTTTCGCCAATCGAAATTTTAATTATTATATGGCGTTTCTTGATAATTCGATATGCTGGGAATGCTTCAAATGAAGATTTAGTAAGATTCAACGTAAGTCCATAGACTGTGGTAACATCCTAGACAAAGCTTATAAGACAATACTTACCATAGTTACACTTGGGAATGGATTGGAGTAAACGTTAAATAAATATTCGAAATAAACGAGAAAATTCATAATTATATTTACGTATATAAAAAATCTGATGTGGCCAGCACATGACTTTCTCCATGTATAAGATGTAAATATTGATTTACGACAATATTTTCGAACTCTATATTCAATTTTAACTTAGAAGATAAGTGATTAATTTATATCATATTATCTTTTACGTCACAAACATTATACATAATGTTTTTCGGGATAAGTTCGATGAAAAACGGTGAAATTGGCCTTTCGCCCACAGCGCCCAGAGCGCCCTCATAGTACATAATCAGCAACTTCCGGTTTATCAGGATTTCATGAATAACTCCTAAACAATCAGTGATACAAAAAATATTTCACTCAAAAATTATAGAAAATACATTTTCTAAAACATTTATAAATAATAGTATATACCTAAATATCATATTTATGGAGATATTTTGCACAAACGGAAATTTGTTTCGAAGAATAAAGCTCGACTTCCGGTTAACCGATTTACTCCAAAAACTAATCAACTCTGACAGTACCACCATAGTACTATATATGAAGTTTGGTATTGATACAACTTATAGTTTTTACGTTAGAGTGCCCACAAGCACACACATACATCATTCCGAAAATGGTCAAAACGTGTTCTAGGGACACCAAAACATGTATTTCCGTGGAAATCTCGAAGTCGATTTTTTCATGAAAACAATACTTTCTCTATACTACGTATATGGAGAAAGTAAAAATAAGTTAATGTCGATCTTCTGGGAATTTGTTCTGGGGTTTCCCATCCGAAGGACCATAATATTGACCCTTTTGGAGATTGTCTTGAGTTCGACCTTCGCCACGAGAGGGGACCTTACCAAAATTAACATCCTGTAGTACGATTTGAAAAGTTATAAACAATTCAAATAAGTAATATTTTTTTAACTTGGACGAATCACTTGTCCAGAGAAAGGTATCAGTGTCTTTTTTCCATGTGTCACCAGGTCAAGCTACCAGCTAAATGTCTTAGAAAATCTACATTAACCACACATATATTAATACAATAACGCTTTATTATTTTTCATCCAAATATGCAATTTTTCTACCAATCACAAATGTACTTATTAAGGCAAAAATGCTTTTTAAAGTTTAAATAATTTAAAAATCGTGGTAGATAATCCTCTTAATCATTCGATCTTAAAACTCGCTAGAGACGTGGATTCAGTAAAACCACACAGAATTAATGCACAGAGGAAAAGCATCCACGAGGCATACGCTTAATCGCTCCTCATGCTCACGTCATTCCCAATACGGAATGCTCGTCTATCGACTTCTAACTCGAAACAAAAAGGCGCATCAGTTCCACGTTGCATTTTCAACATCGATAAGGGAATCCGAAATGAGCCGCTATTCAAATCACCCTCGTTCTTTTGTTTCCATTCATTCGGAATCCATTTTTAATAATGAACGAGGGAAAGTCTGCGATACTTTTTGTAGAACGTCCTTCCCTCGAACGCCTCTAATCCACAGCGTCTATTCGAAATCCTGCAAAATATTGAGAGCGCCGTATCACATCCTACGCCGTAGCATCCGAGTTCGTTGTTTGGATTTTAATTAGGGAGGAAATCCAAAGGGAACATATGAGCATATCCGGGATTTTAGAGTAAGAAATATATCCTCACTATACAGCTACCATTTTTCTGAACTAAGTTCTTTCATATTAAATTAGAATCAGTATGAAATCTACGTTGCGCACGATTAGTGATTTAAAGCAAAGAAAATGTATCCAGGGCAATACAACGGCATCCAAAAAATTTCCTTAGGCTATTGAACAACTAAATAATCTACTATTTTATATATGAGAAAAGGCCCCAGCCAAATGGAAATGCATGAACTCTCCCTTCGTTGGTGGAATTCCAGGCAATCTCTTAATTAATATTTTACGCTAGTCTTGAACGATACCACCTGGTCAGAAGGCCATTTTGCATTCCTAATTGTAAATAATAATAATGATAATAAAATCCTTAAACTATAAAAAAGTGACGGAGCCAAATATCTGTCAGAAGCCTAAAAACCTTTTCACCAGACCATCGTCACGAAATTATAAAAACTGGAAATCTTACGAGCATTAATACAACAAGGTTGCCATCTTCAGAGGTTGAGACTTCCGCAATTAAAGGTTTTCAGGAGTTTTATTGTATCCGGAATATACCATCTTTAGATAGGGTGTTTTATTGGCTGACATTGCATTACCAAACCAAAAACAAAAGATTGATCTCAAATATTGTATTATCATCCATAAGGTCGGTTGAATGGACTGAGATAATTAGATGAGATACAAAAGAAGAAACTTCGCTGGCCTTGAATTGTGCATAGTCTCAATGACGCCCAAATAGAGACAATTATTATTACGTACGGTCCAAGAGACATCTATCATCTGTAAATCTCGGAATGAAAATCCAAAATTTAATAAATAATTTGAAATACACTCTGTCATTATTCTTACATTTAGTGTAACAATCTAAATTTATGTGAAAATACGCTTAAATTGTGAAATCATAACAGTGATTGAAGTCATTCATATTAGAATTAACTGATTTGAATATTTAATACCTCGTTGTACATCTCATCAGGAAAGAAAAAGTAATGCATGGATTAAGCGACGTTTTCGAACCATGCTCATAAATATTATAAAAAATTAATTGATTGAAATTCTCCTCCTCAAAAATACTTAACCTTAACTTAATTGTTTTAATTGATTCGGATGAAAAGATTGATTCGAGAAATTGAAATAGGATAACTCTATTCTGACTTTGTCCTACCAAAAAGGAAACATGTAAGTATAATGAAATAGAAATCACATTTTTAAACAAGTAAATAAATATAGATCTTTATGGAAAAGTGCACCCATGGAATAAAATGAGTTTTAAAATTATTTTCCCCAGCTACCAAAGTTTTGAAGCTTCGGACCTGTTTCAATGCGTATTAAAGAAAAAAATCAAAACCTTACGGAAAATACAAAGCCCACAAGATCTATCATCTGGTCAAATATTAAATATTTTACATAAATCTTGCTTCCAAGGAATGTTGATATTTTAATTATTTATCTTGTCAGGTCTAAATTAATTTAAAAATACACCTAAAGGTGTCATTGCCTTTCTCTTTATAAGCTATGTTTATTATCATCTGAACCACAAAAAACTACCAAATTTTTACTTTCACTGCATTTTTATGTATTAAATGAGCAGATTTTCGTATCTAGTGTTGTTTGCTTTGCAGCAAAATATTAAAGGCACAGCTATTAAAAAATAAGGAAACTGTTGATCGAGAGAGATTAACTGACTTCATAAAACAAGTATTCGATTGACTGTAAGCTAATACGAAACCCTTTGATTCTGTATCCGAAAAAAACATCACATAATCGTAGCAATGAGTCGAGTTGAGAGAGAGGAAGCTTAAATGATTAAAGGAAATGTATGATAACATTTATGAATGTTTCTGATGTGAAAGGGGTTTGCAAGGATAGGCTGAAAGAGTGGATGAACAAGACCATTGGCGTGCTAGAGAGGAAACAGTGAGACTGGTTTGTGGGTGGATGCAGAAGGGTCTTCTGCGCCTTTAACGATTACTTCGAAGATGTTTAAGTAACAGAAAGCTTGCTTGTATGGGAGGAGGCTAATGACCGTAGAGGAGTAAATTAATTACATAATTTACTCTCCTAGCCAACGATGGCAACGTAACTTCCTTTCATAATAAGTGGAATCGTGTCTTTGTTTGCTTCGTCGCTATGGTGATGACTAAGTGAGATGTACCAGCAAAGTTGTCAATTGATTTCAAATGTCTGAAAAATTGCTTTTCAATTTAAAATTTAAATAATGAAGAGAAATTTGAATTTCTGAAACAAAGATATTCAATTATCAAAAGGTTAACTATATGGATTTTCATTAAAATGGATGTATTTATTTTCAAAAACGAAAAAATAAATATAAATAGCTATGGACATACATTTGTGACGGATCTTTATTCATTAACTCTAATTATTTACAAGCATGTGAAAATAAATATATTCATTGCTCGGTAACAAATTTTAACGTGTCTGCGTATTTATATTGGATAATTTAATAGAAAAATACTTTTAAAAATCAACAAATGGTTATTTTTGCTTTGTAAATGAAGATTTAAGTAAACCAAATTTAAATGAAATGATTTTTTTAAATGAAATCTTGAGACCAGAATGGAGAAATATGTCTGTTTTCAACGAGAGAGGAAAATACAAATTCAGTGTGGGTATTGTGGAATTAACAATAGGTTGAAAAGCTATAGCGAATTATTATTTATCTAATTTTCCTTTATGTCGATCTCAACTTGCAAATTGCATAGGTATAAATTATAGAGTTTCGATGGTTAATGTTACATTCTTTAACTGAAAAAACAAACAAAGGTAAAGAATGAAACGACCTAATATCATTAAAAAGGGTACTCTGCTCTATTGTGTGACAAAATCGCTATTTTTTGAACCTGCATAAAAATGCAACCATCTTGCCGCCGGCTTTCCAATTACAGGAAAAAGTAACGCGAGAACTTCGAAATGTGCAATTGATTCCGTAATTAGCGAGGACAGAGAAAATAATATTCCCTCGCCTTGATTTTGATCTCGGCCACGTTCCTCCAGGGCCTTCCTCGAGAAAGTACTAAGCATCTTTAATTACTTCTCCGGACCTTTTCGTCATTAGAATCCCAGAGAGGATAATCGTCTTAAAACAAGCGACTCGTCTCTCCTCGGAATAAAAACAGCAAACGAAATTTCCGAGGGAAAACTTTCCCAACTCTTGAGTAATTAGATAGCCTATTTTGCAGTCTTTTATAAGAGGACGCCCCTTAATTATCCATATTTTTTAAACACCATTCTCGATGCGAAATACCCTCTCTCACATCACATTAGACTCCTAATTAGAACTTTTATTTCGGAATGAAAACGACTGACAAATATGGCCCTCGTTACGCTGGAGAGATTTAAGATAAATATGAATGAAATTCATCTCAGCTATCTCCGATTATTCCAGTGGGATCGTTGAAAGACGTCGGGAGAAACGGGATACGGCATTTTTCCAAGATGCATACAACTTCGCTAAGCGTGTTTTCTTTTTCCTGCTGGCGCGCTTGATGGAGAAAGTAAAGACGCCTTGGATTTCCTCGAGGCGGGACTGTGTGTGGGTGGGGTAGGAGTAGGTGGGGACATCTAGGCGGTGGATCCGTCACTGAAAGGAAGAAGCTTTTAAGTAAATAGAGGTACCTTTGCAGTGGGAATGAGGATTCCTGAAGACAACTATTCGCATTTCCTAAAACATCGCGCGGGTTTGGAGCCGTGCTGAATGAATTTAAAGTTCAAACGTCACAAGTGTGGACTGGGCCACGTTTTGGTAACACTTCTGAAAATTCCTCCCTCTTAAAATCATCATAACACTAAGAGATTTCGAAATTCAAGTTTCCAACTCCATAATTAAATACTAAAGTAACGAAATTTTCAATTCAAATGAACTTCGAATTCAATCGAAAAGTCTTCATCTACAATACTTTCATATTTAGCACAGAGTGGTTCTCTAACCAAACCGCAAGGGTGCGTTTACTAGGAAAGGGTTAAAGATTCTTTAGACATAAGGGTGTGCACCCAGGAAAAATCCCAAGGAAAAGCGGACTTGAAAGAATTCTGAATCGGACCCGGGATCTTCCTCTATCTGGGAGGCTGCCTTAACCATCTGGGCCGATTACGTTTATGATTCTAACTAACATGTTCACTAGGGTGTCCAAAAAAATCATTTTTTTCGAACGCATACCCTCTAATTTTTTTCTATTTGGTCTTATTAATTTACTTAATAAGTATTATTGCGATTGGATTGTGTTAACCCGTGCCGACTTAATGCCCAAACAATTTCGAGAAATGAAAATTGGTACCGAAAATAGGAACATGAGATTAGTGCGAAATTAAGCAACGGATTCGCACAAATCACGTAGTACGTTCTCTGTTTAAAAATAGTGGGGACGTGGACCTAAACGGTCAATCAATGGGCTTTTGTTTATAAAAGAAATTGCAACTGAATGGCTGGGTTAGGCAACCACACCATACACGTGCATTCCTATATGGATGTGGAGTTGTGTGACGAATTTCTAGGGAAATTAGCCCTTAGTAAGTTGCCCATTTTTAAGTTGCCCGTTTACAAGTTGCTGTCAGAATGGCTCAGTCAGTATCGCTGGCCGTGTTGACTTTCTAACAGCTATTTCACGAAAATAATCGAATGTCGTGTGCCGGTGGATGACAAGGTGGGTCCGCCTTCGTTTCTATTTGGTATATCGTAGCAGTTGATGGGAAATTATTTTTTTTCATTCCTTTTACCAATAACTTATCTTTTTGCGATTAAATTTCAACTTGTTACCTCCTTGTTATGTTCTACACAACAAATATCACTGTAGCTTGGCTAGTTTTTTGCTGTACATGATGTTGGAAATATTTGTGTTTTATGAGTTATTATTTCAAATATCACCCAAATAATTGAAAAATAAATATTTAACGGTAGTTTGTAATATTTTATGCGATGAAATTTCCTGCATCGTGAGTAAAAATTAGGGGAAACTGGCAATAAATTATTCCCCAATTTTGAAGTCACGGATTCCAGTATTACCACAGTATGTCGGAGCAGGTGTCAGGAATAGTGCAATAAAATTCCTTCGGCGAAGGCAGTCTTTTGGACTTCCCATCCCGGCTGCCGAGAAGTAAAGGCACTCGTACACATATTGATGTGTTTGGGAAGAATACTGTTGAGCTTTGAATATTTAAAAGGAAATTATGGTAATATCTTGGAGCAGATTCTTATTGGAGATCGAACCAGTGATACTTATGCTCAATATTTAGGATTTGTTAGTGGGTGCCCACACAGAAAAGGCTGCCTCTTATAAATATTGCTTGCGGTTTTGACTAAGAATTCGCAGGAATCAAAGTAATTTACTTAATAATAATAATAATGGGTGTGTATGGAATTTATTCAACACTAACAATGCGAAGTTTCAAAGTTCGCACAAACAAAATGCACTTTTGTATTTTTGGCCACCATTTTTTTATTATAGCCCACGGTACGAAGTCATGTATATCAGAATAAATGCTAACTAAAATAGAAGAAAGCTTGAAAGGTAACAAGATGAAATTTAATCGCAGAAAGAAAAGTTCTCAGTAAAAGAAATGGAAGATAATAAATTCCTATTAAATGTAGATCTATATGGCAATATATGTGTATGGTGTGGTTACTAACTCCGATACTCAGTTGCTAATTTTTTATAAAGTAAGCCCATTGAATTAAACGGCCATACACATGTCCACTATTTTTAAACAAAAAACGTGTCCTTCAAAATTCGTGCGAATCCGTTCGTTAATTCCCACTAACCTGGTGTTCCCCTTGTCGGTACAAATTTTCATTTCTCGAAATTGTTCGGTATCAAGTCGGCACGGGTTAACACAATCTAATCGCAATAATATTTATTAGGTAAGTTAATAAGACGAAATATACGAAAGGAAGGTCTGTGTATTTGATTTAGCGAAAAAAATATTCTCCGTTATATCTTGGGACACCATAATGTTCACACTATCTACAACTTAGTGAAACTTTACCCAGGAATATCAATATCCTGATTTATTTCATTATACAGACCAACCTTGCTAATTCAATCCTTAATTGACTGGAAGAACGATATCACTGGCAAATAATGTGCATAACTCGCAAACATATCACGTTATGTCAACAGTAAGTGGGAAGTAATGGGTCTAAACACGTACTTCTCACAGTATGTTGCGTAAGGGAAGTCAATGACAACAATCCAAATTATCATCATCAACATCTGTGTTAAAATAGATAGGAGTGAAATAAAGAAAAATACGAACAGGTGAACATGGGGTGTTCATGCGAATTGTGTAAGTTTGAAAATTAAAGTAACGTTATTCCTGCACAATTATTTGGCATTAAAATTCGGTGAGAAAATTTAATAAACATATTTCCTAGAAAAAACGTACGCCACGTTATTTACAAATAATAGAGTTATCACCCTCATATCCCAAAGATAGAGAACAACGATTGGTATTAAATTCTGATTGAAAATTCCACTGACCTAGCTTGGTATTCTCAGAGCATACATTGAACCGAGTTGTTGGGAAACTCCACTGAGCTTCGGAACAATTTCATTTAATATTTCATGACGACATTCAAAATTTTCAAAACACCCAGCAAACTCTGTTTTGTCAAAATGGAGAAATTAAATTCCTGGATTCATCTTCTATCGATTAGAACTATTTACCTGAACTTTCAAGGAAAATTAGCTGAAATATAATTGGGATCACCATGTAATTACCCTGAAAATTTCATGAACAATGTCGAGCTACATCATTTCTTCGATAGAAGCAATTCCACAGCAAAAGGTTCATATTCAGTCACGATATTTGTATCGAAAAACAAAATTGACATAAATCGAATCATATTACTCAACCACATCCAAATCTGGAAAGACTAAAAATACTAATGCCCTACTTGAAATTATTTAAAGATTAACTTGGATAGAATAACAATTTTCAATTCATTTTCTGTAACATAGTACTGCAGCACAAAGTTTTAACGCAAATAAATGGATAATCCAAATGATACATCCAATTTTCAACAGGATAAGATAAGGAAAATCGCACGAATCACAAAATACGGTAAATTACGCTGAAGGAAATCTTATTTCAACCCGTATTTAGAACATTTACTTAAGCGAGACTCTTCAATTGATGTAATTAGGGTGTGGCAACGAATCCAAAGAAGATTACTTAATGAACTCTTTTCAGAGACTGCGCAGTCATTACTGCGAGTATATATGTAACGATTAGGGGGAATCCGCCAAAAGGCAAATGTCCAAATGCAGCGAACGACGTCTATGGGCTTAAAACATGAAAGAGGGAGAGCTTACGATGTTGAAATATTTGCTTTGCATTCGCTGCTAACGAAGTGGTGAAGGACACCTTCTGTGTACAATTTGAACCTATCAGACATCTCCAGATGCAGCAGAATAAGCCGGTTAGCGAACAATTGTTCAAGAAATATAGTTAGATAGATTTTAGAAAATTTTGATGGACAAAAGCGATTTTGCATGTATGCACATATTACCCTATGATGCTAGATTTAAATCTTCGCGGTATATTATTTAATGGCAATGCATATAATTCTAATTCATACGATCATTAAAAAATGAAATAACTTCTCTCTCTATAATTCCCATTTTAAGAAGATTCTTTTCTGCTCTCCTTGGGTACTTCTTGACCATACTTCTTCTGCCGATGAATGTTGCGATTCGTTTTATACCTTGACTCTGTCCCTTTATTTCGTGTGAATGTTTTTAAATACCCTGTTTGGTTCGACAGTGAGCCGATTTCTGCCTTTAAGGCTAAGTTTAGGGCCTATTGGCGATGGAAATACTCAAATCAGACAACGTTGAGTTTTCGCTTCTCCGGACCAGTTTTAAAAATCTTCAATTACCGAAGTACACTTCATATCTAAATCATTTAGATTCTTCCTTGAGTAAAGACTCCAAACTTTTCTGGAGGCACATAAAAAGGAAAAGAGGAACTCGCAGGACTTAATTCTACCGTTTCTTATCAAGATCGGATTGCCACTAATAGTCAAGGAGTTTCTAACTCATTCTCTGAATATTTTGCATCTTTTTATAGCGATTCTATTCCCTTAACCCTTTTTTTCTCCGGATAATAACATTTCTTTAAATTCAATCCATACCGATGCTCTCTCCTATCTGGAATTTTCTATAGCTGAAATCGCAATTGGTCTTCATGGTTTGAAAAGTTATGTCTGTCTCACCTGGTTGTGATTATATTCCCATTCATATTTTGAAATTATGTTCAGACGAACTTAGTGTACCGCTCTACACATTGTATAACAAAATTTTATTTTATCAGTCCTTCCCACTTCGATGGAAGAATGCCCATATCTATAAGGCCAACATTTTCATTGTTTGCCAATTGTTTCATTGTGTTTGAAGAACTTCTTCACGATAAATTATTGTCTCACTATAGTAGAAACTTCTCCAACAAGCAACATGGTTTTCTTCCGCGTCGATCCACAGTTACCAAACTAGTTGTTCATACTAATTACTTGTCTTCCGCTATACGTTCAGAAATTCAAACTGACACAGTATACACTGATTTCACAAAAGCGCTTCATAAGGTAGATCACGGTTATTTGATTCAAACGCTTAGGTCTTTTGGTATCTGTGGTGGATTATTAAAATTGCTCCGATCTTATCTGAATGACAGATATCAAAGAGTGGCCATTGATGGAGCACTTTCTTCATTCGTTCGTGTTAAATCCGGTGTTCCTCAAGGGTCCATTCTCGGCCCATTACTTTTTAATCTATTTATAAATTGTTTGCCTCAGTATCTTAAGTGTCATTGTCTTCTTTTACGCTGACGACTGTAAAATATCAAACAAGATATTTTCGCGTAACGACTGCTTAATTTTGCAGAATTACCTCGATATTTTTCTTAACTGGTTTCATAAATGGAATCTATTTCCTAACCTGGCTAAGTGCAAGACTATTTCTTTTACTTTAAGGAAAAATGTTGTGAGCAGTTTGATTATAATATTGATAGTATTCCACTTGAACGAGTTAACTCTTTTACGGATATTGGAGTTATTTTTGACTCTAAGTTAAACTTTAAACTACATGCCCGATCTATCTGTTCCAAGGCTTTTCGCCTTTTAGGCTTTTTAAAACGCAATACTCTTGACCATTTTTCTGTTGATACTGTTCTCAAATCCTCTTGTTCCCTTGTACGGCCTTTATTGCAATTCAATTGTCTGATTTGGAATCCTCACCTGCCTAATCTCCTTCAAACCTTAGAAAGAGTGCAGATGCGATTCTTCAAATGGCTTTTTTGTAAGGAGATAGGCTCTTATTTTAATAAATTCTATTACCTTGCTTTGTGTAAGAAATATAACCTAGCTACTCTCCAGACTAGACGAGTAGTTGCTGATGCAGTATTTCTTAGGAATATTTTGAATGGCGTCATCGACTCTGGTGATTCGATTTTTTTAAATTTTAATGTTCCTATTAGACGTAGAAATACAAATCTCTTTCGAGTCTCTTTTGGAGGAGTGATTGTCTGTAGATTCGAACCCCTATCATGAATCATGAGACAGGCTAAAGATGTTCTGAATAGGGCAAATGACATAGATTTATTTTTTGATTCACTCAATTCTTTTAAAAGGAAACTGTATTTAAATTAACCTTGATAATAAGAACGTGACCTTTGTATATTTCTTTTTATTTTTACTACTTCTTTGTATTCATGTATTTGCTAATTTATTATTTATTATATCACATGTAATTGGAGTTTCCTGTTTGTGATTAATAATAAATTATTATTAATTATTATTGTTATATTAATCAAAGCAAAACACGAATGCAGGATTAATCCATAATTAAATTGGTACTTACGAATAACAGCGGGAGGGAGCAATATTTATCATCTGAAACGATTCCAGGCAAAAGAGAAACTCACCTGTAAAGAAAGAAAATATATTAGTACCACAGAATCTGAAACGTTACATTGACAAAAGGAATAACACTTCCGTGGTTACTAAATCTCATATAAATATTTGTTTTCCTTGCGGAATTATTTATCATTTAAAAACATATTAATGATCCCTAATATATTTCTACATTAATAATTACCTTATTCCCAAATTAAATATTGCAATTGTAACATGAATCATGTACCTGAGAATGGAAAATGTATGGTTTCCTCTCAAGTGTTCATCCATGAACTCCGACGAAGCCGCACTCTTCAAATGCAAGATTTTTTTCCGATCACCGAGGACTGAGAATATATCACCAAACCCAATCATTTAGTAAGATAACAAGTGGAATCACTTCCATACTTGGAAACAACATAAACGACAATTTTAGTTAATACATAATGAAATAGTAACTTATATGCTCGAATCCTTTACATCAATTTCTTCATATTTTTTAAACACCAAAAATAAAAAATACACAAACACACTTGTACGAATTCCACAAAACCGGTAAACAGTTCATTAAAAATTTTGTAGAATTCGTACAAGTGTGTTTGTGTATTTTTATTTTTGATGCTTAAAAAATGAAGTTCCACCAAGTATCACTCGAGTTGATTTCTTTTCTTCGTATTTTAACCACATGTATGGCTATTATTTTTGCTGGATGAGTTAACCACTGTAATAAGTCTTCTTTTGATTAGTTGAATACCATTGATTCGGGTGATCACTTCATTCACATTGAGAGAATGTGTATAGAAAAATATTGTATGTAAAATGACTTTTCCTACATTCGTAGAAAAAGTCATATTACATTCGGACGGAACATTTATGTGAGGAATTATTCGTTATCAAAGTATGAATATCAAATAATTGGAACTTATTCAAATGCATCGTTGAAGGGATATGTTACTAACTGAGCGAGGATTATTGCATTATTGATTTTAGGCCCGATGAGGTGCCCTCTAAACAGCTCGCATTTTTTCTTTATACTGTACTTTTTCTTTTCTGTAGAATTATTAAAATTTCGAATCTTTAATTCGAACAAATGACAGGAAATGCTTCACTTAGCTAGTTCTAATTCTGCGCTTATAACAACAGAAGTGTAAATCTGTCCCTAGACGGTTAATGTCATAAAATAAACAATTTTGAGGAATATCGGGAGGTCACGTGAGGCAAAATGTTATCCCCGTACGCCGATGGCATTCAAAGGCATCAAAATCGGGAGAGCCAATTTTTGCCTCTATAGCCAATATAAGCAATAAAAAGGGAGACTTTTAAAATAGCCGAATAGAACGAGCGAATTCCAATCGGAATATCTCATCTTGATGTATGCTTTCGCATTCCGGCCAAATTGACTCTTAAAATATTCATACGCCGAAGTTGATTGATAAAGTGAAGCGACTAATTATCCGGGACTGGAGTACACAACAATCACTTTTCCGATGGATAACCAATAGGAAACCCCAGATTAAAAACTATCTGTCGATTAATATTTTTGTCCAATAACCGTGATCTTCGATGAAAGACGGTGAAATATTTTTTATTCCGCCAGATTGTCGCGATTTGGACTTATTTCGGAGGATACTCCCTGGAATGCAATCGCAGGCACTCTATTCACTTCTCCAGTACGTATCAATTCCTCCACATCTCCAACAGACATCTTCATTTATAGCGACACGTCAATGCTAAACGAAGAAGACGATTCTTCCCATTTCAAAGCCCTTCGAAACGGAAAATGTCTTCGAGCGAACTTAGCTTTCGTCGGCTACTGTCTTCCAATTTCAGAGAAAAATAACCGCTGATTTAATTCATCTACGTTACGCATTCAAGTGATCACGATGAAAAATTTACCCAAACATGGCCCCATTTGGTCTTACATCTGATACCAAAAAATGTTGGAATACGTAAGTTTTGCCCTGTATCTTATTCGCAGCTTGGAATTCAGTGAGTTAACAGATATAGATTCATACTCATACCTCAGAGGAAAATTCACTGTACAGAAAAGAAACACTCGATGAATATGGGTTACAATTCTACGAAGTGCGTTCCCCGTTTTCAACCTGCTTTAGAGCATGTCGTTAGAGAAGTTGCAGAACTCACAATTTTGTTGAAATTATGAAAATAAAACCTCATACAAATGAATATGGATATTGAATTGGTTGTTTTCAACAATATTTCCTGTAAGAGAGTTATAGGAATGGGATTATAGTTTTCCCCATCCTGTACGTAGATCTTTGAGGATGAAGTCTTTCCGTGAAACTCTACAAAACGATTTCTTGGAAACTACGGATTCACAAGTATATCATTTGCGAAAGATTTTTTTCATTAAAAACATAAATATTTTAAAAGCGAAAAAAAACTTGTTCTGTTCAAAACAGCACGAACAACATTTTGAGAGTATAACGTGGTGGTTTTGAAATTAAGTAAACAATCTCTCACCACAGAAAATTTAAAGATATGGACTATAAGAAGAAGAAAAAAGAATTTGCAGTTTTCTACACCATTTTCTCCTTCTCCTTACGACGGCCTTCCACAGTTACCTCAAAGTATACTTAAGTCATCATGAGTAAATAATATAACGAGATATATTTCACATCAATATATCATGAGATGCTCACAAAAGGATGAAACAGTAACTTAAGCTCCGTAGTAATGTAGCATATATGAATCTTTTATTTTATAAAATGGTATTATTTCGCACATTTGTAAGTTTATTAACTTTTGCAAGTTGTTTATTACACAGTATATCACCCTAACTTCTACAAATGTCAACTTCTAAAGAACTAAGGTTGTTCATATCACATAACTTTTCTGTACAGTAAATATAGGATGTATCTGAGTAGCATAGCAATTTTAATACCTGTCACTACAAAAAAGATAAGAATTACCGTAGGTGCCTTACCAAAATAAGTATGGGAAAGGTTATCAAGAATCTAAAATTAAGCCTCAATGGAAAAAATAGATATTTCAAAGCATTCTTTTCTCATTAGTGGCATTGTGAACACAAAACGTATTGTGTATTATCGGTGTCAACAGTACAGGATATCCTTAGTTGACAACTTAAGCTCTAGTATATGTTAAAATTATGTAAATTGCATTGTATTCATTTTAAATGCAATATTTAGAGCAATAAATATATTCTTTCATTCATTTCTGTATGGAATAATTTACCTGAATCACTCTAAAGGCTCAAAACACAAAATTTTTCAAAGGGTAATCTTTCAGTGTGATGTAGCAATGCAGGGACTGAAATTGGAGGGTGATGCACAGTGGGGTTCTACGGAGACCGCTTCGGTAGTCGAGAAGACTTATCATGAACCCCGAAAAATCCAGCAAAAGTAGTTGCACGTAACATATCATGTTATGCATGCATAAATTTGGTGTTAAATACCATATATGTACGAGAATTCTCATATGTGAGAATAAAATAATTCTACAGGTATTATCTATATATTGGGTAGATATTGTATAGCAATTGTGTATATCACTCTTATAAAGAACGTATTCGAGATGCGATAGGAAAAGCGAATAGAATTCAAAGATTAACTGGTATAACGTTGAGAGGATGCTCATCGAGAGTCAAAGAAATAGCTTACTTTTCTCTTATTCGTCCGAGTCTAGAATACTGCTGTGCTGTTTGGGACCCACACGAAGTAGGTTTAGTCTCAGATTTAGAGATGGTCCAGCGTAGAGCAGCCCGATTCGTTTGCGGGGATTTCAGGTTCGACAGGAGCGTTACGGCAATTATAGAGTCCCTCGGTTGGAATTCACTACAGATGAGAAGATCTGAATATCGTCGGAAACTTTTAGAAAAGTTCATTCGTTCAGAATTTATAGACGAAGTAAGTGAAATAATTGTGCCAGTAAGGAGCGATCTCCCAGAGGCATCGACGAAGTGTTATAGGGAAGTAATCGCAAGGACAGATAATTACTTTTGGTCGTTTTTTCCACAGGCTATTAGAGATGCTAATAGGGGGGTTAAATAATGGTAGTGTATTACACCCCCTGCCATACGCCTCTGGTGGCTCGCGGGGTATATATCTAAATCTATATACATATGTGAGTAACAAACTGTCACCAGGCTAACAGGAGTTAATCTTCAATTAAAATAATAAAAATGATATTAAATCTGGTATTCCTCATCCTCAGCCTAATAAATGCCCTGATTTCGCACGATCGCCTTTTGCATGCGAAGTTGTTCGTTTAATAATTTCTTCACGCGTTTTACGAGTCATCCCACGACTTTATCCCTTTCTTCTCACCTTCCATTCTCTTACATCGATCCAATCCGAGTGGTATTGTTTGCTTTGTTTTCACATCCATCTCCGCCAAACTTGAAATACGATGCGATTTTACGAGTAGTTGCTCTTTTGAGTTGTGTTAGCAGTACCTTAAGCCATTGGAGATTGGATTCGCAAATCAAGCATTGCAGCTATGACATCTGTTCTACGAAGCAGCTTTGAGGGTATCAAGTAAAAGTTCTCGATGAGTGTCCATTGTGATTCTACCAAAAGAGCATCGAACGAAGAATGTTTATTATACATTTCAATACACGTTTATTGAACATCGATTTTTAGACTCTGGTTGTATTAGTTTAACAGGGAAGTTAAGTTAAGGGATTCTTCTCGAGGCGGAAGACATCGGGAAAAACGGGCTTTTATCAAGAGGATCGGTTTCAGTTGTGCAAGTGGTGGAGCAATTATACTTTAGAAATAGAAAATAAAATTATCGATGTTATTCTCGCTAATTGGGTTAATTTCTATTTCCGGTTAATCATACGGATCTCTATTGATGGGTACGTAACTTCCTTAGGAATTACTTATTTTCATGCGTGTAAATATTACCATCATTCAATTACTTAAAATACAGACATCAAATTGGTCATTTTTCTGCTCAGCCTCTTTTTCTGTTTATCGCCGAATCCTCAAATGGGCAATTTGATTGTAATATATGCACTATGTTCCATGTATTGTTTTTTTATTTTATAAAAAAACATTATCTTGTTTCACAAATAAATAAAATATCAAGCACATTGACGTAATTTTAGATATTATTATGTTTTTTACTTTTTGTAGTTTTATATAATACAATATTCTACGTCTCCTTACGTAAAGTTTGGAATTTTATTCCACGACATTCTGATTTTACTTCTCCCTGTCTCAATATTTCCATTATTTTTATCTCTTGCATTTGTATTCTGATTTATTAATATTATAATAGGGCGTTTTAATTTTTAAGGTTTATCATTGCTTTTGGTTACTTTTGGGTGTGTATTCCTACAGCAACGCAGGTTTATCTTCGTCGGATGTGAGAAACTCGATGACATGAAAAACATAATCACACACTGCTCTATCTTATTGCATTATTAATTTAGAATAGTGTTAAAAAATGACTCACGAGACTAATTGGAAGAGAGATCAGCTTATCCTTAACCTTGTAGAATAGATGATCAATATAATCTTGCCTTAATAAAATATTTGTACGAACATATTCAGTACAGAAAAATGTATAGCATCTTCACTTTCATCATCCTTCATTCTCCATTCATACATATCTACTCTATTCCTGCATTCATAATTGTGGAATCCAATTAATTATGAATTATGATTAATTTATATAGTTGGACGTGTAAGACTAAACCACCATTGCCTTGGTAAAAATGAGAAATTCCAATTCCCTCGTATTCCTCGATCACGTTAAATCCATTCATTGGAATGAGATTATATTTCGTTGCTCTGCCGCAAATAATTACACCTACCGAAAATCTTAATTCAAATTCAATACTAAACAGCTTAATCAAATTTCCAATTTCATTTATTGCTGTTGCTTCTAATAAAGTCATACGTTCAAATAGCTTAAATAAGTGAAGCAAAAATTTAATTCCGAATTCCACTGTCAGAATACTCCTAAACGCTATGTTGTAACTTGGTTTTCCAGCTGAATAGATGCAATAAACCAATCAGCTGTGATTGACTCACCATTAGCTACACGAAAAGTTAAAAAGTTCCGCTAAGATATACGCCCTAATGCACTTGTCTCTTTAAAATTAAGCTATAAATCTCCCTTCGGAATTTAATTAACAACGCGGGAAATTCATCTAAAAACTAATCCGACGACAGGTTTTTCGTTCGACGACATATTGAATTGCCTCCAGCGCCGATAGATGTCCTTTTTTTACCCACTCCTTTAATTTAAAGCGAAAATCCACCTGGGTGGTTATTTTTTCCAAAGAAGATGGTGCAGTTAATTAAAGCCCCGATGAAATACGATTCACTAGGAGAGACTGTCGGCGATCGGGAAAAAGGGAGTATCGATGGAAATTCAGATTGGACCGCAAACAAAGCGGATGCGAGCCCCAGTTTTTCCATTGTGAGCGGAGGTGCAGAAGAAGGAAGAGAAAGGTAAAGTAGATACTCGAGGAGTTGCAGTGAGGGGCCGCACGAGTAATCTTAAACTATCCAGGAGGAGGAACGACGACTAGCTTCACCAAGTTAAGATATCCCTTGCTCGCAAGCGAATGATTAGTATGGAACTATAGTTCAGACAAGTTGGAAATATTAAAGAGATTAGTCGTTTCGAAAAAAAATATCGGATCCATAAGGCTCAACGTATGTATGGAAATTAAAACACAACCAGGAAAAATACAAAATTCGAGCATATCTGAGGGTTATATAAGTGTTGATTCTTACTAGTGTACAAAATGGGTCGATTGCGAGTTAACCTTGAAGTGGAAGAGTGATGGAAAAAATCTGATGCTGCCAGCACATGACTTTCTGCATATGTAAGATGTAAATATTTATCTATGACAGTATTTTCGAACTCTAGGTTCAATTTAAACTTAGAAGATACATACAAATACATTTTTTGTAATTTTTGTAGATAACTGTATATACCTAAATATCAGATTAATGGAGGAATTTTGCAAAAACGGAAACGAGCTTCGAAAAATAAAGCTCAACTTTTAGTTAACCAATTTACTCCAAAAACTAATCAACTCTAAGAGACTAACTAATATGCTATTTATGAAATTTGGTGTTGATACGACAAATAGTTTTCAAGTTAGAACGGCCATAAAGTACATTATCAGCAACTTCCGTTTTATCACTATTTCACGAATAACTCAGAAACAATCAGTGATAAAAACATATACTTTATTCAAAAGGTATAGTAAATTACATTTTCTAAAACTTTTATAAATAATAGTATATACCTAAATATCAAATTCATGGATATATTTTGCAAAAACGGAAATTTGCTTCGAAGAATGAAGCTCGACTTCCGGTTAACCGATTTACTCCAAACACTAATCAACTTTGACAGCACCCACCGCAATGATATATATGAAGTTTAGTATTGATACCACTAATAGTTTTCACGTTAGAGCGCCCACTATCACACACACACAAACACACACACACACATACACACAGATATCATTCCGAAAATGGTCAAAACGTGTTCTAGGGACCCCAAAACATGTATTTCCGTTGAAATCTCGAAGTCGATTTTTTTCATGAAAACAATACTTTCTCTATACTACGTATATGGAGAAATTAAAAATGTCAATTATATAAAAATATCATCCCTAAATTGAGATGGTGCTGCAGTAAGAGATGCATTCGAATCTGATTATAGAAAATAATTGACTACCGCATGGATGTGAGCTATATAACACGGAGCTACAACATTAAATATTTGTAAATTATGTTTTAAAAATCTTTGAGATACTCTCGTTTCTCAATTACATTATTTCTTTAATTCAGATTGCAGAGAACTGCAAGTTAATATCCGATCATATTATATATATTACATAAATATAAGAAAGAGAAAAATCAAAAATGGAAGATTGATAAGTTTAAACAGAAGGTATCAATGCATGGAATATTCGTAAATTAGCGTAAGTGATGTTTGAATATTTTGGGAGGAAAAACAACAAGTTAGATTTACCGTAAGAAACGGCTAGCAAAGCTTCATGACCTAGCTAAAATGACATGAAATAAAAAAGCTGATAGAAAAACTTTATGATCAAAAGTGTTAAAATTGGATGTATTCCAAGGTAAGTGAGAGGACAAAGGAAGCGCAAAGTGTTCCAAAGAAAGATAAAGCATCTAACCGAAAAGAAAAAATAATTTCGGAGAAAAAGAAAACAGCAAAAGATAAGGAATATAAATTGTCAATGCGTCACAAGATGTCCCTAAAAGGAAAAAAATAAGTTCATTTCCTGTAATTATTTCCATCCCAATGTTAGAACGAGAGCTTTTCTCCCATTGCCCTGAACCGGATACACCTAAACTAATCTGAACTCCTAATGGTTCCTGCACTATTTTTACATTTAGCCATTATGTTATTTATTCATGATTAATTTTAGATGCTCTACCGTACTAACCATAAGCATATCTATTATATATAGACGCTTCTCCGGATATACTTATATATAAGTTATATATAGGGGATCAAAATTCTAACCATGTTCCACAAGTGACACCGACTTGAAACTTTTACGACGTTATGGCCATAACGTGAAACCTCCAGGAAAAAGCCGACTTTGAACCTCGGTGTCATGGGTTCGATTCCAGAAGGACCCAAAGTCGCGATTTTCCCCATAAGAATACATGGCGGGGATTTTCGAAAATTGTTTTGAGGCACTTTCCGGATGAATTGAGAGTTGAAATTCAAGAGATCGCTTGAAGCTGGGCATATCTAAAGGAAACCATAAAGACATCTACGAAGATTATCCTTGGTTCAATGCTAGGACAGGGCAAATATTCTCCCGTTTAATTTACATTGCGATTTTTAAGATTTTTTTTAATTACTTCCAGATGACTTGGAAACTTGAAACTTGGCACGTGGATATATATCCTAAATATGTTTTATAATCAAATTTTAGCAACTTGCTGATGGTCCTTGGTTCGATCCCAGAGGGCCATTTAAATCCTACAATGCATTTCATATGGAGATAACGGGAACAAAATTTAGGTACTTCCCGGCATGCTATCG
Organism: Sympetrum striolatum; assembly: GCA_947579665.1. Lineage (NCBI taxonomy): Eukaryota > Metazoa > Arthropoda > Insecta > Odonata > Libellulidae > Sympetrum > Sympetrum striolatum. Next base: position 68,277,261 of record OX388351.1, on the reverse strand, counting down.
ACTTCAAACTTTCCATGATACCAGAGCAAGTCCTTACAAATCAAACTGTTCATTCACAGTTTACAATATGTCCTGGGTTCGACACCAGGTGTCTCTGCAATCAGAAGTTGATCCGATTTTTAGGAATTATTTTGAAACCTATCCCAATAATATAGAAACTTGAAATTCGGTATATAGATGGATATCATAAATAAAATTCTGAAACATATTTTAGATTTCCAAGATCGTCCTTGGTTCGAATCCAGAGAACCATTTAAATTCGTGCAAAGTAGAACGTAGTTTGAGGCAGTTGCAGCCAATATTTCTGCTTGAATTTTCACACATACTAATAGATGGTGATCTTCTATTGTGCTGCATAGTAAGTTCACCAGAAAGATCCGGGTTCGATGCCGGGCGGCAAATATGTCTCCCGTTTAAAATACATTGGGTTAGTATTTCATTATTTTTTTGATGCACTTATCGAAATGATAGGAAGTTCATACTTGGCTGGAACATGTATGAAAAGAATTGGTTTTAGAAAAAAATTTCTATAAGCCCGTAATATTGCTGGGATGCCAGAGCACATTAGCATTTCTCTTATAAGGAATATAAGGGAAAAGTAGGACGTCGTTTGAGGCAGTTGCAGTTAATATTTCTACGTGAATTTTCACACATAGTTACAGATGGTGATCTTCTATGGTGCTGCATAGTAAGTATGACCGGGAAGACCTGGGTTCGATGCCAGACGAATAATTTGCAGCGGAAATTAAGAATATTTTCCATCCATTTTTTTTTCTATTGAGGACGCACACTATGTGATGTCGACAAAAAAATTGTGTTATCGATGTGCTTGCAGTATGCAAGCAACATTTTACTCGTATATTATATTCATATTTAATTTCAAATATGAATAAAAGTTTTCTTTATATAATCCATCTGTTTTTGATTACTTTGTTTTATAATATGTTTAAAATAACTTCAAAAGAACTGCAAGTGTAACGGAAATGTTAGAAAAGCTAGGTTGGGAAACTTTAGAAAACAGAAGGAAAGTTTACAGGTTAGGAAGCTTATACAACGCTTATTCAGGCAAGACAGCATGTGCAGATATTAAGAGAAGAATTAGAAACCCCACTCATTTAAGCAGGAAAGATCATAGTTATAAAATAGAACCTCTCAAAGGACTAATATTGCTAAATCTTCATTCCTTAATAAAACAATAGATTAATGGAACGCTCTCCCTGCAGGTATATTTGAGCCATTTCCTTCCCAAGTGCGTACCTTCAAGGCGAAGTTAAATAAATTGTAATAGCTGTTAATTTAATTCTGTTAATGTTTTCTTTTGATGGGACGGGATAACATTTGTAAAATTTGTATTATGTACATGTCTTGACTTCTGTCAGAGGGAGGTTTTCCGAGGGGTTTCTCTCCCTCCGTGGGCAAATGCCTGACAAGTATATTGTTTACTCCTCAATTTATATTTATCTTGACTATATATATATATATATTACTTGAGAATGTACGACTGTATGAATGTATGCTTGTATTATATGTAATGTCCAACCACTGCCACCAGATTTATAATCTACATGTAGTGTTAATGTAATAATAATAATAATATCCAACTCCTTCCCGAGCTCTTCCATACCGATATGTACAGTCCTGGCCAAAATTAACGCAGCACCGGCCATAAGGATCGCTAGGGAGGTGCTGCGTTAATTTTGGCCAGGAGTGTACAAAATGGTGGATCATGAGTTTGTTCTTCATATGGGGCAAAACATAAGGGATAATACGGAATGACTTTAAAAATATAAAAAGGAACTAAAATAATAGAGGAATAATCTCTAAGAAATGTGGTTATATCTGGTCCTATATTCCACGGAGTAATGGACGAGCCAAAGTTTCATGTACTCGCAGTAGTTGTTGTTAACGCTCATTCAACTTATTAAAATGTGTTTAATAATTTCAATCTTAAGGAAGCTCGTTCAACACTAGTCTGTTTAGGCCTAAAATAGTTAACTGAGAATGATTTTGGAAGATTGTTCGACAAGAAATAAGTACAGGGAATGCAGTAGAAAGAGAAGCGATAAGAGAAAGGGGGAAATGGCTAAGGAAAGAGGAAAGATGTCTGATCTACTGAATATGCGCTGAACCGGTTGCCTTTGAAATTCCCAAACTCATCGCCAGACGCAGAAGAAAAGTCGTTTAACTTGAATAATTTTTCCGCTGATTCCACACTTAGGTCATACATGTTTCATTTCGGATCCACGAAAGAGGTTCAATTCAATGGGATTCGATTGTTTGCCATTGGATGACGATAGTGGCGCCAAAAGGTGAGCATTCACTGAGAAGTTCGAAAACGTCCTTTGCTGCAATGGACAAGTAAAAGGTTTTTGGATCTGTGTTCACCTGGATATTGGAAAAAAGTAGATGCCAAAGAGAATTTCCAACTTATATTTCATTCACTCAATATATTTTCTGGATTCACCCCTCCAAAGATATTGTTGGTACCTTAAAGAAACAGCTTACAATATAAGTAAGTGCTTCCATAAGGCCGACGTTACGGAAATAATGGAATGTAGTTAAAAAAACAAAGGTTCTATTTCTGACCAAAACTTCCTAGAACGAGAGTATAGAGTGTAAAAATGGTTATTTTATTCATAAAAAGGGGTTCGACAGCTTAGGTGATTTCGCTCTCACTGGGAATCCGTAAAATGGTACGATACAAAAAAATTATATATATTTTCAAATAATAGAATGCCAGAAAGATTTTAGACTTATAAAAAGTCTACATTTTCTTTTGATTCGCAGAACGCGTTGAGAAACACCAAGAGGTGAAAATAAAAACGTTGTGAAGCGAAGCGGCGAAACAGTTTTCAAGAAAAAGCCAAAATTGATAAAATATTCAATTCACCTCGAGAAGGCTGCCACAAACAACAACTGCTTCCTTTGGAACTCGGTGATTAACGTAACGGTGAATTCCAAGATTTCGAAATTATCGGAAAAATGTCTCGATATCTTGCAAAGATTCCCAGTTTCCAAATTTGAAATTCAAGTTATATTTTAGACCAGGAGTTACCTCTCTGAAATAATAACGATAACTTCAAAATTGAGGTAACCGAAGATAATGGAAACAGCAACCTAGTCATTAGATCATAAAATAACCATAATAATCAAATCATAAAACACCAAAAACCTTTTTAGCGAAAATTTAACAATACGAAAAGCTATTTATATTTGTATAACATAGACAATTTTGTTCTCTCAGTTACTCATAGGTTATCGTGAAAAATGTTTGGATTTCAACAATAATGACAAAAATTATCTGAAAACGTATAATTTCTCTAAAACCAAAAATCATCATTTGATATTACCTGAAATATTGAAGAGTATTTCAACTGGCAGTAGATCTTAGAAAATCACGAAAATTTCCAAATGTATAGGTTCGGTGTTGTAATGGCCATTTTCTATACCATTTTGATTTATTAAATACATCTACTGCATATGTGCTGCTGTTGCGGCAGAGAGAAAGTCTCCCTCTCAAAGGAAGAGCTCACTAAGTCAATCTGTGTATAATTTATTGCTATCTGAAAATCTTCTTCTTCCTTCCAAGATTAGGCTTTAAGTCTGTTCCGGTTTCACTTTACCATCTTCAACGTGGTCTTCCTAAACTCCTTTTACCTAATGGCTTATATTCCAAAGCTTGCTTTGGGAATCTCTCTGTGGGCATTCGCAATACATGCTTTTTCCATCTGTTTTTTCATTCTATTAATCGCTCTGACATCGCCTGAAATCCTAGTTCCTCTCTTATAGATATTACTTTATCAATCCTTGTACATCCCTTAACTGCTCGAAGAAATTTCATTTCAGAGGACGTTTTAATTCTATTTGTTTTGCAATCCAACATTCTGATCCATACATCATAGTAGGGACTAAAAACTTAATTTAGGTTTCTTTTCTGGTTTTACCTTTTAAGGTTCTTCTTACTTCCCGCTTATCCTATGGAAGGTGTTCATTTTATTTGTGATGTCTTTATCATCTTCATGAGTTAGATCACATCCTAAATATTGAAAATGGGTTACCGGTTCGAGTACTTGGTTTTAATAGCAATCGTTGTTCTAACTGAATAGCTTCCTAAGAATGCCTTCGTTTTTGCTTTAGCTGTCGAAATTTTTAGGTTATATATTTTACTCAGTTGATGTAATTTGTGAACCACCATTTGCAGTTTATCTTTACTATCTTGTATAGTAACCTGGTCGTCAGCAAATAAAAGTGTGTTTTAATACTTAGAAGGTCCCAATTCTATGCCTGGCGCAATGTTATCTTCCTTCCATTTCCTTAAAAGGTCATCTATATACAAGTTAAATAAAGTTGGTGACAATCTGCAACCCTGCCTAACACCTTGGTCAACAGCAATTTCTTGGGTCATCTAGTTCCCTGTATCAATCACAATTCTGGTGTTTCTATATAGGCTCTGAGTAGCTTTTATCAAATGTTTAGGAAATCCTCTTCTTTCTATAACTAACCATAGTATGCCTCTGTTGACACGATCGAATGCTTTTGAAAATATATCTTCATATAATCGCAGATATTAAAAATACCGCCAACGTATACTGGCACATACTGAGCTATAAATTACTAAATGAGATACCAGATTAATTCTGAGAATACCACTCGAGTTATCGTTTGCGTTTGATATTTCGTGTGTGAGGTATTTCATCATGAAATATGATTTCGCAATCGTATGGCATTTAAAATCTATGAATACTTCTTCTCACGGGTTTTATTCTTCATCTAAACTCAGACTATTCTAAACAGAGTTTCAACTGTAGCAAATCCAAGCAATGAAGAGAGCAAACTGGGGAGCGAGAGCAATAAGTTGATTTCAAAGCAAAATGTTCCATTTTTAAACGTTTCGTACATATTGCATGTCCAGTAAAATTTTTTTTACGACCTATTTTACTTGACATTCATTGAAAACTCAGCATCAGCTCTTCCACAATATGACTTAATGATTTAGTAGCAGAATAAGAGAGAATGTATAACATCATAAATGTGGTCATCTTCCGAGTTTTTTTTCGCGAGAATCGCTCACCTGAGAAATGTTTCACCCCGACGTAGCTGGTCGCGCAGAGCCCGATATTTATCCGAGGAAATTTTATTTCAATCCCTTTGATCTTTTGCGACAAAGAAAGAGAAGATATATCTCTCTTTTGTCCGGAAACGATTTCTCCGCCTCGTATTTCACGGTCCCTTTTCGCATGACGTCACTTTGTCTGCTCTGGAATTTATGTCGGAGGACTTTTCCAGCAGAGAGTTATTCTCGTATATTTGATATGAAAATAAATAGTTTGGCTCGGGACACTCCCACCTCGAGAGCATTGTATATGTTTATGCTAGTCCGACTCGGCGACCGAAATATTTGTTTTAGTTCCTCTTAAAATTCGGTATAATAAATAGAGGAAGAGAGAGAAAAGAGTATAAAATATGGACGTTTTATTTCAGATCAACGATTCACCACGGGGGAGCCCTGACGGTGGTTTAGAGGAACACGAAGGAAATTTAATAAAGGCGAAAGGGTGCCTATTTCAGTGGTCTCCCTGACATATCCACGTTATTTATTTGCAGTTTCAACAAGTTTGTATTAAAATCAACCGTGTATTTTATCTGCATTTAAAAAATTACTTATTACGAGTATTTGCCTTTCATATACGAGTATTTAATTCAGGGCTAGGTAGTATAATAGTAGGAGAAAGAAGACCTTACTGAAACTATTTTAATTGTCAGGTTTTTGAATTAATGAACGTATAAACTTGAATCCTGTTACAACCTGATCTTACTTGAGAGAAATTACATCAGTTGTTACCTAGAGAAGTCAATGTCAACAGTGGATAACAACGGATACAGTTAAATTTGTACTTATTTCTTTATTTTTACAGGAATAAGTGAAAGTGAAACGATACACTACTATAGTTTTGCACTTTGAATATAATATGATAAATTATAAGGTTCGCAACGACTCATCTAAAATCGTAAGACGCTTACCAGGTGTTTATGTGTTCCCTCCTACGTGCCCTTCGCAGTAATGAACGAAGGAAAGTAATTAATTTGATCGTTTTGCCTTTACAAGTCGATAATGATAAACGTCATTAATAAATATTACAGCAGTTTTAGTAGCCGTGCATACTTCTGGCGCAAACCACTTATGATTGACGAAAAAATAAAGAAAACGTAAAGTAACGAAAGCAGGGTCATTCAAAATTCTCCAAATTGGATGAAACTTAGAAACACTTTGATGTCTTAAATATTCCATATTTAACGCTACAAGGATGCGAAACTATAGCTACTTCAGTAGTCTATAGAAAAAGACTGAAAACTATGCATCGAGGCTCTGCAGACATCCTTTGGCACTTAAAACTTAGCAAGAGAGCGAGAGATTCGGCGACTATTCTCATAGTTCATGAAATTAAATTTTGAACAGGCTGCTAACTGGAGCGAACAAAGAGTTCGAACTTAACGATGCCTTAATTAATTTCCAATGGAGATGAAATAGTCATAAGCGTGAAATCAATCGAAGCAGTCCCATATCGACTTGCAGTAATTGCAAACATTATGATAGGAAAGCTAGGACAAGTTTAACCCATCTCCTTGAGGTTTCTCGGAGAAAGAATAATGTATTAAAAAAGGATGCGAAGAAGGATAACTACGCTGTGGATTACATCTCCTAAGTCTGCTTTAAGACACAATCACGGTGCACTAGGAAAAACTCACAGAAATTAAAATCTGATACCTGAAAAATAACCCGATATCTTAACTAAAAATTATTTGGGAAGTATATTATAGCAAACCATTTTCCGATTAAATGAATTGAATTAGATAATTTTTATGTTTATGATTAAATACAGAGGAATATTTATATACATACGCAATAAAATGCAATGATAGCAAATAAAGTATGACCTTATCAATAACACCATTCATATTATTCGACTAGGAATGGCCAAAAGATAAAAGAGCCAGCCAAATAAACAATAAATACCAAAATTAAATGTTATTAATCAGCATCACGAGTACCTTGTTGCTTCCATGTGACATGGACAAAACAAATACCGAAGCAAATTAAGTATACACATGCCGTTTCTACCAAGTATCAAAAAACAAGTAAAAATACTGCATATTTCTAGACATAGTGGTAGGGAACAATCTAATATTATAAAAAGCTATCGTTAGTTCGTTCGTCATCATATGTGGTTATTTGTCATAAATTTATGAGAAAAACTACATTGTATTTCTAATAAGCTGAAAGCCCCATGAATATTCTTCTCATCTGTATGAAGGCTCAGGTTCGAAACCAGGACTCCAAAATACGTTTCCATAAGGAATACACGTAAAGACAGTTTTTGTACCTTGCAGGCTTTGTTACTTTTAAAGAATTAAATAGGAAATGATGGTACTACAAAGTCAAAAAAGTACCAAACGAGGGTAAATTAACTAAAAAAATCTTATTACTGTCGTAAAATACACTTTTTTAATCAAAATTACGAGAACTATGACAAAATAAACGAAAATTTTGCAAAATATCGCCATAGTAAACAACCAAGACAACCAACCCTGACGACCAAGGTGATTGTTCAATCCGATACATTCGTTTTCCCACAAGAAGAAACTGGAATTTTAAGTCCATACCGAATTAATGGTAGGAACTATAATGCCAGAATTTATGAAGAGGATGAAATTTACTGAGATTTCAGCGAACGTAAACTATGATATTTAAATAGCAGGAAAAAAATATGGCAATTTTAAAGTTTTCTTTATCAAACCGATTTACAAAATGACATTTATAAGTTCGTTTGCGGTGATGACGAAGAAATATTAAGTCGAGGAAGGGGAAGATATTTGAGGCTCAGAATTTTAACGCAAAATCGATTTTATAGCAGAAATTTTAAAGCAGTGCGTTTGTGCGGTTCTTACGAACTACGTAATGTTCAATGGAATCTAATTTATAATTTTTCGGAATTTCGCTAATATTCGCGCGCGCGGTTGCCTCTTCGACCGCTCGCGGTCAGGTCAGGTCATTGGTCAGGAATATAGTGAAAACGATGTTTTTGCTAGCAGCGTAGCTGCTCTTTAACATTTCCATCAGCTTTTTTCATTTGGGCTTTGGACCACCATTGGCAGCTTCAAAAATGTTAGCGTGGTAAAATGCCATTTGTCGAGAACTGTTTAACTACATATTTACATAATTATTTACATTTGTATTAAAACTGACACAGAATCGCGGTTAATTTCTTTTCTCTAATCGGAGTCACTGCAATCGGACATTGAGACCTCGTCTGAATTTGATTCTGATTCCAAGTTTATTTGTATTTGATTATCACTGCAGTCGTCCACCAGGTAATCTTTTTCCCAATAATTGTCTTCTGATTTTTTTACATGGTTTATACACTTTGCCCAAAGGTTGTTCTCTTTATCAGCCTTCTTCTCTCTTGAAGCAATCCTCTTCACAGATACCACGCTAATACCTAAACATTCAGCCACTGTCTGATAAACGGGGTACTGTTTGTCATTCTTCTTCTCTCCACGGAAAAAGCAAATTGCACACAGCACCATGCGAATCTCGGATTCAGATAAACGGGCTCCACACATCGTGAACACCTTGGAAGTACTTTTCCTAATGGTAGTTTATCATCTTTACTTCCCTCGGCAAATATTTTCAGGGATACCCTGCTTGGGATGTATGAATCATAACAAACGTCGACTTGGCAACGCTGTTGAACTTTCTCCTTTCCCTAACGTGGCGAGAAGCCCTGTGCACAGCTCTCTCGGGTTGAAAATTTGATGAACAAATACAAATCGATATAGAACAAAGTAATGAATTGTCGTGACTTTAGCTTTTATATTCGCCAACAATGCGTATATGCGGTGCCTACAGCACTTTAAAATTTCTCGTAGATCGTTAAACAACGAAAATAGCAGAGTTTTCTTTATCAACAATTGTTGGATAGTAAATAAATAGTAACGATGTTTTGCTTCAGTATATGCATTTATAAAAGATTGATCTTGCAATTTATGACGTTTCATGTTGATAACTTGAGAAGTTTTTGAAAAATTAGCGTTCAAATTGGAGCTACCGTTTTCTCAGCGCCAAAAATCGTGCTTTTTTCATACAAGCCAAATAATAAATTTTTTGATGCAGTTAAAAATCGCTGATGGTATTTACAAAACGTAGAAATACATTTTCTTTCATTTTCAGTTTATTTCATTGCAATCAATGAATAAGTTACTGAGATACAACACTTCAAACTCGAGTATCTAGACTTTTAGCATGGACAGAAGTCATAGTGCGGCAGCAGTTATTTTCTATGAAAAACATCTTTTTTCTTCTTTTCCTTTCATTCCACAACATAGACACAGCAACGCAAGGCAGGGTATTGAATTGATTGATGTGTTTTCTCGGGGAATCTAAGTTCGCTATAATACATTTATTTACATTGCCATTCATTTCTTATCTGACTGAGCAACAGCGAAGCGTGGCAGGGAATAGCTAGTTCAATATAAAATACGATAATAATAAATCTCTTATAGCTACGAAACAGTCTGAATTATTACTTTCACAGTATAGGATAATTATAACAAAATTATACAGCTGACTCGTACTAATTTACAAGGTGTACACAATCGCGATTAAAAAAGAAGTATCTAACCTCTTAATACCTTAAATATATTTATATTCTCTCTAAATTACATCTAATTTCCCACTAAACGTGCAACGGAAATGAGTTGATTTGAGCAGGTGCTCCAAGATTAATTTCCTTTGTCTCTTGAAGCGAATATCTTTATTCGTATACGTTTCATATGACGAGCAGTATTTTTAGCTCAAAGATTAATCTCTCTGCAAAATCAAAAGGTTTTTATATGAGATTCTCGTAAATATGAAGAAAAGCCTCCAAAAATAATTTCTCTTGCGGGAAGTTAGTTTAAATTGCTCCTCAAAGTTCTTTGATGACAAAGGAGAAAAACATGTTTGATGCTGACAGGGTTAATTTCTTCCTGAAAAGAATGCGGCGACCGTTCGACGCGACTTTGTGTTCTCTTTCAGACACAATTCCTTTTGAAACATAATTCGCGAGATGTGTGCGCAGGATCTTCAGAATAAAATGAAAGCACCAGCGGATGCAAACGGAGACTCCGTCGGTGAGGATAAGTAAAATGTACTGCAGCAACGAATAAATTCGTGTTATGCTGAGAAAAAAATATTTATCCTCAAAGTAATCTTGAAATGGAATATTAATAAATCGAAAATGCTTAATCTTCCTAATTTTATCGTTTGTTTTACTTCATACGAGTCGATGTCAATCTTAGCTTTAATGATTATCTCTTGACGATCAAGATGTTGAATGATTAAACACAATTTAATAACTTTTACTAATCTACGAAATCTTTTATTGGAGGTTATTTTCGATTAGCCAATGAATTATTATGTGGATTAGCAAAACGTTTTATGTTTTATCATACTTTTCATCATCATGTCGCAGTTCAACACAGTAACGGTCTCCTCCTTGAAATTTAATATCATCCTGATATTAGATAATAAGAATTAGGTTTCTGTAAAGCCTTCCATTAACCTTAATTTTATAGAATGGATTTCGGAGACATTAAAAATGGAATAATAAATATTATACAATGGAATATTAAATAAAACGGTTCGTTCTAAAAAACTTGCGATTTTCAGCGAATACATATTTGAAAAAAAATCGAAAAATGCGAAAGAGGCTGTCGGTGTTAGCGGGTTTACGTTTCTTTTAGCAACCCCTTTACTCAATGTAGCTTGCACAGGCAGAATGCAGAATTTTTATGGTTATTGGAAAATACGGTTTTCTAATAGACACTAAAATATTGAAATTTGTTCCAATAAATTCAAGCAAACGCATTCCATCCGCAAATGAACTTAATAATGACTCCCTTGACTTTTAAAAACAGAGATATCGATATCTTGAATCAACTGCATCTCTTCAAACCGCAACAGGAACTGCCTCTACGCTACTATTAAATGCAATTCCCACGTGGGATTATACACAGCTCGAAAAGGTCACCGGCGAATATTTCACTCAGGAAGTCGTAATTAAACTTTCCTAGAACGCCAATCTCCAGCGTTAATTCGTTGTATTTTTTCCTCATCCCACACTCGTGGCCACGAGTTTAATTTTCAATCCACTTCCACTGTTTCGGAGCCTTTGCCGCTCTCCGTTCCCAAGAAGAAGGGGTGGATGTTGAGCAGGTGCTAATCTGCAAAGATAACCTCGGGCGGGAGAAGATATCATTCCCTCTCAAAAATTAATCCCCAGAGCATGTTTGATTTCGCGACGGATGGGTCACGTGACCGATATCTCGAATTTTTCGATCAAAATAAACACGTGCGTAATCCGCGAATAGTTCGGTCGTGGAATGACTTTTTCCTACTTAATTTGCATTTGCGTAAAAAGTTGATTTACTCTCTCGAAAGATCTCTCATCCAATATGCTAATGAAACCCTTTCGTGATTACATAGGTATCGATACCACGGATATTCCCGAGGGTAATATAAAAAAGGAAATTTATGGACCTTTACATTTCATTAGTTTATTGTAATTACCTAAGGAACTAAATCCTGGTCGTTAAGCTGTAATACAGGAAAAGTTTTCTTAAAATAAAGTTACGCTCCGATGCTTGGAAATTACATTTTAATACAACTCGAAATAAATTTGACAACGTATAAACATTTCAACAAGTTTATTTTATTCTAGTTAAGTACTCATACTCAACCAAAATATATTCCCGTTCTCGAAATTTCGGTTAAGTGGATCCACATTAGCAATAAGATAATCAGTTATGGAAAGAGCTCATTAAAGAGAGAAATAGAGTACAATTCAATATTATTGACTCACTTTGAAGATTCCCAAGGAAAAACGGACTTGAAAAAAGTCTGATAGGGCCGGGAATCGAACCCGGGATCTTCCTCTAACCGGGAGGCTGCCTTAACCATCTAGGCTACCCGACCAGAACTTTTCAAGTCCGTTTTTCCTTGGGAATTTTCCTGGGTGCACGCCCTTATGTGCAAAGTCACCTAAACCCTTTCCTTATTTAATCACTTTGAAGATTCTTAACGATCAAAACAATTTATTTTCGATACTTATATGCCCAAGAATAATGCTCTTTGCATAGGAATAGCAAATTTGGCCATAAAAAGTTTTTGTATTCTACGGAAACATTATTTAGTTGTATATAAAGCACGAGGGAGTAACGTTTTGTTTTAATAATTTATATAAAATGTGGCTATAATACTATTCAACTTCGACTATATCCATTTGTAGACCTTAATTTACGCTTGAAAAATTCTGACGCAGCTAACTTTTCCATATTATCATGCAATGAACTTTTATATGTATGCATGTGTTGAATAGAATTCGACTTGATATTCGGGTGCAATGCTTCCTATTTCATTCATGTCACAAAATTGGAATCGTTGCTACTTTTATGTTCCACTTGCCATGGGAATCAAAATTATGTTTTCAAGATCACTAACCGAATAGTAACGCCAATGGCCTTCAATAGAGTTATGACCAACTACCACGTGAACCATGCCCTTGATTCTGGCTAACAGAAAACTATAAATAAAGTCTTCCTCCAGGTATAATTAATATTACTAACTTTCCTCCTCGTTTTTATACCGTTGTCGATTTTAATATATTATCCTACATAACTTAAATACTAATTTAAGAAGAGATTGAGGTAAATTTGAATATAGGCCAATGAATAGCACAGGTGAGGCATAGGAAAATGTAAATAATATTAAAAATATACCCGGTGAAGGAGGATATGAAAAATATGCATAAACCAACGTGTATTGGATTTGAAAATACAATTTAGATTTCAGGAAAATAATGAGGGTTGAATGATAATAGCGCTGTGAAAGCAAAAGAAAGGCAAAACTTATCTATGCGGTAGAAACAGATTTCAGTCAAAAAACCTAAAAATGTTTAAAATTTATAAATCTCGTTTAACAATGAGAATAAAGTGTAATTGAAAAAGGTTGTAATAAAGTTTTGCCCACAATAATAAAATTCCGACACAATTATGGCAAATGAATGACCGGAATGTCAAATCAATAACTACATGTTAGTGGAGAAGGATTCCCCGCAGGTATTCTGCTCTGAACACGGGGCGGATAACACAAACAACCAAATCCCTAAATCAGGATTTCCCTCTTCGAAGGGATTCCGGCAAAGAAAACAATGATTATCTCAAAGAGATTAAAGCAGCAGTCATGTTTACGGGAAAATATAGCACGATGACGAAGGTGGTGTCTGGATCAACAAGATTTATTGTGATAATTACTATAATAGTTTCGCCTTTAATGCCAGTGGTGTTTCTCGATAAATATGGATATGAGTTTGGGAAAAATCGTACTATTTTGTTAATTACCAAGTTCGAAATAAATATTGACAAATTGTTGATAAATAAAATTATTCACGCCCCTGTTAAAGATAAATCAATTACCATCCTATATTTGGTAGAAAATTAAAGCTGAAAGATCCTAAATTTAACTCACTAGATCTAATGCTCATTGGTTCTATTTTAGAGTTATAATTTTTGCAAAAATGTCCATGATTACACACAAGTTTCTCCAGGTTCATTGCTTAGGTATGTACTTATACCATTTGATAAAAATTCTCATATTTTGTTGTTTGTACATATTTTTAGTATGTATTAACCCACAATGTAGCTGACAACTAAATCCGTCGCATTATGCATCTAATTAGTTGTTCGGCGTACGTAATTGCATAACTGTTCATTAATGTTATCGGTTAAATATTTTCAATTTTAAAAATAAATCAATTATATTGTGATAATTAGGTAAGAGAATACCTTTAGGCAATTTATCGTTGATAAGCAAATACCTCTTTTTTAATTCATGGATACTAATCAAACACAGATGAATTACTAAAAATATATAAAAATAACTTGGGGAAAAAAACGTCAACCTAAAGCTTTTGCTGGTCGTTAATATTCAGTCGAGATGCAGCTATTTTTCACACATTAGCCCACCAATGCTCTCCAAGTCCATGCTCACAAAGTATCTGAATAATCCCGCCATTTTCTACTTCATTCTTACGGAAATGATTTCGATCCCTCACATTTCGAATACACCAAAAACTGCAAAAAAGTTTTAAAATCCTAATTATCAAAGCTACGAAGGCATTAACTTCCCAAGAACTCAATTACCGTTTTTTGAAACTTTGTTAGAACACTCCGTGTCTCAACTTATTCCCAAATTCACTTTGCTATAAACGATGATAGAATAATTAAGGAAATCGAAGAGAGGTGCTGTTCTGATCCGTGGAATTCCCTCACACGGCTGCGCTGCATCCCTTAGAAACTTTGCAGACGGGATTCAGATTATGGATTATGCTAATTATAAGATCTCTCTAAAATTGATCATGTGTTTCGTTGCCAACTAATGAATTGTTTTTATTATAATAAAGTTCCAGTTTTATTTCCGTAGAGAGGAATAGAGAAAATGAAAAATATTACATCTGTTGTAGACGTATACATTTTTGTTTTATATTGTTTTTTTTAATTTTTTTAAATAAATGGCAAATGGACGTCAATAGATGATAATTTTTAAGCAACAGTGGAGTTTAAGACAGCGGAGATTCTCCAGCAAATCCGAATTTAAAATTAAAAATTCATTATCCATTTTAACAATATTGGAGTCATTGACGAACACAACTTTTCAAAACATTTATTTTTATAGGAAATTGCGACAAATTTGATTTCAAGTATAGAAAATGTTAGGCAAATATTATAGTTGTTACGCCTTTTCTAACAAGTTAAGACCTATTTTTCATATGTGAGATCGTCGGGAACCTTTTATTGTTATTTTATGGGAGAACCTTGAAAGAATATTCAATGAAGCATTTTAGAGATATGAGGCTCTCCCGTTACAGGAAACAGTATTTTATGGAAACCGCGTTTTAAGTTTCATGGATGACTTTACCACAGTATAGTAAACTAATTTTAACTTTAATATTAGTCTCCAACGCAAAGGCATAAGGAAGATGTAACGGAAAACAAAAATTCCGAAACACCTTGTAATGATGGTTTTATGGTTAGCGATTTTAAGGACCGCGTAAAGGCAGGAATGCGCCACACCCTGAACCTGTTTCGACCATCAGAGCGTTTGCGGGTGGTTGACCATGTGTTGACCATCTGCAGAAAGGAAATGGGAAAAGCGTTGGTCCTGAAGATTTGAACAAAGTGTAGTGATTGGATGAGAAAAACAGACGCGGACTTCTGGGCGTCCTTTTCTTTGGGAAAGAGGCAGTCAAACAATATAGCTTGACCAAAACGGTCCTCAAAAACCCTGGACCCACTCCTGTTGTGTTTTTAGTGTTCCCTCCCTTTGTGTGAATTCGTCCCCCAATTATCGTGTGTGGGGTATTAATATGTGTTTTGTGTGTTAGGGTACTATAGGGTAGAATGAGGTTTATTGGTGGTGGTGTTTTATGGTTCGTTTTCTTCATCTGTGTTCGGTTAATGTTTTTCTTAAGTTACAATATGTGTGTCTTTTGGGGGTATGGTGTTTATTAGCGTTGAGATTTATTTGTCTTATATTTTCTTGTTCGAATAGATGAATATCAATTAAGAGAAATTGTGGTTTTTATTTCCTTCGGAAACTGAGCGACCCTGAGCTCATGCATTTAGCGATAAATTTAATTAATTTGTTCTTTTGAATATTGGCGCCCAACTTTCGATCTTTTGATCAGTAGTTTTTTATCATCATAACGTTATACGCCCCGCGCGGCATTTTTACTATTTTTCTTATTTTATTTAAAAAATATCGTTACAACCTTTACATCAATTCATTATAGAGAAAATCGGAACCCGGCTGTTAATGTGATTTCTCTAAATCGTCAACTCACCAGCACACTTAGGAAAAATACTAGGAATACATTCTGTAACTTCATCAACCTTGTAGATATTGCTGTGAATTTTCCGGGTAGATTCTTGACGTTTAAATCAGATAGAACATGTAAGAAAGAATTG
The DNA here is from genome assembly GCA_947579665.1 of Sympetrum striolatum. Lineage (NCBI taxonomy): Eukaryota > Metazoa > Arthropoda > Insecta > Odonata > Libellulidae > Sympetrum > Sympetrum striolatum. Next base: position 68,261,199 of record OX388351.1, on the reverse strand, counting down.
CCAAAAAATTCAGTCTCTAGGTGAACGTTCAGTTCAACCGAGAAGTGTTTCCGCTGAGCAAGAACCTGTCCGATTCAGTCATTCTATCCCAATTACACACCTCATCATAACTCAATGGGGAGTGACAAACATCCATTTCCCAGTTGGGCTTTGAACCCACGACCCTTCCGGGGAACGGCATTCACTGCGTAGTCAATAGACGCATTCGAGCGAAACGCGGATGTGTGTATCGAGTCATCCTCCAATGAAGCAGAATTGAGACCACGGCAGCTTAATTATGCAAACAGAATATTCGCAGATTCCGTTTTAAAATGTAGAAACGAGAGAAAAAATGTTGACCGGTATGAAAACCGATGTGCTTACAATGTGCAAATAATACAAACTCAATGGATTCAGAGACGGATTTCTCTAAAATGTTAAATATGGCAATGGCCGATGTAATTTAAATTATTACTTTACGTTCCGTCACAAAATATTGTCAAACTTCGATCAAACATACATCTATATATATATATATATATATATATATACATACATAAATTTATTTATGGGTTAGATGGAAGAAGAGACTTTTAAGTCTCAATCTCGCCAAAATAAAGACGATTTATTATTATTATTATAAATTGAATAAAAATTACATGAATGTGTGAAAAATATATCGAGACGAATGAGCTTAAAGTGTGAACTTAACAGCGAACTGAAAGAAGAAAGCCTTTAATGTGTGAAATACTACAGAAGTTTGGAAGGTTTTGTATCGTTGCCAATCTCGTTCTCATTAGTTGTTAAATATGTTTTAATTTTGAAACGCCGGAGAAGTGAAGAATAAAATTAAAGTAAAAGAGCATATCGTTCGAAAATTTCAAGATAAATAAAACTAAAACGTTAAACCTTGAGACAGAAAGAGGAGTAACACATCTTGAGAAAATAAAAGCAAATGAAAATGAAGCAAAAAATATAAAGACTGTATTTAATACAATACAAAGGATGAATTCTCATTGTCAGAATCTAAAACTCATATCGATTGGAAAGACTTCGGGCCGTATTTATAGTCGACCCCTAGGAGTTTCCCAGCGTCTATCAGTTCCCCAAGGCCAAAAACGGTAGGTGATCCAGCGAAGAACCCCTAAAGCGTGATACCAGTGGTGGCAAAACTGCGTACTAATTTCGTAAACAACAAACATGGCGGATAATCTGTTCGATTCGCTCGATTAGATTCAACAATTGATGAATGAAATTAAATAGTGGACTGTGAAATCCTCAAAAATTCTTTGAATCAGGGTACAAATCAGAAGAATATTTTCGGTATATATTTATTTTATCCTAATGCATTTAAAACTATCTAACGGATGTTTTAAAACCTCAGCTTGGGCAGTCGTTAAGAAATGTGAAGTTATTAGTTTTATTACGTGATTTCCTAGAGGTTGAATTTATTGGCAATTGCTATACTTATTAGTAGAGATATATTTATGTTGTGCACGGGTGATTCCTATTCTTAATTGCTGATTCTCAGTGGCCTTTCGTTGTCGTGGTCGTGATACATAACCTTTGACGCAGGAGAAAGAGTAAATATTTACAGTGGAATGCCACAATGGTCAGTATTAGGCCTATTACTATTTTTAATATATATCAATGATACATTTTCTGTTATAAAGTGCCGTAAATTATACTTGTATGCTGATGACGCTGTATTTATATCTGTTCACAAATACTTCAATGAGGCTGAAAGAGCTCAACAAACTGACTTAAATAAAATTAAGAAATGGTGCCATGATAACAAATTAAAAATAAATTTACACAAGACAAAAGTTATGAAAATTAGAGTTAGAGAAGAAATAAATCAGAAAGTGAAACCTTTACAATAACTTCACACTTACATCCTGCTTACAGAAAATTACTTTTCCAATAAGCACAAGGAAAAGTTTGCTACAAAACAAGGCTTGATAAAGAGAGATAGAATATCGTACAATGTACCAAGTTATTATAATATGTATGGCAGGAACCGACTTGATGTCATAATACCTATGTTATTTAATGACTTACCTTATAACATATACTTAAATTTTGTACTGAATTTTGAAAAACATATAACAGATCCCTTGGTACATACTATGATGTATGTAAAAATTGTATTGAGTTCATTTTGTACATTTATTGCTCTGACTATGGGATGCTAATGATTGTATCTAAGTTTATATCTGCTGTTGTACTTTGTGATTTTATATATAATGCTTTCTATAGTCTTGTGTATTACATACTTGGTATATGTTCTATGTTTATTGTGAATCATTATATAATTGCTGAATTTGATATTGATTTGCATATTATAATTAGTGCAATAGATAAGTAGATGCAGTATTTACAATTTTTGGAATCATAAGTAGTATTTTGTGAATGTTTTTGTAAACTGAATGCTATATTTTGCTAGAAACGATTGAAATTGTTTTTAATATTCATCATTGATTTATGAAATACTCTAAATTTTAAATAATTTGTAATCTTAGGCTTGTGGTTATTTAAATTCTGGCACCTCCTGAAGAGCCTACATCTGGCTCAGGAGGACGAACAGCGAAACAGGTTTTTGGGAACGCTGTTGCCAAATTTATCACCAGTCCGTCTCCTCGTCAGAGGGCTGCTGGGAGTCGTTTATAAATACCAATAGGTACCACTCACCTGGCAGCTTACTCATAAGGGGTTCGTTAGGTATACGTGAAGGAGTCGACTATAAATATGGCCCTTTGAAGACTGACCCCCAATAAAAACGACCTTCAAGCTTGTTTTGCAGAGTATTTACAGTATAAAACTGCCATTACTGGCTTAGATGATCCAAATCCATCAGCTTTACTGCTCAGTTCCCAGGTGCGGTGCGATTCGAGTTTCTTCTGGTGCACATAAGAAAATAGAATTAATAATAAAATATAATTTTCTGAAAATAGGTAAAGGCAATTTGCACGAAATGGCGTGCAGCCAGGGTAAACCCCAAAGAATAATATACTTGAAGAAAGTCCGACGGAATCGAACCCGGGTCTATCCATTGCCGGTCGGGTGCTCTGTCCGTTGAGCTATCCCGCCGGAACATTCTCGCAAGCTATTCGGGAGAGCATGCGGGCAAAGGACTATATAATATAATGTAATGTTCTGTTTGCGATTTTTTATCAAAACTTCAACAGTTTGATTTCCACATATTAATAAAAGGAACAATAAATGTATTCCAAAGTACTCTAAACTTGTCTGATTCGTTTTCAAGCCACAAAATCTTTCAATATCAATTTAAAATTTAGTTTGTCATTAATCATTTTCATTCGCATTATCAAATATATGTTTCAATAGCACTCATTTGAAATCGCAGTCTTATTTTGTCTGATAGCCAATCGTCAGAAATTGACAGGTATTTTATTCAATAAAATAATTTTCCATTACTGTAATTTAATATTTTAGGACCTCTAATTGCAATTTTAAGCCAGTATTTGTCGAAGATAAGCGGAATTTTTAAAATTATATGATGTTAGATTTTCAAGCTATACCCAGTTATTCTAGACACTAATTGCTGAATTCAAGAGCTATGGAAAGATCTGGAAATATTTCTAGAGAGCTGAGAGTTTAAGGATATTTTGGTTAAATGAATGAGTTACTTACCAGTTGCCTAGTATAAAAGTCATTCCCAAGTAGATTTTCATTAATTACCAACCACATATATAAAACTTATTTTTTAACAATTATTTAAAAAAGTTTATTAGTCATGTACTGCTGTTAAACAAATAGAAGGGAAATTATATCGATTCGAAAACTTTAAAGATATTAAATATACCATAATAAATATGAGGAGAAAGAAGGAGCTAAGTCCGCAAATATATTTAACTGATTAACTTGAATTCTTTTTCGAAAATTGTATATATAATATTAATAAAATTTATTTATTTATAATCAAGGATTCATGAGAAAATGCTATGGTATACACTTAGTAAATATATCAAGGTGAATAAAATGAACACCTATGGAAAAACATAAATTTATGCAGAATGCTTACATTCCTAAGATCTAATCACTAAATTCCAAGGGTTATCCTCACCTGTGGTCATAACTGGACTCGGGCGGTTTATTCGTTGTTTGAAACTGTATACAATTATTATCGATATAAATAATGATCTGCTGCTTTCACGGCGTATTAGGTGAATGAAGTGGGAAACCCGTGAACGCTTCATTTATTATCGATATAACTCAGAAGGCAACATGAATAACTAAATTCATTGCGTATTGATTTTCAATCAAATACAAAAGGCAATCACTTCAATACTAATGATAAAATAACGAAATCATGCATCGCAATGTAGTATACGTATGTGCTCCTCAAAATAGTCTAAAATTTTTTATTGTGACATTTGTAGAAGTTGACGATTACTCGGAAGTAATTATTTGTCCTCCATTCAAATCATTTTTTCATACTGTCATTATTTTATTTAAACACGTTACTGCCTTTCATGATACATTTATTCTATTAAGTAAGTTCAATTTCAGTAGTATACCCAATCATTCTGTTCTCATAAGAATTGATAGTGTAATTAATTTCTGTAGCAAGTTAGCATTCGAAACCTTCCATGACGCCCAGATAGACGCATTGCCTCGCTTAAACTTATTCCTGATAACACGAAACAAGAACTGGTTGGGTTTGCGTTGTCCGTCAACAAAAGAATAACTTTAATTTACAGTTGGTCAAAGAGTAGGAATGTCGAAATAATACTGTAAGAGAACGTAATTGTTGAAGAATTGAGAACATTGTTGTGTTGATCAATTGAATAACAGCTGCACAGAATCCCATGGGAAACTTAATTCCCTTGCTCATTGGAAGTTTCAACGTGAATTAAGCGGCACATGTCAAAAGTTTCAGTGGCATCTGTATATTCTGATAAGAAGCAAACTAGGTTTCTCTCACATACATTGATACTCATGCTATCCAACTCATACTCCCTGTCGGAGTCAGCTGATTCTTTGTTAATGAAACTTCTCGATGATTCCTTACTTATATGTATCGCTTCAGGCGCATACATCCGTAGGTTTTTTCATATATTTATTTGTCATAAGCACGCCCCTGAAGCTCCCCTATGCTGACTGTACAATCGGCTGACGCCCTTAATGTCCGCAGCCGCGAGATGGCAGCACTGAAGCTCGCCCTTTGAAACCATAATCTCATATGGAGTAAATGGAAAAAGATTATGATACTTTTTCCCTCTTTTTCTTTGCGGGAGTAGTATATACCAAAGATGGAATTCAGAGTTAGTGATTTATCCATTTATAAGTACTTAAAACAATATAATAATATGGGCAAATTAGTAAATCCGAAGAATAAGTGCAGGTTGCCTTCAGGGCACACCACAAGTGACTTGTGAAAACATTATTCGTAGATCAGCGAAGTGTTATGCTTGGATACACAGAAAATAATTGATCCTTAATAATTTACGAACGTTACATCTACTTTCAACTAGGCCTTTTAAAACTAGAATCGCAGGATGTACATGGGTGGTCTGAAAAGTTTCCGACATTTCAACATTTCTTGACATGTTTTCTGAAAATTTCTGAAAATTTTCTGAAGATGTCTGAAAAATCTGGGGTCGGAAACTTTTCATATCTCCCTCGTATGTACATTTCCTGAAAAAAAATCGAAGTTCCCTAAAATAGTCTCCAGGAAATGAGTAAACGGGCAAATATTGCTGAAACATACATAAATCCAAAAGTATACAATTTTAACGACTGGCGTGGACTTCGTTTCATCTTGGGGAGGCTGAAATGTGAAGTTAGGTTACACAATATACAAACATAAAGGATAGAGTGGTATAAAAAATGTATTGACCAAACATTAAGTTTTAGACAGTTTCGCAATTTTCCTTTTCGATGCACTTTCTTTAAATTTATAAACTTTGCATGCTGTCTAATCCTCGTAGTTACATAATATTTTATTATATATGCTATGATTTCACTTCCGTGCATGGGAAAGTTATCTCTTCATCACCTTCAAGTAACTCTGTAATTATGCACTCAAGCACATCATTTGACTCACAGTGCTTTGCAAATTGTTCCTCCACTTTGAGGATTAAAGTATGAAGGTTTAAATTAGGATGAACTAAACCCCCCATACTTTTCATATTCGAATATTCATATTGAATATTTCATTTGCTACTGGATAGCAATAGAATGCCCCCGGATGAATTAATGCTGCCTGGCAAACAGCACACTTGCTGTGTTTCTTTATCTGGTGCAATACAACGATGACCAGGAATTTTTAAGATTAAGGATACATTAAGGATATCTTAAAGTATATCAAAAGTCTTTAAGCGCAGTAATGACAGTATCTCCAACTCACACTACCTGGTCGCACTTTCCAACTTACATCAACGTTACCATGGAAAGGGTTGACTGCTCCACAAATTGTAAATTTGTAGTATAATATCTAAAATTTCACAAAGTAGCTATTTTTTCCTGTCCTTTAGAATTTAGATTGTTTTGACATATCGCCAGCAAATCCGTCTTGCTCCTTGCAACATTGACAGTACAATTGTCATTGGGAACTAAATTGAAAATCGTGCATTCTCGAGAAAAGTCTACGAAACCTCAGTCTGTTAACTTCTCTCAGTAACACTCAGCAAGATGGGAAACATTTGAAGACAATTGGAGGCCCAACAGTGCTTCTTCGTGAAAAAGAGATTAAATTAGTGGAAGTGCTGTTAAATTTTTTATGAGTATTCGTGATATCCAAATTTTAGTACAAACGTATTTGAACAGTAAAAAGTAAATGTTCAGTGCTTTGACGAAAATTCCAGAAATTGTTTGGGTTCGGAGATTCATTAGTAGAAACAAAACACTGACTCTAAGGCTTGAAAACAATTTTAAAAGGGTTCGAGTGACAGTGAGTAGAAGTTTTCTACAAGAATTTTTTATTCTTTTTGTTTTTGGAGGACAAAATTAAAAAAATGTAAAAAGTTTATTTTTCTTTTGAAAATTTATAAATAAAGTGGAAAAAAGTTATTATGAGGCAAGAACTTCTTATCTCAGTACCTATTAAACAAAGATTAAATAAAATAATAATTTGAAGATTTTAAAATATATTAATGGTCGTAATATTAGTTAAATAGTTAATTTTATAGGCGATATTTAGGAAACATATTTAGTGGCCGAAGTCACCCTATCGGTTGGGTTGCCTAAGGCCGCTATTATTTATCTTTTTCAAACAAATTTCGTTGCTTAAGAAAAATTTTTAGATACTATTTGCATGAATAAGAATTACCTTCATGTAATTTCAATTTTCTGAGCATAGAGAATGTGATTGAATACAGAAATATTTTTAAAAAATCTAAAAAACGGCCAAAGTCCCCATTCTACGGTACGGTTTATCGCATTTCAGTGATTTACGAAGAATGTTTTTACGGCGACAAAGTTACCTGTGTTTTGCACATAAGGCAGGCACCTATTCTTCGGATTTGCTAATTTGTCCGTCTTATTCAAATGTTTTGTATTCAATTCACAAGTACCAATTGATGGATAAAACAATACTCTTAATTCCATCTTTGGTAAATATTACTGTTTATTACATATGTATCATAATCGTGCTTTTTTACGGTTTACTCCTCATAAGATTATGGTTTTAAAGGGCGAACTTCAGTGCTGCCATCTCGCGGCTACGGACATTTAGGGAACCAAAATATTTCAGCGGTTTTACTTTCTAAGTTCGTGGTCATAAGTATACGTAAGTAACCTCTCAAGATTACTTTCTCACCCGAAAGATAAAGATTCTCCGGGGTGTATGAGTTCAATTGTGTGGAATGTGCGGCCACACACATTGGACAGACAGCCTTAAGACAAGGACCAGCGATGCTACCGATTGGGATAGATAGATAGATAGATAGATAAAGGTCTTTATTGTCGGGCGAAATTGAGACTGATTAGTCCCATCTTACATTTAACCCGTTGCAAAAAAGTGGATAAATAATGAAATAAAAAGACAATGATAATCATAATAATAAAAAAGAAATTAAAAAAAATAAACATTTGGCGAGTCAAAACAAAAAACAAATTTGTTAAAGAAGTTCAAATGAGCATAAAGAGAAAAGAAAATATATACAAGTATGTGCATATATATATATATATACATATATCGATACAGGTAAATACAGTCGATATAAAAAGGAATATAACGTTTGAAGAAGAGTAGGGGTGAGAGTGTGCGAGAACGATAAGGATATGTGGAATAAAAGGAAAAAAAGAAAAGGAGAAAAAAAGATGTTCAGTGAAGGGAAAAGTTAATCTGCTAAAGTTTATCTGAGTCAGTGGAGGTTTGATTAAGAAAAAGGAATTGGTAGTAGCGATTCTTGAATGCCAATAGCGAAGGAGAGTTTTGAATATGTGTGGGGAGAGAGTTCCAGAGCCTGCATGCGGAGACATGAAAGGAATTATGGTAAATTTCGGTTCGGTGTTTTGGTATCTGAAGAAGCTGGTTATTTCTAGTCGGAAGACAATGTATGCTGTGCATTGTTTGAAAAAGACCAGATAGATACTGAGGCAGGTTATTAATTCTTATGGAGAAGAGCTGAGTGAGAAGGTGAAGATTTCGTCTTGACTGGAGCTTGAGCCATCCAAGTTGGTAGTAGTATTTAGAAACATGATCTTTTTTTCTAAGATCACAGATGAATCTAATACAGGAATTCTGTGCTAATTGTAGTTTGTGTGCAAGTTCTTCAGAGAGGTCACAGCATCACAATAATCGAAGTGAGGAAAAATAAGAGAGGAGATCAGCTGCTTTCTGAGTTGAAATGAAAGAAATGTTTTCAGTCGCACGAGTGAATACAGAGATCCATAGACTGTTTTGCAGATCTTATTAACTTGATCTGCCCAAGAGAGATTTTCGTTGATAACCACTCCGAGATTAATGAGTGATTTGACGAGAGGGACAAGTTGGTCACCTATTTTTATCGGAAGTAGGTTTTTATTGTTTAGGCCATGGAGGAGATTTTTATGTCCTATTATGATGGAGTTACTTTTGGTTGGATTGATCTTTAATTGGTTAATGTTGCTCCAGTTGAAGAGCTGAGCAATATCAGAGTTCATCTTAAAGATAGCATTATTTAGAGTCGGAATTGATGAGTGGTAATATAGCTGAAGATCGTCAGCATACAAGTGGTATTTGCAATAGGATATGGTAGAGGAGATGTCGTTGATGTATATGGTAAATAATAGAGGGCCAAGGGTAGAGCCTTGAGGGATGCCTTTGTATGTTTGAGCCCAATCAGATGACATGTTATTGTAAGTTACCTTCTGATAGCGGTCTTCTAGGTAGGAGGAGAACCATTGTAGGGACATCGGCGAGAAATTTAGCAACCGGAGTTTACTTATCAATATATCTCTGTCAATGGAATCGAATGCCTTGCTGAAATCGAGGAGAGTCATAATTGTGACTTCGGTGTGGTCCATTGCGTGACGTATATCGTCGGTAATCTTTAATAAAGCAGTGCTTGTATTATGTGATTTCCGGAATCCAGACTGGAAGGAATCGTACAAGTTATTAGCTGATAAATAGGTAGTAATTTGTTCGTGAATAATTTTGAAACCCCGGATCGGCCTTCGCGGACCACCTCCTAGAGAGTGGCCATTCCTGCTCTCTCAATCCGAAGCTGCTCCACAGACAATGGAAAGGGAGAAAATGGATTCCTTGGAAACAGTGGAAATTCTCTCTTCAACAAAACCCCTAACTAACGATCTCACCTTCCTCAACCCCTCCCCTCTCCCGGTCCTTCCCTCAAAACTCTGTACATCCCTATAAATACTGTCATTTCCGATGTAATATCACCTGAGGATGGCTGTCAATGCCGAAAATGGTCGAATAAATCAAAACTTATTGTGGAAATTTCGAAGTTTTTTCTTTCAAAATACGTAAGTAGCATAAGAATAAGTAACTAGTATTTCCAAATGACCAAAGCAATGTAAAATAACCCTATCGTTAGCCTTAAATTTAGTCCATATTTCTTCATCTCATCACTGACCCTGTCTCTCCTTTTTCTAACACCTCATAATTCCAAAAGATGAAAATAGTTGAGACGTTGCTGTTATTTTTCACTTGAAGCATACAGTGGGCATAGATGCACAAACTCCGGTCTTTAGACGAATCCGGCTTATGACATCATTTTTGTTGAAGTCATAGTCGTCGAGGAAGTATCTTTCTATCATAGGATCCACTAAAGTACCATGGAGTTTGCGTAGCCAGTCCCTTAGGTAAAATGATCGCATTGCAAAGACATCAAGGGCGATTTCCCACACTTTTCGTTGTTTTCTACAGTTCCCCTCACACATTGCTGGAATATTGTTCATTCCTCGCTTCCTTTTGATACATTTATCACGAAAGGCATTACCTTGTTTCAACTAAAATTATTATAGTATGATATTGTCGCGTATTCACATGCATTTATTTTTTGTTTTCGAAAACTACCACTGGGGGCGCAATTAAGCCGCTGCCACTGGTGGCGCATTTTTGTATGTAAAGTGAAAAACTATATACTCTCATAATGACAGTCGACGCAGGAGGGTGTGTTGTTCTCTTCTCCCTCTGAGTGTGCAGCGGACTAATTGGAACTCTCACGTGACCAAATTCTCAGGAACTGATAAGTTGATTTGAAGCGCTAATTTTTCTTTTGATGTCAATTTTGTCCTTATGTATTATTATAAATGAAGTGCAATTTTTTTGTTACGAAAATACTCTGGTCCTTCGGTTATTGTTCTTTTACCCGACAGATATTATAATCTATTATTACTCTACATTATTATACTATATTTATATACTATATATCTTATGGAATTACTTGACGATATTATGCGTTTTCCCAATTATATAATCCATTAAGAAACAGCGCGGATGATCGGGCAAATAGATGCTGGAACATATCGCTTCAAATATTCATTTTTTTCACTCGATAAGCGTAAGCAATCATGAGTAGTCAATGGACCCACCTCCACATGCCGAAGGGCGGCTTGCAGGGTAAATATGGTGTGGATGCAGGAAAGGCAATTCTCAGACGAAAGCGGCAACCCTACGCATTAGCACTACAAAGTCTCAGCAGACATCACCGCTAATCAAAAGCACGTGCGCTCAACACGGAAGACTCGCGTGCGGAGAAGTCGCTTCGGTACTGCGTTAGACCTTTCGAATCCGGGAAATGGCGCGCCGCTGGTGCAGTCCTCCACCGTAGCGGAATTAACACGAGGCCTCATTTCCTCGATGGTGAGAGACGCACGCCTCCGCGTGGGTGGCAAGAGTGGCTTTCTTGTGAGAATTGTGTGAGAGGGGGTAATGAAGCGGTCCCTTTGCAGGAGATCGAGATTCGTGGCGACCCACTTCAGACGAGAGCTGACCTGATTAACGATTTATTCAATTCGAAAGGTTCTCTCTTTGTTTAGGATGCAGGAGCGGAGTTGGAAAAAGAAGGAAAGTGTGCGTCTGATATTTCAAAGCTCCGCAAAAGTTGGGAAAGTTGCTGAACGAAGCTCATTTTAGACTAACTTTCTCGTGAAACGATCTTGATACTGTTATTATCATCGCAATAAAAAGCATTACATGCATACAAATTTGTTGTGGGCGAAACTCAGACTTAATGGTACAGTATTACGTTTAAAATGTTATTTTTTCCTTACTTTTGTCTTCAATTTTGAAAATGAAAAATAAGCAACTTTCACGTACTGTAGAGGTCGCCAAACTTATTCATTTTTAAATTTAAATACTACATTTTTATTTTGCAAGCTACCGGTAGTTTTACAGAACAATGAAATTTGGATTTAAACGGGCTAATATTACTCCCATTTTCTCAAAAACCTTGAAGATTCTTTGTGATTTAAATTCGTAATCAATCTATAGATAGACAGTAAAGATGTATTTGAAGAGAGATATTATATAGATTTAGGAATACTTCAAAGCAAAAAAGTTTTGAAGGTAGCCTATTAATTTAAGAGATAAAAAGTATTGTATATGAAAGTATAAGTATACATAAGTATTTGTATAGATGAAACGACTAACGATTCAATGACAGAATTACACATTCACTTAAATATATTTACCGACCATACTAACCGAGTAAATCTGACATATATAGTACCTAATACTACTTAGATAACATTACATAACTTTCATGCGGTGGAATTTGAATTCACTGTTCTACACTGCATGAATATTGGATATAAGTAAGTTTAGACACCTAAGTAACTGAGTTGAAGCCAAGTCCCAACAAAACACGGATTAAAACAGAATTAATCCCCTAAGAACTAAACTTTTGGTCTTCTATAGAGCAAGAATAAATTAATGCACACTTTTTCAGTCCTACAGGAGTGTGATGCAGTGATAGACAGGGGAGATAGTCGAGAATCTCACAAGATATTCGTCAATGATATCCCAAGATTTCTCCATATTCTCCGAACTCATATTTTTGGATGGTGTTCTCTTTACTTCTGCTCACTAGCAGAGATTAAGTTGTGATTTCTTCATAAATTTAGTTTGTCTTTAATACTAAACTGCCTAAATTCTGCACTCTCATAATACGCTTCTTAAGCAAAATAAATTCTAGACTTCCCGAAAATTGGACAAAAACTCATTATGGGGCGTGAATAATTAATTCCGTGAAGGATTAGAGAACAATCGAAGAAGTTTTCATGTTAACCCGATTCGACGTCAGTCATTGCGTAAGCTGGAAGTTATTCTTTTAATATCCCTGCACCTCCGCTTAATCTGAATATTTTACGAAAAGTATCCGAGGAAAAAACTTCTCGTCTGCCTCCGAAATTAAATTCGAGGACTCTTTTATACGGAATGAGTGGATTATAAAGTTGATTCATTTAGGAGAGCGTAATGGATGTCAATCAAGCTTAGAAAAAGGGGCGACTCATTTGAATAATCCCATTCTCTCGTTCCGTGCTCAAATGAGGATTCTTTTGAAGAGGATGGACCATAATTGGCAGAAATTACGTGCTTTAGCCGAGAGACAGAAGGGGCTGAAGTTAAAAAGTCACGTAATTCCCCATTCTCGTCGCTATTACTGAAACAGACATGGGGTTGTTGAGGTTTGTTCAATATCACGGAGAAAAACAAAGATGGACACCTGATGAACATAATTTGCCAGAATCTTCCCGCGTCTAATGGGAAATGAAAATAAATTTATTTATACGTTAATCAAAGAGAAATGTATTAAAAAAATTCTTAAAATTTTCATCTACTCTATTACGAAAATTTCATCTTTTTTATGAGAGCATTGACGTTTTATATAGCATATTCAGTAATTTAATTAGTTTAAAATTAATGAAGATAATTTCAATGCTTTCTGATGGAATTCGGACAACTTTACTAAACTTTACTTTATTTTCCTATTCCTCTAGCTGAAGTTTATAACTTTGCTTCAAAGAATTGTAGTATTTAACAAGACTTCTTGCAGCAAAAATGAGTTAATATATGTTCATCTTTTCCACTAAAATACGAGAGTCACATTCTTATGTCGCTGAATAAAACCTTTAAAACTTGAGGATTGCATAAAGGTCTGATGCGACATACCAGGTAGGTACGAAGACATCCTTGTCATCCACCGGTACACGGCATTCGATTATTTTCGTGAAATAGCTGTTAGAAAGACAACAGGCCCAGAGACGCAAACCACCAAATAAGAAATAATGAAAGAATAAGAAACAATGACTTTGTAAGACATTTATCAAGAATAATACGCTCAAACTTGATACCACAGAATAATAATACTAAGCAAATCCGAACTATTGAAAATTACACAAAATTATACATAAATTAAGTGATATGGTCCAGTTTGCAGAAACTTATCAAATAATAATAATATCAACTTAGCCTCGAGAGAGAGTCCAACATGATTTCGCGACAAATTCAGAACACGGCACTCGTCATTGAAAGAAAAGCACTCGCCTTTTGCGGCCGACGTCGACGAAGTCTTCAGCTCTCTCGTGAAGAATGACCTTCATTTGGGAAAACTGCGTTTCACCCGGACAGGAGCGGACAGGAGGGGTAAAACAATGAAGCACCGAAATTCGTAACGGAAGGGGGAAAGCGAATTGGCCAATCACATTGCTAGAAACTGTTAAAAATCTCTGCCATGTTAATTAGTCCGATCGGCGCCGGTATTCTTACGCTCACCAGTATAAAAGTCGCGTTGCCCGGAGGCTCTTCTGCCGGAGACCGTTCTGTCTGAGCCATTCTGACAGCAACTTGTAAACGGGCAACTTAGAAATGGGCAGCTTATTATGGGCAAATTTCCCTAGAAATTCGTCACATGTCTTAGCGTGTGCAGGACCATCCGATATCTTTTAATGCGTTACTCAAAAGGTGCGACATTTTTAAGCGACATCGTAAATGACAAGGCTCCTCGTGAATTATGAATGGTGCTAAGGAGATAATATCAAGATGCGATGTGCCACACTCATGTTCCGGTTTTCGTTTTTTCTCTCAAGTTTGAAGGAGACGTGAAATTTGAATTCTGTTCTGGTTTTGTCATACTTCACTTCGGACCATTCAGTTAGTTAGAAAACTTTGAATATTAAAATAACGTTGAATCCTCTCGATATTTTAAATTTGTTTCGGTCGAACTTAACATAAAAATTACTGAATGTCGAAGAAATAGTAATGTGATTAAGAGATTACTAGCTTAAATTTAAATTTAAGGTTTACACATTTCATATAGTGCAAGTTACTGTAACGCGTGTTTTTCTAAAGATCTACTTAAGAGAAATTGCATTTTTCGAAAACAAAACTCGTAACTGGAGAATAATGTTTACCCGTTTCAGTTCATAAATTTCAGTTGGCCGGTTCTGTTCCGGATCGACTGAAATATCTATTTTAGATTTTCGGATTTGAGTTCGTTCTTTTCCTAGGCGAAAAAGGTATCCAAATTATACGTCAGAAAAAAATTCATCGAGCAGAAACTTTCCACGTTTGATACGCATCCGAGGCATCTCTTTCGAAGATTTTTTTAGACAAGATATAAGGAATAAGATTAGTTTCGGTAAATTTTTATGGATTCATTGCATTACTGAAAATTTACTTTGAATCAAACGTCGTTTTACGTAAATCATAGTAAAGAATAAACATAGAGTAATTCATTTCCAAATAATTCATAATTATATTTCACAGCCGCACCTTTGGATACTACGCAACATATATTCCGCTGCGAAGCCTTCGGCCATGAATCAGTTTTTAGGAGCAATTTTCGATGTATAAGAGGGAAAAGTACGTCGAGAGAGAGAAGAAGAAGAAACACTGAAGAATAGGCGAGATGGGTGCGACAACATATTAAGACAAAGGATAAATTACGGCGGATATAAATCAAAAGAAACAAAAAAGACGGGAGAAGCAATTAAGGAGACGAAGATGGAACTCAGAGGTAAGAATTTCGAGAGGAAAACGAGAATTCCGAGGAAGAGGAGAGAGGAGAGAATACTTCACAGAATGTTTGCCTCTTCCGTGATAATTAAAGGCATTCAACGGTAGAGAAAGTACGGATTTAAATGAATAATTAATGTTTCATAAAGAATTATGAGGAATACAGGAAGTGAAGGAAATAAATAGCAAACACCTAAATGTAGCAATTAGATAGAAATAAAGATTCCGTAAAAACAGAGTATAACTTTAATCACCTTTAATAAGGATACAAATAATTTTGCTAATGTTTTTACGGCATTAATCTGTGACAAGAATATCTATAAAGAGTATCAACAAATTACAGATAAAAATCTCTTAAAGAATTGATAACGATAACACTAGAAACGAAAAAGGACACGAATAACCGTTAAATCGAATTCATAAATTAGTACATACATTTCCACTAAAGATTTCTCTTCGGATATTGTGTTAAGTACCGGGAAAAGGCTTATGATAATAATTAAAATTAAAATTTTTTCTCATATCATATAAAATCTTAACGATAAGTAAGAAGTAAAGATAAAATGTGAAATCTACCATATTATGTGGAATGAAAAGAGTAAATTTAATTGATAGGAAAACAACCAAGGAAGTACAGGAGATTCTGGAGAGGAGACTGCGGTGTCTAAATTTAGAAATTAATCTTGCACATATCATTGAATTCAGATAATGAAACTAATAATTTTGATTTAATCATACACTGAGTAGAATAGAAGGTGTGGAACTCAAATATCTTCCAATTAATTCAAATTATCAACATTGATAATTCTTAGTACGGATACTAGTCGGGATGTTCAAATAAGTTTAGCAAAAAAGTGTTCTTTTGCTGTTATAATACCTGAAAATCTCCTTTGCGAAATTGTATTCAACTCATTAAAGCGGAGAAAAATTCGAAAGGACAGTGAATTACTAGCATACTTAAGTTGTTAAAAACTTCTAGAGAAGAAACAGAGGGAGACGAAGATAGTTAAGTGAAACGAACAGCTAAATCAGGAACTAATAAAAGCCTAACTTAAACAAACCGCAAGATATATACAATTTGGTTTTAAATTCGGAATTATAAGGTATTTGGTGCCATGAGGTAGAACACTCGTAATGATCATTGAATAGGATAATATCATAAGCGATCAGGACTTTCAACGATTAAACCCCAATATCGTGCGCCCATTTTCTTAGGAAAAAGTTTCGACAGCCGAAGAGAGAGGGAAGAACAGAGGACGAAAATGAGAGAAGGCACAATGGGTGACGTCATTAAAACTCCCTCAAGTGGCACACCGCCCTAAAGAAGCGCACTTTTAGGCGATGCTCGTGTTCTTTCGAAACATCCTACATCGGAACTCTTTCCTGCTTTTTTCCTCGGAGTCGCTTTTGTTTCGTTCGCGTATTTTTTCGAAGTATTGGGAGCGAAAAGGCGTTGGTTCGAATGGGATATTCGGCTGTGATATGCGAAGCAGGAATTCCGTTGCAATTATTTTCACACGACGTACTTGGATATCTATAGAGTAGAGTGGATCTCAAGCTTGAATTCGATGGATTTGAATGGTTAAATTTACTCCTTGATTCTAATATAGCATGTGCCTGAAGTATGTACATTACGGATGGTATGTACTACCTAGTATAGCACGAAAATATGAGGGAAAACCCAAACCAATGGATTCAAAAAGACAATTTACGTACGAAATACGCACAGTAACTCGCTTGGATGACGGTTCATTTTCCCCGTGATCACAATTGAATTGCGGAGTACAAATATAGATGTAGTTTAATTCGTGCGCAAGGCGAATCTTATTAAGAATGAGGTAGGGAAATGATTCGCTATGCGTTTTACACCAGTTGCGATTCACGCAGTATTCCTTCTTTAAATTTCACATTCCAGTAACAGATTTTTACTTTCTCCCTATACGTAGCATAGAGAAATTATTTTATTTGCAAAAAAATCGACCTCCAGATTTCAACGGAAATAGATGTTTTGGAGCCCATAGAGTTCGTTTTCGCTATTTTCCCGAACATGTCTGTGTGTGTGTCTGTCTGTGGTAAAAAAGTTTGTGGGCGCTCTATCTTAAAAATTAATTATCCGATCATTTTCAAAATCCATATTTAGTATTTTCCTAACAATGCCAAGAGTTGATTAGTTTTTGGTGAATATCGCTGAACCGGAAGTTGCGGTTTATCCGGAACAAAATTTCGTTTTTTAAATATCTCTGTAAGAATGCAATATAGGTATATTATAGTACTACAATTATAAACAAAAGTTGTAGATAATGTACTTTACTACAACTTTTGTATGAAACATTTTTTCGTAACACTGATTGTTTAGGAGTTATTCTTGAATAACGGTTAACCGGAAGTTGTTGTTTATCCAGAAATGGAAGTTTTTCATAGATATCTTTGTCAGAATGCAATGTGGGTATATACAATAATGTACCAAAGTTATAGATAATGTTTTTTACTGAAAATGTTGTATAAAACATTTTCCTGTAACACTCATTGTTTTGGAGTTATTTATATATTACCGGCATAGGCTTATGCTTTCAATAAATACGGAGAAAGTCATGTGTTGGCCACATCAGATTTTTTCCTATTTGGCTTCCATTGATCCTCGAATATTAGCTGCAAATTGTCGTGGATATTACAAGTTCAGTTGAAAGATTGAAGTATGCACACTTTTAGAAGAAACAGTTTGCGGTGAGAGCCACATTTTGAGGCTCTAATTCCATGTTATATCCATTATTAATTGTAGTAAAATAATAAATTCTTATGTTAACCACAATTATATATAGACTGATAAAGTTATTCAAAGGACTGAATGAAAGAGGCTGCGTACAAATCATTTGCTAGGCCAATCTTGGAATACGGGGAATGCCTATGGGACCCGCATGAGGTAGGTTTAAAGCGAAACATATAAAAGGTACAAAAAAAGGCAGCAAGATTCGTCTTAGGCAGATATGCAAGGCTTGATAGCGTTACTCCGATGCTAAAAGAATTGGGTTGGGAAAGTTTAGAGGAGCGGAGATTCAAGAAAAGGCTAGCTATATTTTTTAAAGTATACACAGGAGTTAAATCGTTTGAGGAATTATCTAACACAGTCACTATGGCAAAATTTCATGACAGAAAAGACCATAGTCATAAAGTTAAATTAATATCAGAGAAAAAACATTAGTAAATTCTCTGTTCTAAATCGTGCTGTTAAGGATTGGAATGATTTGCCTGCAGGAGTCTTGGAGCCCTTCCCAAAACTTCACGGGAGTTTGCAAAAATATTGGGTAAAAATTTTAAGGACGAGTGAGCTTTACGTTGACGAGTGCAGGTGGAGGAGGATTGGATTGTCTGATATGGTGATGTACGGTGGGGACTTGTCCCCGGGACTGCTACGGTAGCCGTGAAGGCCTACTGGTGTACCCTGAAAACACTTGTATTAAGAGGGAAGAGACGGATAAATTTGTGAATATATAAATTTTTGTGATAGAAAAATTTAGATGGGATTTTTAATAATATTTGTAATACATGTAATATGTGTAATATATATAATATGTGTAATATGTGATACCACCGGACGATTAATCCACTTGTAGCATTTATAATAATAATAATAATAAATAGACCACTCTAGCATAGAATCATTCTGTATAATGGCCGGTAAACAACACACGCACACAAAATTGCTGAAAGAACTTATTTTGGAATACTTCCAGATAACATGCCAAGGGATTACTTATGTAGGATGAATTTATTTATTTAATACCCGCCTTACTCCCTGTACTTCTCTTCCCTGAGGTAAATACAACGGATGTAATGCAGCATACTCCTGCTCCACAGCCAGTTCTAATGAATTCAAGCATAAAAACCTTGCATTTCAGTTACACTTTGGAAGAAATGAACGCGTCGAATGTTTCCACACATCCCTCACTTTCGAGTGCGTACGAAGAATAAAAGATTGCCTCGAACGCAAATATTTTCGAGGATTTTGAGGAGGTAAAGGAAAACGCTGCTTCGGGAAGAAGAGGATTTGCCGAGAATTATTGCACCGAGAAGCGACGTCGGTCGCCTTCGGGGTTTCGCTCGTCTCAATTTTGCGTTTCCATGGCGATACGCGCGTTACATTAAAAGAAACGTGACTACTGGGCTTTCCATAGGTCAGCATGAGGTCCTGCAGATGTGCCGCCGCTTGGAATAAAAGATCCAAATAAAAGTATTCATAATTCCTAGACGCTTATAATAAACATAAAAAGATACAAGGAAAACAGTAAACACAAACAAAATTATGGTTGAACTTGAACGATAAGCGTAAATGAGCAAAATGGCGTATATTAATCACATCGATGAACACAACACAATAAAATTTAATTATCAGAAATATCGCAAACAATAAAATATATGAGATCAACCCTTATAATCAATAGTAAAAGAGCAATATGGAAATACAGTAGAGAGATTGTGATAGCACGAGCATGTTGAAGAGAGAGTGCTCGAGGTAAAGCAAGAGAGAGGAAGAGACTAGAAAGGGGCCTAAAGGGGAAATTGAAAAACTAGCGCCACCAAAACAGGTTTAAGTACAAAAAGGAATGAAATGCCAAACTGAACACCCAACACGCAGTGAGACTTTCTGGTCATACACTAGAGTAATTAATGGGATGTTTTTGATAGCGTATGATGAATGTCATTAAAGATCGTAGTGAATTGCGTTCAGAGTTACATTAAAGAAATAAAGGAAATGCGTGAAATGTGAATAAATCAAGTGCCCGGAATTCAAGATAACGCAACGAGAGGATAGTGGAGAATATAACAAATAAACGAGTCGATGAATGAACTTTCTATGAACGAAATTATTTCCAAAGCCCATCTTTAGGGAATCAGATTACTGGAAAAACAGGGATAGACCACAACCTAGGTAAGGAAATGAGACATTACCTATAAATAAAAGGGTAATATGCTGTGAGAGATTTTGAAAGGCATTAAAGCATAGTCTGAAAAGGCATAATTTGAAACTAAAAGCACCATCCTTTTAGACGGAAGACAGAGGGTAACAGGGGATCGACCTAAGACACACAAAAGTGAACGGCTTTCGTAACAAGTTTAACAATGGATTTTGAATAAAAGATTAAACCTCCATTTGATAGAACAGGAGAAAAGTTCTACTACAAGAGAATCGATTATCTCAAATAGAGAAAGATATTTAAGAGTATTTAAGTTTTACTTTCAGGAAAATAAAGTTTACAGCATGCTGCTTTGTGACAAACAAATACTTCTATTGAAACTTTTTGACGCCTTTGTGATTAATGCCTATGTATTAACGCCACAAAAGTAACTATTTTTAAATAAACGAATCAAATGAGAATTTTTTTTACAGGTGGATAAAAATAGCACGTAATCATTCTTAAATAATTTTATTTATGTGGTGAGACTTTCAGCGTAAGACTTAAGCGGAAAAAATGGAAAAAACTGTCATGCTAGATTTAATTTGTGATTGATCCAAGAATTCTGTGTTTAAAAAAAAATTTATTTAATTTTGATTTTGTACCTAATTACGTTATATTATTACATTCGCTCACTGCGATTTATGTAAAACCGTCTGTATCCAATTTAGGTGGCTAAGCACAAAACAATAACCTTATTATGATTAATATCTTCGACTGCCGAGAGATATTTTAATATTTTCTATCGATTATGCGTTGTTGAGTATTCACCGAAGCTCCAAATGTAAATATTAGTGAAGCATGTTTTATTAAAAACGAAATTTAAAAGCTCGAAATGGAATGGAAATAGAAATTTTTAGATTTGAGTTGGCCTTCTCTTGGATGAGTAGGCTAACCTGAGTCACCTATTTATTAAAAGGAAGTATTCTCGGGTTTCCAACCGGTCAGCGGCTCTCCATACTGTCGACGTTTCGGCCGTGCACACTGCAGGCGAAACGTCGGCAGTATGGAGGGACACTGACCGGTCGGAAACCCGAAAATACTTCCTTCAAACAATTCACCGGGAAAGAACCACATCCTACTACCTATATATTTAATTATACAGATTAAATTACAAACAATATATATGTATAGTTCTTAATTACTACGCTTACGAGCTTCTAGTATAAGGAAACCGAAAGGGAATCTTTCCTAGAGAATATGAAAAAGCATAAATTTTACTTTCCAGTCTATTTGAGAAATACGAATCTGAAGAGGATATCGATAATAGATATGGACTTATGATCTATTCAATAATAGCTAAAGTCGAAGTTATCAAAAATTATAGAAGGTAAAGAGGTTGAATTCACCGTTATAATATTTAAAACACATCCGACATTTTAAAGTCATGTCTTACTCAGCATGTTCACCTTTCACTTATTCAATGAAGTCATAACATCTTCGGTGGTTTTACATTTGATGCCAAGTATGGCGAAGTATGTCAGATAATAAGAAATTGATAGCGTAGTATCTCCATGACGACCAAATATACACATTCACCGCTTGAAGCAGAATAAATAAATTCTACGTCAAACTGCAGATTTGAATGGCGCGATGGCTCTCGTCGGTGAAGAGGCGGGCGCCGAAGAGGCCTTCGTGAGGGGCCCTCGAGGGCCCTCGAGGACGCAGCACACGTCACGTGACGTGTCAAGAAGATGAGGAAGAGGGTGATTACGTGAGCATGGGGACGCGCTTTACGGAGTCACGAATTTCTTTCTGGAGGATGCCCACGATTTGCATGGACGAATACTTTAACGACGAAGTATCAAAGCTCGAGATATTCCTCTAGAACACGTATGGAGCAAAACTCATTAATTGCTAATTAAATTCTACTCGCTCGGTCTGATCCGATAAGTGTTAGGATCATTAAAACTATTATTATGAAACTTATAACACGATTACACATATTTTAAGATTGCAGTTTCATTTTGTTAAAAATCAATAATACCCTTTTGATTTCCTAATTTGTTGGCGTCAACCGATCCAAAATACAGAACAAAGAACGTTATGAAATAATGCGACAAATTGAATTGAGTAAATTTATTTAAATTTTTCAATAAAAAATACGAGGAAAGAAACTGAAGGATTCCTTTTTACCTATGCCTCACTTTTATTCACCTGAAAGTTTTGTACACGTAATCAAAATAAGAATATGCTCAAAAAAAGCAATTCCTTTCCAATTAAAGTTTTCTCTACTAACTTTAAAGCCTAAAAGGTCATTGTGTGTATAATTATATGTTGACTTGAAATTGGAATATTTTCTCTGATTAAGTATAAACATGTTTTCCACTATTTTCCATTTAAATTAAACTATTTTATCGATTGAACGACTAAATTGGATTCAAAGTAATGCATAGAATCTCTAATCTCTAAAATTATTTGCTTTAAATTGATTATTAAATGTGTGATAATATTATATTTGCCAGAGATCGCGACAGCATTTATTGTAAATCTGAGAAGAACGAGTATCTTAGGAATCATATTTTGTCCACAAGGGAAAAAATAATATCTACCTATTGAAGTATTTCAGTAAATATAAACATATCATAGATAAAATCAATTGATTTTGTTTGGTTATGAAAATAAAATAAAGTTATATAATACCACTCATCAAATTTCACTCACTCTTTATATACAAATAAAAATAGTCTTTCATTAATGTAAAACCAATAAAAGTGGATTGGCGTATACAAAGATTGAAAAAGTGCTATGTATGGAGCATAGCAATGTATGGATGTGAGGGAAGTGGGGAAGGAAGAGAATTGAGGCGTTTGAAATGTGGGAGTGGAGAAGGTGAGATGGATGGATATGGTGAGGAACGAGGAGGTCCTGGATAAAGTGAAAGAAGGATGTTGACGGAAATAAGAAAAGCTAACTGGTTGGGCCACATAATTAGAGGGAATAGCTTACTGAAAGTGGTATTAGAAGACTCAGTGGAAGGAAGGAATAAAGAAGAAGAATGAAGATGGTGGATGAGGTTAAAATAAATAATTATAGATAGACTAAGGAGAAGGCTATAAACAGAGAAGAATGGAGACGGCAGTGGCGTGCGGGACCTGCTTCAGGGCAGAACACCTTATAAAATGAAATGTATACAAATAGTGTAAAATAGAATGCGTAAGTATCAATCATGAAGCTTTCGTCAATCTCTTTAGAAATATAAAAAGTAGATCACCGAAGGCTGATAGGGCGTACGCTCTATAATTGAAGTCGCATTTTCAACGGATCCGTGACAACGAAAACACACTGATATTTCTAAAACCCAATGAAATTATATTTGCAGTTCCAGGGAAACAGTATGTAAGTACAAATACTCAAACTAATTTCTGTTCGAGTTATTATAATAAACGTTTGACTTCCCTCTTTTCCAAAGATTCACTACATGTATTTGATATGAGAAAAATATGGCTGCACTCTGCGAAATACACAAAACCTACTCTTCAAATTCTTAATCCAATCCAATTTACGTTGGGCTACGGTCGCTTTCTTCGGAGAGGGGATCCAAAGAGTAGGAATTACAGCTTTTATATAACAATCGCTCCGAGATGCAGGTCACGGACGAAGACGACCCCATTTGCCGTCCTCACGTTTTTGCCAGTAACTCCAGGTAATTTGATTGAGAGAATCTGTGTCAATTTATTGACCTTCGAAGACCAATCAGCGGACCTAACGGCTAGGAGCCGAACGCAGGCCATCGAGAACTGTACCAATTTGGTGGCAGAAACCCTAATTCTGGGTGTCTATGGGAAACGTCAGATGATGACGGTAAAGAATAATATCATATTGCGCCCCTGGGGAGTGGAGTTTGCATTATGAGGTTGAAACTCGTCTAAATCATCATTTCGAGTTAGTAATAAATGTAAAAATATCAACCATCGCTCCAGTATTTTTACATAATCCAGCTCGATATACTATTATGTACTCCAAAAAAAGATTTCCTTCTCTAAATATTCCTCGACCAGTTTCAACTCGCGTTATTATTGGGTAAAATAATCCAAAAACGCGTTTTAATTAAATGTTAGAAGATCATTTTATGCACTCAACACGTACACACATAAGTGCCACTAACTGTTTTTTTTACGGCGGTATTTCTTCACCAGACGATGTTGCAGCATCGGAACTAGAGGTGGAACGCAACTTTTATAGAAACAACAACTTTTTAAAATTTAATTAAAATATATTATTTGATTCCACGAAAAGAGGATGGTAGGAGTAAATCATACTTTCAAGTTATTAAAGCTAATTTTATAAAAAGCAGAATAATTTACAATTTCTTAATCTCATTTAGAACATATATGGAATATCTACACAGGGTGCCCCAAAAAGCAGTGATAATCGGAAGAGCTCCTTTTGTGCTATCCGAATCGCCGCACTTTGGGAGTCAGCTTTTCATTCGTTTTCGAGTTACCAATTGTTTTTCGTATTTAAAAAAAAAAACATGACTTTCAAGACATTTTTCCCGTGGCTACGAATATATTTAAATAGAGAGTTAATATTTTTCTCTATAATGACTTAATAGCTGTTTCAACTGACGCAAAAAAATTGCTGTTGTCCGCTAAAAGTGAGAATGTTCCACTTACTGAGTTTTAAATCCAATTTTAAGAATGTTGCCGTAAAGATAGCTCAATTAAATTTTCGTGGTAAATCGTGACAAGTTTTTTTTTTAATTGGCCTCAAATATTTTGATCAAATTCATGACGTCGCAGTTTTTTAAATTTGAAGTATAATTCTGACAGAATGGAAGCAGTTGTGAGAAAAAGCATTTTTGCGTCAGTTGGAGCAACTATTAAGTCATTCTAGAGAAAAAATTAACTATGTATATAAATTAAATACGTTGCTATTGGAAAAGATGTCTTGAAAGTCATGTTTTTTTTAATACGAAAGAAATTGGTAACTCGAAAACTAATTAAATACGGACACCCAAAGTGGGGTGATTCGGATAGTTTTAAAAACGTATCATGATCTAAGAAATAAAATCCCGAATTCTCTGTTGAATTCTGAATGTTTGGTTAAACTATCGTTACATTTATTCCTTTTTGAGTTTATTTATCCGAGAAAACTTCTGAGACGGTAAAATATTTTATTCAAAAATTTTTTAATTTAAAATTCCATCTAAATATTATGAAGAAGATAATATATATATATATATATATATATATATATATATATATATATATATATATATATATATATATATATATATATATTATATATATATATCGGCCGTTTAAAATGCATTGTGGCGATTTTTAAGATTTTTTTTGGACCCCTTCCCGATGGCATGGAAACTTGAAATTCGGCATGGGGTTGGATATCATAGATTTATTTCATAATCAAATTTTACATATTCGCTGTCGGTCCTTGGTTCGATCCCAGAGAGCCATTTACATTCGTCAATGCATTTCTTATGGAGATAACAGAAAAAGGTTTTAGGTACTTCCCGGCATGATATCGACTTCAAACTTTGTATGAAATAAGATTAAGTCCTAATAAGTCATACTGTGCAATCACAGCTACCAATATTTCCTGCGTTCGACACCAGGCGTCTCTACAATCAGTAAATTAGCCGATTTTTAAGAATTACCTAATTTAAACCCCTTCCCAATAATGTTAAAACATGAAATTAGGTATATAGATAGAGAACAAAGATAGATTTCAAAAACATGTTTTAAATTTCCTAGATCGTCCTTGGTTCGAATCCAGAGAGCCATTTACATTATTAAAAAGTAGAACGTAGTTTGAGGCAGTTGTAGCCAATATTTTTGGTAGAATTTTCACACATAGTTAGAGATGGTGATATTCTATTGTGCTGCATAGTAAGTTCACCAGTAAGATACGGGTTCGATGCCAGACGATGAAATTGCAGCAAATTTTAAGAATATTTTCAATTCTTTTTTTTTTTCTTTTGAGGACCGTCCCGATATGATGCCGATATAAAATTAGTGTTGTCGATCTGCTTGCAGTATGCAAGCTACATTTTACTCGTATATATATATATATATACTAGTAAATGGGTGCTTGCAAACTGCAAGCAAAGAAAATTATGAAGGGATATGTGTCTTTTTAATTATACTACTGTCTATCGTATACCTAATTTTCAAATATGAGATCGAGTTTCATCTAATAATATAATAATTATTTCGAAAGCCTTTCACGTTTAATTGAGACGGGAGTTTTGCAGTTGAGACCTTAAAGAATACGCATACGTAAAATTAAATTAAAGAAATGCGCCAAACAAATTTAAGTAATAATAAAAGTCTTCGTAAGATAAAAAGGCGAGAAATCGATAGATGATTCGTTACCTGTAGTACTCGGTTCAGTGCAAGGCATACTTCAATTGATTCCTATGCACATTAAATGGCGTCTAAAGCGGCACTATGAGCTCCGTTTCTAATTAAATAAACAAATAGAAATTAGGCAACGTAGTTGAATAATTTTGAAGAATGTAGAAAAAGAAGTTGAATTTAAAGCCCATATGGAGATGTTGGGAAAATATTTTGCATGCGATGATAAATGCAGAAATTGTTTTTACTTACAAAAATTATCCAGCGAACACGTAGAACTACATAATCCGAAGGTCGTTCAAGGTTTTAGGACGTCCCCCTTTGGATTTCAAAGGCCTTCTACGCTTATTTGATACGGGAGATTTGGAGTTGATTCCTAATGAATGTGCATTTGTAAAATTAATTTAAGAAAATACGCCAATCAAAGCAAAGTTAGAATAAAAATCTGCATAAGATAAAAATGCGGAAAATAAATAGACGATTACCTGTGAAGTATTCAATTATATAAACAAACAAATATGCTACAGGTAACGTATCTATGTAAATAATTCTGAAAAACGTAGAAAAAGAACTTAATTCTAAAGCCCGTTTGCAGAATATGAAAAAATAATTTGAGGTGAATACAATAGAAAAGAGTAAACATAGTAAGCATACATTTTTAATCGCAGAAATTGTTTTACTTACGAAGAATCATCCAGCTGATACGTAGAAAAACGTAATCCAAAGTTCGTTCAAGGAAATCAGCGTATTTTATGAGTAGATTTTTGTTGTTTATTTTGATGAAAGTTAAATGTTCTTGATGTATATTAATATTACAAACAGAAGAATATTTTAAAATATTTCAAAAACTTCATACTTTCATCACGGCGTATGTTATTTGAACTGCAAACAAATTTGTATTCCACGTAAATAATGGTCGTAGCCAAAGTTTTTATCTTGGGAAGGGTGCAAATAAAAACAGTATTAATTTGTATTTAATTTAAGATGTTGCCGACATGGCGAAATTGGATGCAGGAAAAATGAAAATTCCTCTTTGAGGTATAATTTAGTTAAATACTCTCCACTGTACGTACATTTTTCATGCTTATGTGAATGAAAACATTTGGTTCTTCATGGACATTTATCGTTTCCCCAGCAGTATCCCATATCATTACGTAAGGTACTACGTATTAATTAAAAAAACGAAAATTTAACTTAATTTTAAATTCTGTATGGATAAGATGACAGAATAAATATATGTTATTAAAATAGAAAAGACGATACATAATAGGCATACAATTAAAAGCACAATTTTCACACACGAAAGGCAATCCAACATATACGTATAATCCTAACATCGTTCAAGGATATAATTTTATTTCCTGTGTAGATATTTGTTGTTCATTTAAATGAAAGTTACACTTTCTTGATATTCAATTATAATATGGTCCTTCAAGAAAGGCGGGCAGCAACGGGTTTGGCTGCCCGTATGAGCTTTTTGGTTACAATGTATCACAATGTATGTAGTATGAAATTGAGGCATACGTTACTTAAAGCTTCCCCTCCTAAAAGGAACATCATCTAAAGAAGCCACACTATGAGGTGGCACGCGAGACAGGACGCTGGAGCTTATCTGTCGATCTTAAGAGAAACTAAGGGCAAAATACCAAACACACCGAGTGCGGTGAGAAAGTGGTCACTGTGCTAGGACTCCAACACCAAGGTACGAATTCCGGCTAGCAAGATTTTTCTGGCTATAGAATGGTTGAGTGTCTTTGTTAATAGTATTAGTTATTGAAATGGTGGTAATTGGGATCTTCCTGCTTTCATCAGAGATGTTATGAATATTGTTATTAATTATAACGCCATAAAGTAGGAATCGGAAATGGCCATTGCAAAGGAAGTTTTTAGACATAATTTAATATACGATAAATGCATTGGGTTAAGTGAGAATAAAGTGAAATACTACTATACTAAACTATACCGATTTTGATGCTAATGATTCGTATTGTTTGCAGTTATATTATTTCTAAATAATATCGTTGAAACTATTAATTTACATTAATATTCTGATAGTAATATTTTAGGATGATGTAAATTTCAGTTGTACTTACTTTTACTCAGGCATAGGTAGACTTGATCCGGTATAATACGTTCTTCATCAGTAATCAATGAGTATTTTTCATAGAAATTGCTTTCTTATCCCCCTTATATAGATTCAGTGTAGACTTTTAAATTTAATCCTCGAATAATCTCACTACTTACATGACTTTTCCGATTATCTTCGTTTATAAATGGTCTCGTATTCTCTACATAAACTTATGTTATCACTGTATGTATTCCCGAATAATTCATTGACCGTGCAGATATTCGCTGTCCATTTTGATGAAAGTTACATTTTTCAACCTTCAGTCATAACATATATGGAAAGAAATTTTTTTAATTATACCACTGTCTATTGTATGCATAATTTTCAAATAAGTGAGATCGAAATTCGCCAAATAATATGATAGTAAAATAATCATTTCTAAAGCCTTTCGCGTTTATGAGATACGGGAGTCTGTAATGAATACGCATTCGTAAAATTATATTAAAGAAATACGCCAAACAAAGTAAAGTCAGAATAAAAATCTGCATAAGATAAAAATGCGGAATAAATAGACGATTACCTGTGTAGTATGTGGTTGAGTGCAAGACATTCTGCAAAATAATCCTATATACATTAAATGTTGTCTACTACGACAATGAGCTCCGTTTCTAATTAAATAAACAAATAGACAATAGGCAACGTAATTATGTAAATAGTTTTAAAGTACGTAGAAAAAGAACTTTATTCTAAAGTCCGTTTGGAGAAGATGGGATAATAATATTCATACAATGATACATGCAAAGATTGTTTTTACTAACCAAGAATTATCCAGCGTAGAGCAACGTAATCAGAAAGTCGTTGAAGGAAATCAGTGTATTTTATGAGTAGATTTCTGTTTTTTTTTTATTTTGATGAATGTTGAATTACGTAATATATTACGAACTAATTGTGTACTACGTATTAATTAAAGAAACGTAGAAAAAGAACTTAATTTTAAATTCTCTTTGGAAAGGATGACAGAATAATTATATGTAATTAAAATAGAAAAGAATAAACATAATAGGCATAAAATTAAAAGAACAGAAACTCACACACACGAAAAGCAATCCACCATATGCGTAAACCAACGATATCCTAACATAGTTCAATAATACCATGTATTTCCTGATTAGATATTTGTTGTTCATTTAGATGAGAGTTCAGTATATGATAAATGTATTTGGTTAAGTGAGCTATGAATTATAATATATTAATAAATTTTAGTGTTCGCGAAACTAATGATTCGTAATGCTTACAGTTATGTTATTTCTAAAGATTGTCGTAAAACCTTTTAATTTACATTAATATCCCTATTTATTAATTTATATTCGTATCTATGTACTTCATTCTCGAATAATCTCACTACTTACATGACTTTTACGATTATCTTCGTTTTTAATGGTCTCGTATTCTCTACATAAACTTATATTATCACAGCATGCATTCACGATTGATTCATTGACCGTGCAGATATCCACTGTCTATTTTGACGAAATTTACATTTTTCAGCATTCAGTAATAACATGTATCGAAAGAAAGATTTAAAATAATTAAAAATGCATCAAACCTTTATCATGGCGTATGAAAATAGGATCGTAAACAAACTTGTTTTCGATTCAAACAATGGTTGTTGCCATAGATTTAATTTTCAAAATGAGGAGAAAAAAACGTAAAAAATTGGCGTTCAAACTAAGATTTTGCGAATTTCGTGCAGGAATGTTAAAATCGGTCGCAAGAAAACTAAATTTTAATCTTTTAGACGTAATACAGACCAAGTTCTACTGCTTTACGATTATTTTTTTATAATTTAATTAACGAAAGAAATTTTCTCTGCATGGCCATTTTTCGTTTTCCCCGTTTAAATACATTGAAAAATATAATCGTCTCTGGGCTCAAACTTAGGACAAAATCTGGAAATTTCCGATTTTTTCCCAACTCGACTGTCAATTATGAATCACTCCTTAAAATTTCAGCCTTCTAGGGCGATTAGAAATGCCCAGGAATTTGTATGAATGAGTCGGATTTGCAGCTTTATATATAGTAATATATCTATTATATATAGACGCTTCTCCGGATATACCTATATAAAAGTTATATATCTATTATATATAGACGCTTCTCCGGATATACTTATATATATATATATATATACGAGTAAAATGTAGCTTGCATACTGCAAGCAGATCGGCAATACTAATTTCATATCGGCATAATATCGGGACGGTCCTCAAAATCAAAAAAAAAGGATTGAAATTTTTCTTAAAATTCGCTGACAATTCATCGTCTGGCATCGAACCCGGGTCTTTACTGTGACCTTCTCTTCAGAAAAAAAGAAGATCACCATCTCTAGCTATGTGTGAAAATTCAAGCAGAAATATTGGCTTCAACTGCCTCAAAAGACGTTCTAATTTTCACGAATGTAAATGGCTCTCTGGATTCGAACCAAGGACGATCTTGGAAATCTAAAACATGTTTTTGAAAGTTATTTATGATCTTTATCTATATGCCGAATTTCAAGTTTCTATATTATTGGGAAAGGTTTCAAAATAATTCCTAAAAATCGGATCAACTTCTGATTGCAGAGACACCTGGTGTCGAACCCGGGACACATTGATAGCCGTGAATGCCCAGTTTGATTTCTAAGGACTTGCTCTACTAACATGCAAAGTTTGAAGTCGATAGCATGCCGGGAAGTGCCTAAATTTTGTTTCCGTTATCTCCGTAAGAAATGCATTGAGAAATGCAAATGGCCCTCTGGGATCGAACCAAGGACCATCAGCGAATATGTAAAATTTGATTATGAAACATATTTATGATATCTATCCACGTGCCGAGTTTCAAGTATCTATGTTATCGGAAAAGGATCCAAAAAAAATCTTCAAAATCGCCGCAATGCATTTCAAACGGCCGATTTTTGCCCCGACCTAGCATTGAACCATGGACCATGTTCGGCGATGTCTTTTTAATTTTCGTTGGATATCCACGGCATCTAGCGATCCCTTGAATTTCATCTCTCTACCTTTCCGAGAAGTGCCTCAAAAAAATTTTGGAAAATCTTCACCATATATCCTTATGGAGAAAAGCGCGACTTTGGGGCCTTCTGGAATCGAACCCATGACACCGAGGTTCAAAGTCGGATTTTTTCTGGAGGTTACACGATATGGCCAATATGTCGTAAAAATTTCAAGTCAGTGGCACTTGTGGAACATGCTTAGACTTTTGATGCCCTATGAATGAATGAATGAGTGAGTGTGTATATAGGTATATCCGGAGAAGCGTCTATATATTAATAGATATATACGAGTAAAATGTTGCTTGCATACTGCAAGCAGATCGGCAATACTAATTTTATATCGGCATCACATCGAGACGGTCCTCATAAGAAAAAAAAAAAGGATTTAATTTTTTCTTAAATTTGCTGAAATTTCATCGTCTGGCATCGAACCTGGGTCTTACTGGTAAAACTACAATGAAACACAATAAAAGATCACCATCTCTAACTATGTGTGAAAATTCAAGCAGAAATATTGGCTACAACTGCCTCAAAAGACGCTCTAATGTTCACGAATGTAAATGGCTCTTGGGACTCGAACCAAGGACGATCTTGGAAATCTAAAAAATGTTTCTGAAAGTTATTTATGATCTCTATCTATCTGCTGAATTTGAAGTTTCTATATTATTGGCAAAATTTCAAAATAATTCCTATATATCGTATCAACTTCTGATTGCAGAGACACTTGGTGTCGAACCCAGGACACATTGATAGCTGTGAATGCACTGGTTGATTTGTATGGACTTGATTTTTTTATATGCAAAGTTTGAAGTCGATATCAAGCCGGGAAGTACCTAAAATTTGTTTCCGTTATCTCCGTAAGAAATGCATTGAGGAATTTAAATGTCCCTCTGGGATCGAACCAAGGACCATCAGCGAATATTTAAAATTCGATTATGATATATTTTTATGGTATCCAACCTCATACCGAATTTCAAATTTCTATGCCATCGGGAAAGTGTCAAAAAAAAATCTTAAAAATCGCCACAATGCATTTTCAACGGCCGATTTTTGCCCCGACCTAGCATCGAACCAAGGATAATATTCGTAGATGTCTTTATGGTTTCCTTTAGATATGTATGGCATCTAGCGATCCCTTGAAATTCAAATCTCTCCTTTTCCGGGAAGTGACTCAAAAAAAATTTCGAAAATCCCCGCCATGTATTCTTATGGACAAAATCGCGACTTTGGGGCCTTCTGGAATCGAACCCATGACACCGAGGTTCAATATCGGCTTTTTCCTGGAGGTTACACGTTATGGCCAATACGTGGTAAAAATTTCAAGTCGTTTGCACTTGTGGAACGTGGTTAAACTTTTGATCCCCTATCTATTATATATAGATGCTTCTCCGGATTCATTCATATATATAGATAGGTATATAGATAGGTATATAGATAGATAGGATACAAATTCACAGCCTAAACCACAAGCGTGATTGAGTTCAAATTTTAAGTGCGTATTGGCCATAACAATTAACCGCCAGAAAAATTGTGATTTTGATCCTCAGTGCCATGAGTTCGATTCCAGAGGGCCCCAAAGTCCCGATTTTTCCCATAAGATTACATGGCGGGGATTTTCGAAAATTTTTTTGAGGCACTTCCAGGAAAAGCAGAGAATTGAAACTCGAGGAATCGCTAGATGCCGTGCATAGCCAACGAAAATAAAAAGACATCATCGAATATTGTCCTTGGTTCGATGCTAGGCCGGGGCAAAAATCGGCCGTTTAAAATGCATTGCGGCGGTTTTGAAGATTTTTTTTGGACCCCTTCCCGATGGCATAGAAACTTGAAATTCAACATGAGGTTAGATATCATAAATATATCTCATAATAAAATTTTACATATTTGCTGATCGTCCTTGGTTCGATCCCAGAGGGTCATTTAAATTCCTCAATGCCTTTCTTACGGAGAAAACGGAAACAAAATTTAGGTACTTCCCGGCATGCTATCGACTTCAAACCTTGCATGATACAAGAACAAGTCTTTACAAATCAAACTTTTCATTCACAGCTTACAATATGTCCTGGGTTCGACACCAGGTGTCTCTGAAATCAGAAGTTGATCCGATTTTTAGAAATTATTTTGAAAGCTTTCCCAATAATATAGAAACTTTAAATTCGGCATATAGATAGAGTTCATAAATAAATTTTAGAAGCATGTTTAAGATTACCAAGATTATCCTTGGTTCGAATCCAGAGAGCCATTTACATTCGTGAAAATTAGAACGTCTTTTGAGGCAGTTGCAGCCAATATTTCTGCTTGAATTTTCACACAGAGTTAGAGATGGTGATCTTCTATTGTGCTGCATAGGAAGTTTTACCAGAAAGACCCGGGTTCGATGCCGGGCGGTAAATATGTCTCCCGTTTAAAATACATAGGGTTAATATTTCATTATTTTTTTGATGCACTTATCGAAATGATAGGAAGTTCGTGCTTGGCTTGGAGATGTATGGTTAAAACTGGTTTAAGAAAACAGTTTTCAGAAGACCGAACTATTCCTGGGTTCGATGCCAGAGCACATTAAAATTTCTCTCATAAGAAATATAAGGGAAAAGTAGGACGTCGTTTGAGGCAGTTGCAGCTAATATTTCTGCTTGAATTTTCATACATAGTTAGAGATGGTGATCTTCTATTGTGCTGCATAGTAAGTATCACCAGGAAGACCCGGGTTCGATGCCGGACGAATAAATTGCAGCGAATAATCAGAATATTTTCAATCCATTTTTTTTTCTTTTGACGGCCTTCCCGATATGATGCCGACATGAAATTAGTGTTGCCGATCTGCTTGCAGTATGCAAGCTACATTTTACTCGTATCTATTATATATAGATGCTTCTCCGGATTCATTCATATATCATATATTCATATATATATATATATATAGAGAGAGGATACAAAGTCACAGGCTAAACCACAGGCGTCAATGGCTTGAAATTTTTACGACATATTGGCCATAACGTATAACCTCCAGAAAAATTGCGATTTTGAACCTCAGTGTCATGGGTTCGATTCCAGAGGGCCCCAAAGTCGCGATTTTCCCCATAAGATTACATGGCGGGGATTTTCGAAAATTTTTTTGAGGCACTTCCCGGAAAAGCAGAGAGTTGAAACTCGAGGGACCGCTAAATGCCGTGCATAGCCAACGAAAATCGGAAAGACATCTTCGAATATTGTCCTTGGTTCGATGCTAGGCCGGGGCAAAAATCGGCCGTTTAAAATGCATTGCGGCGATTTTTAAGATTTTTTTTGGATCCTTTCCCGATAACATGGATTATTGAAACTCGGCACGTCGATAGATATCATGAATTTATTTCATAATCGAATTTTACATATTCGCTTATGGTCCTTGGTTCGATCCCAGAGGACCATTTGCACTTCCCAATGCTTTTCTTACGGAGATAACGGAAACAAATTTTAGGTACTTCCCGGCACGATATCAACTTCAAACTTTGCATGTACAAAGATGAAGTCCATACAAATCAAACAGTGCATTCACAGCTATCAAAAAGTCCTGGGTTCGACACCAGGTGTCTCTGCAATCAGAAGTTAATCCGATTTTTAGGAATTATTTTGAAACCTTTGCCAATAATATAGAAACTTCAAATTCGGCATATAGATAGAGATCATAAATAACTTTCAGAAACATTTTTTTGATTTCCAAGATCGTCCTTGGTTCGAATCCAGAGAGCCATTTAAATTCGTAAAAATTAGAACGTCTTTTGAGGCAGTTGTAGCCCATATTTCTGCTTGAATTTTCACACATCGTTAAAGATGGTGATGTTCTATTGTGCTGCATAGTATGTTCACAGTAAAGACCCGGGTTCGATGCCGGACGATGGAATTTAGGCAAATTTTAAGAAAAATTTCAATCTTTTTTTTTTCTTTTGATGGCCGTCCGGATATGATGCCGACATGAAAATAGTGTTGTCGATCTGCTTGCAGTATGCAAGCAACATTTTACTCGTATATATATATATATAACTTATATATAGGTATATCCGGAGAAGCGTCTATATAGAATAGATATAGGTATATCCGGAGAAGCGTCTATATATAATAGATATATATAGGTATATCCGGAGAAACGTCTATATATAATAGATATATCTATTATACGAGTAAAATGTTGCTTGCATACTGCAAGCACATCGATAACAAAAGTTTTTTGTCGGCATCACATAGAGTGAGTCCTCAAAAGAAAAAAAAATGGACGGAAAATATTCTTAATTTCCGCTGCAATTTATTCGTCTGGCATCGAACCCAGGTCTTCCCGGTCAAACTTACTATGCAGAACCATAGAAGATAACCATCTCTAACTATGTGTGAAAATTCGAGCAGAAATATTGGCTGCAACTGCCTCAAACGACGTCCTACTTTTCCCTTATATTCCTTATGAGAGAAATGTTAATGTGCTCTGGCATCGAACCCAGGAATAGTACGGGCTTAAGAAATTTTTTTCTTAAACCAATTCTTAATATATATCTTGTAGCTGAGCGAAAAGTTCCTTACATTCCGGTAAGTGCATCAAAAAAATTAATGAAAAACTATCCCCATGCATTTTAAATGCGGGATTTTTGCATCGTCCTAGCGTCGAACCCAGGACGTTCTTATTAGTAATCATTAATGTTTATAATAGTTCTTGACCATATCTCTAAGCTCCTTGAATTTCGATTCTCTACCTGTCCGGGAAGTATTATTAAAAAAATTTTGAAAATCGCCACCATGTATCCTTATGGAGAAAATCGGGACTTTGGGGCCTTCTGGAATCGAACCCATGACACCGAGGTTCAATGTCGGCTTTTTCCTGGAGGTTACACGTTATGGCCAATACGTCGTAAAAATTTCAAGTCTTTGGCACTTGTGGAACATGGTAAAACTTTTGATCCCCTATATCTATTATATATAGATGCTTCTCCGGATTCATTCATGGATATACCTATATAGATAGATAGATAGATAGATAGATAGATAGATAGATAGGATACTAATTCACAGCCTAAACCACAAGCTTGATTGACTTGAAATTTTTACGACGTATTGGCCATAACGTGTAACCGTCAGAAAAATTGCGATTTTGATCCTCAGGGTCATGGGTTCGATTCCAGAGGGCCCCAAAGTCGCGATTTTCTCCATAAGAATACATGGCGGGGATTTTCGAAAATTTTTTTGAGGAACTTCCCGGAGAGAGAAAGAGTTGAAACTCGAGGGATCGCTAGAAGCCGTGCGTATCCAACGAAAATCAGAAAAAAATCGTAGAATATAGTCCATGGTTCGATGCTAGGTCGGGGCAAAAATCGGCCGTTTAAAATGCATTACGGCGATTTTGAAGATTTTTTTTTGGATCCTTTCCCGATAACATGGATATTCGAAACTCGGCACGTGGATAGATATCATAAATATACTTCATAATCAAATTTTACATGTTCACTGATGGTCCTTGGTTCGATCCCAGAGGGCCATTTGCACTTCTCAATGCATTTCTTACGGAGATAACGGAAACAAAATTTAGGTACTTTCCGGCATGCTATGAACTTCAAACTTTGCATGATACAAAAGCAAGTCTTTACAAATCAAACGGTGCATTCACAGCTTGCAATACGTCCTGGGTTCGACACCAGGTGTCTCTGAAATCAGAATTTGATCCGATTTTTAGGAATTATTTTGAAACCTTTACCAATAAAATAGAAGCATAGCTGCATAGACTGCATAGACTGCATAGAAGCATAGACTGCATAGCTTTTGTATCATGCAAAGTTTGAAGTTCATAGCATGCCGGAAAGTACCTAAATTTTGTTTCCGTTATCTCCGTAAGAAATGCATTGAGAAGTGCAAATGGCCCTCTGGGATCGAACCAAGGACCATCAGTGAACATGTAAAATTTGATTATGAAGTATATTTATGATATCTATCCACGTGCCGAGTTTCGAATATCCATGTTATCGGGAAAGGATCCAAAAAAAAATCTTCAAAATCGCCGTAATGCATTTTAAACGGCCGATTTTTGCCCCGACCTAGCATCGAACCATGGACTATATTCTACGATTTTTTTCTGATTTTCGTTGGATACGCACGGCTTCTAGCGATCCCTCGAGTTTCAACTCTTTCTCTCTCCGGGAAGTTCCTCAAAAAAATTTTCGAAAATCCCCGCCATGTATTCTTATGGAGAAAATCGCGACTTTGGGGCCCTCTGGAATCGAACCCATGACCCTGAGGATCAAAATCGCAATTTTTCTGACGGTTACACGTTATGGCCAATACGTCGTAAAAATTTCAAGTCAATCAAGCTTGTGGTTTAGGCTGTGAATTAGTATCCTATCTATCTATCTATCTATCTATCTATCTATCTATCTATATAGGTATATCCATGAATGAATCCGGAGAAGCATCTATATATAATAGATATAGGGGATCAAAAGTTTTACCATGTTCCACAAGTGCCAAAGACTTGAAATTTTTACGACGTATTGGCCATAACGTGTAACCTCCAGGAAAAAGCCGACATTGAACCTCGGTGTCATGGGTTCGATTCCAGAAGGCCCCAAAGTCCCGATTTTCTCCATAAGGATACATGGTGGCGATTTTCAAAATTTTTTTAATAATACTTCCCGGACAGGTAGAGAATCGAAATTCAAGGAGCTTAGAGATATGGTCAAGAACTATTATAAACATTAATGATTACTAATAAGAACGTCCTGGGTTCGACGCTAGGACGATGCAAAAATCCCGCATTTAAAATGCATGGGGATAGTTTTTCATTAATTTTTTTGATGCACTTACCGGAATGTAAGGAACTTTTCGCTCAGCTACAAGATATATATTAAGAATTGGTTTAAGAAAAAAATTTCTTAAGCCCGTACTATTCCTGGGTTCGATGCCAGAGCACATTAACATTTCTCTCATAAGGAATATAAGGGAAAAGTAAGTCTTCGATTGAGGCAGTTGCAGCCAATATTTCTGCTTGAATTTTCGCACATAGTTAAAGAATAATATCTTCTATTATGTTGCATAGAAAGTTTCACCAGAAAGCCCCGGGTTCGATGTCGGGCGGTAAATATGTCTCCCGTTTAAAATACATAGGGTTTGTATTTCATTATTTTTTTGATGCACTTATTGAAATGAAAGGAAGTTCGTGCTTGGCTGGAAGATTTATGGTTAAAACTGGTTTAAGAAAACAGTTTTCAGAAGTCCGTAATATTCCTGGATTCGATGCCAGACCACATTAACATTTCTCTCATAAGAAATATAAGGGAAAAGTAGGACGTCGTTTGATGCAGTTTCAGATAATATTTCTGCTTGAATTTTCACAGATAGTTAGAGATGGTGATCTTCTATTGTGCTGCATAGTAAGTATCACTAGGAAGACCAGGGTTCGATGCCGGACGAATAAATTGCAGCGAATAATCAGAATATTTTCAATCCATTTTTGTTTCTTTTGACGGCCTTCCGGATATGATGCCGACATGAAATTAGTGTTGTCGATCTGCTTGCAGTATGCAAGCTACATTTTACTCGTTATATATAGATGCTTCTCCGGATTCATTCATATATATACCTATATAGATAGATAGGATACAAATTCACAGCCTAAACTACAAGCGTCATTGATCTGAAATTTTTATGACATATTGGCCATAACGTGAAACCCCCAGGAAAAAAGAGACTTTGATCCTCAGTGTCATAGGTTCGATTCCAGAGGGCCCCAAATTCCCGATTTTTCCCGTTTGAATGCATTGCCGTGATTTTTGGGAATTAAAAAAAAATACTTTCCGGATAGGTAGAGAAGTAAAACTCAAGGTGCCTATATTTATGGTCTTGGACTTTCGAAAACATCAATGACTTTTACAAAAGTTATTCTGGGTTCGATGCTAGGACGATGCAAAGATCTGCCCTTTAAAATACATGGGAGCCGTTTTTCATTATTTTTTTAGATGCACTTATCGAAATGATAGGATGTTCGTGCTTGGCTGGAAGATGTATGGTACAAATAAGTTTTAGAAAAAAATTTTCATAAGACCGTACTGTTCCTGGGTTCGAAGCCAGAGCACAATAACGTTTCTCTCATAAGGAATATAAAGGAAAAGTAGGACGTCATTTGAGGCAGTTGTAACCAATATTTCTGCTTGAATTTGCATACGCGGTTAGAGATGGTGTTTTTCTTTTGTGCTGCATAGAAAGTATTGCCTGAAAGACCCGGGTTCGATGCCGGGCGGTAAAAATATCCCCCATATATAATACTATGGGGTATCTTTTCATAATTTTTTTATGCATTTATCGATATGTTAGGGAGCTCTTGCTTAGATGGAAGATGTATATTAACAGTTTGTTTAAGAAAAAAAATAGATAAGACCATGCATTTCCTGGGTTCGATGCCAGAGCACATTATAATTTCTCTAATAAGGAGTGTATGTGAATAGTAGGACGTCGTTTGAGGTAGTTGCACCTAATAGTTTTGCTTGAATTTTCAGACATAGTTTGATATGGTAATCTTCTATTTTGCTGCATAGTAAGTACACCAGGAAGACCGGGGTTCGCTGCCAGGCGATTAAATTGCAGCGAATTCTACGAATATTTTGAATTTTTTTTTCTTTTGATGTCCGTCCAGATATGATGCCGATATGAAATTAGTGTTGTCGATCTGCTTGCAGTATGCAAGCAACATTTTACTCGTATATATATATACATTCATAGGGGATCAAAATTCTAACCATGTTCCTCAAGTGCCACCGACTTGAAATTTTTACGACATATTGGCCATAACGTGTAACCTCCAGGAAAAAGCCGACATTGAACCTCGGTGCCATGGGTTCGATTCCAGAAGGCCCCAAAGTCGCGATTTTCCCCATAAGATTACATGGCGGGGATTTTCGAAAATTTTTTTGAGGCACTTCCCGGATAAGCAGAGAGTTGAAACTCGAGGGACCGTGAAATACCGTGCATAGCCAACGAAAATCGGAAAGACATCTTCGAATATTGTCCTTGGTTCGATGCTAGGCCGGGGCAAAAATCGGCCGTTTAAAATGCATTGCGGCGATTTTTAAGATTTTTTTTGGATCCTTTCCCGATAACATGGATACTTGAAACTCGGCACGTCCATAGATATCATGAATTTATTTCGTAATCGAATTTTACATATTAGCTTATGGTCCTTGGTTCGATCCCAGAGGACCATTTGCACTTCCCAATGCTTTTCTTACGGAGATAACGGAAACAAATTTTAGGTACTCCCCGGCACGATATCGACTTCAAACTTTGCATGTACAAAGATCAAGTCCATACAAATCAAACAGTGCATTCACAGCTATCAAAGTGTCCTGGGTTCGACACCAGGTGTCTCTGCAATCAGAACTTAATCCGATTTTTAGGAATTATTTTGAAACCTTTGCCAATAATATAAAAACTTGAAGTTCGGCATATAGATAGAGATCATGAATAACTTTCAGAAACATTTTTTAGATTTCCAAGATCGTCCTTGGTTC
The DNA here is from genome assembly GCA_947579665.1 of Sympetrum striolatum. Taxonomy (NCBI): domain Eukaryota; kingdom Metazoa; phylum Arthropoda; class Insecta; order Odonata; family Libellulidae; genus Sympetrum; species Sympetrum striolatum. Next base: position 68,219,880 of record OX388351.1, on the reverse strand, counting down.
GAATCCAGAGAGCCATTTAAATTCGTGAAAATTAGAACGTATTTTTGAGGCAGTTGTAGCCCATATTTCTGCTTGAATTTTCACACATCGTTAGAGATGGTGATGTTCTATTGTGCTGCATAGTAAGTTCACAGTAAAGACCCGGGTTCGATGCCAGACGATGGAATTTAGGCAAGTTTTAAGAAAAATTTCAAGCCATTTTTTTCTTTTGATGGCCGTCCGGATATGATGCCGACATGAAAATAGTGTTGTCGATCTGCTTGCAGTATGTAAGCTACATTTTACTCGTATATATATATATATATACGAGTAAAATGTAGCTTGCATACTGCAAGCAGATCGGCAATACTAATTTCATATCGGCATCATATCGGGACGGTTCTCAAACGAACAAAAAAATTTTCAAAATATTCTTAAAATTCGCTGTTATTTTATCGTCTGGCATCGAACCCGTGTCTTACTGGTAAAATTACTATGCAGCACAATAGAAGATCAACATCTCTAACTATGTGTGAAAATTCAAGCAGAAATATTGGATACAACTGCTTCAAAGAACGTTCTAATTTTCAGGAATGTAAATGCCTCTCGGGACTGGAACCAAGGACGATCTTGGAAATCTAAAACAAGATTTTGAAATGTATCTAAGATATCTAACTACATGCCGAATTTCAAGTTTCTATATTGTTGGGAAAGGGTTCAAAATTATTATTGAAAATAGGATCAGTTACTGATTGTAGAGACGCCTGGTGTCGAACCCAGGACACACTGGTAGCTGTGAATGCACAGTTAGATTTTTATGAACTTGATCTTATTTTATGCAAAGTTTGAAGTCAATATCATGCCGAGAAGTACCTAAAATTTGTATCCGTTATCCCCATAAGAAATGCATTGTGGAGTGCAAATGGCCCTCTGGGATCGAACCAAGTACCATTAGCGAATAAAAAAAATTTGAATATGAAATATATTTATGATTTCTAACCCCATGCCAAATTTCAAGTTTCCATGCATTCGGAAAGGGGTCCAAAAAAAAATCTTAAAAATCGCCACAATGCATTTTAAACGGCCGATTTTTGCCTTGACCTAGCATCGAACCCAAGTTATTTTCCGTAAAACTCATTTATGTTTTCGATAGATCATGACCATATATAAAGGCTCCTAGAGTATCGATTCTCTACCTATCCGGGAAGTATTTTTTAAAAATTCCCGAAAATCTAAGCAATGCATTCAAACGGGAAAAATCGGGATTTTCGGGCCCTCTGGAATCGAACCCATGACACTGAGGATCAAAATCACAATTTTTCTTTCGGTTAATTGTTGTGGCCAATACGCAGTAAAAATTTGAACTCAATAACGCTTGTGGTTTAGGCTGTGAATTTGTATCCTATCTATCTATATACCTATCTATATACCTATCTATATACGAGTAAAATGTAGCTTGCATACTGCAAGCAGATCGACAACACTAATTTCATATCGGCATCATATCGGGACGGACATCAAAAGAAAAAAAAAATTCAAAATATTCGTAGAATTCGCTGCAATTTAATCACCTGGCAGCGAACCCCGGTCTTCCTGCTGTACTTACTATGCAGCAAAATAGAAAATTACCATATCAAACTATGTGTGAAAATTCAAGCAAAACTATTAGGTGCAACTACCTCAAACGACGTCCTACTATTCACATACACTCCTTATTTGAGAAATTATAATGTGCTCTGGCATCGAACCCAGGAACAGCATGGTCTTATCTATTTTTTTTCTTAAACAAAGTGTTAATATACATCTTCCATCTAAGCAAGAGCTCCCTTACATATCGATAAATGCATAAAAAAATTATGAAAAGATACCCCATAGTATTATATATGGGTGATATTTTTGCCGCCCGGCATCGAACCCGGGTCTTTCAGGCAATACTTTCTATGCAGCACAAAAGAAAAACACCATCTCTAACCGCGTATGCAAATTCAAGCAGAAATATTGGTTACAACTGCCTCAAATGACGTCCTACTTTTCCTTTATATTCCTTATGAGAGAAACGTTATTGTGCTCTGGCTTCGAACCCAGGAACAGTACGGTCTTATGAAAATTTTTTTCTAAAACTTATTCGTACCATACATCTTCCAGCCAAGCACGAACATCCTATCATTTCGATAAGTGCATCTAAAAAAATAATGAAAAACGGCTCCCATGTATTTTAAAGGGCAGATCTTTGCATCGTCCTAGCATCGAACCCAGGATAACTTTTGTAAAAGTCATTGATGTTTTCGAAAGTCCAAGACCATAAATATATGCACCTTGCGTTTTATGTCTCTACCTATCCGGAAAGTATTTTTTTTTAATTCCCGAAAATCACGGCAATGCATTCAAACGGGAAAAATCGGGACTATGGGGCCCTCTGGAATCGAACCTATGACACTGAGGATCAAAGTCGCTTTTTTCCTGGGGGTTTCACGTTATGGCCAATATGTCATAAAAATTTCAGATCAATGACGCTTGTAGTTTAGGCTGTGAATTTGTATCCTATCTATCTATATAGGTATATATATGAATGAATCCGGAGAAGCATCTATATATCTATTATATATAGATGCTTCTCCGGATTCATTCATGTATCCATATATATATATATATATATATATACGAGTAAAATGTAGCTTGCATACTGCAAGCAGATCGGCAATACTAATTTCATATCGGCATCATATCAGGACGGTCCTCAAAAGAAAAAAAAAGGATTGAAATTTTTCTTAAAATTCGCTGAAATTTCATCATCTGGCATCGAACCCGGGTCTTACTGGTGAACTTACTATGCAGCACAATAGAAGATCACCATCTCTAACTATGTGTGAAAATTCAAGCAGAAATATTGCCTGCAACTGACTCAAAAGACGTTCTAATTTTCACGAATGTAAATGGCTCTCTGGATTCGAACCAAGGACAATCTTGGAAATCTTAAACATACTTCTGAAAGTTATTTATGAACTCTATCTATATGCCGAATTTCAGTTTCTATATTATTGGGAAAGCTTTCAAAATAATTACTAAAAATCGGATCAACTTCTGATTTCAGAGACACCTGGTGTCGAACCCAGGACATATTGTAAGCTGTGAATGCATAGTTTCATTTGTAAAGACATGCTTTTGTATCATGCAAAGTTTGAAGTCGATAGCATATCGGGAAGTACCTAAATTTTGTTTCCGTTATCTCCGTAAGAAAGGCATTGAGGAATGTAAATGGCTCTCTGGGATCGAACCAAGGACCATCAGCGAATATGTAAAATTTGATTATGATATATTTTTATGCTATCTAACCTCATACCGATTTTCAAGTTTCTATGCCATCGGAAAAGGGTCCAAAAAAAATCTTAAAAATCGCCACAATGCATTTTAAACGGCCGATTTTTGCCGTGACCTAGCATCGAACCAAGGATAATATTCGTAGATGTCTTTATGGTTTCCTTTAGATATGCACGGCATCTAGCGATCCCTTGAATTTCAACTCTCTCCTTTCCCGGGAAGTGCCTCAAAAAAATTTTCCAAAATCCCTGCCATGTATTCTTATGGAGAAAATCGCGACTTTGGGGCCTTCTGGAATCGAACCCATGACCCCGAGGTTCAATGTCGGCTTTTTCCTGGAGGTTACACGTTATGGCCAATATGTCGTAAAAATTTCAAGTCAATGACGCTTGTGGTTTAGCCTGTGAATTTGTATCCTATCTATATACCTATATAGCTATATATATGAATGAATCCGGAGAAGCATCTATATATAATAGATATAGAGAGGATACAAACTCACAGCCTAAACCACAAGAGTGATTGAGCTGAAATTTTTACGACATATTGGCCATAACGTATAACCTCCAGAAAAATTGCGATTTTGATCCTCAGTGTCATGGGTTCGATTCCAGGGGGCTCCAAAGTCCTGATTTTTCCCGTTTAAATGCATTACTTTGATTTTCGGGAATTAAAAAAAAATACTTCCCGGATAGGTAGAGAATCAAAACTCAGGGAGCCTTTATATATGGTCATGATCTATCGAAAACATAAATGAGTTTTACGGAAAATAACCTTGGTTCGATGCTAGGTCGATGCAAAAATCTGCCGTTTAAAATGTATTGTGGCGATTTTTAAGATTTTTTTTGGACCCTTTCCCGATGGCATGGAAACTTGAAATTCGGTATGGGGTTGGATATCATAAATATATTTCATAATCGATTTTTATGTTTTCCCTGATGTTCCTTGGTTCGATCCCAGAGGGCCATTTACATTCCTCAATGCATTTCTTATGGAGATAACGGAAACAAGTTTTAGGTACTTCCCTGCATGCTATCGACTTAAAACTTAGCATGATGGAAGAACCAGTCTAAACAAATCAAACTATGCATTCATAGCTATCAATGTGTCCTGGGTTCGACACCAGGTGTCTCTGCAATCAGAAGTTGATCCGAATTTTATGAATTATTTTGAAACCTTTCCCAATAATATAGAAACTTGAAATTTGGCATATAGATTGAGATCAATAATAACTTTCAGAAAATTTTTTAAATTTCCAAGATCGTCCTTGGTTCGAGTCCCGAGAGCCATTTACAATCGTGAACATTAGAGCGTCTTTTGAGGCAGTTGTAGCCAATATTTCTGCTTGAATTTTCACACATAGTTAGAGATGGTGATCTTCTATTGTTTTTCATAGTAGGTTTTCAGTAAGACCCGGGTTTGATGCCAGACTATGACATTTCAGCGAATTTTAAGAAAAAATTAAATCCTTTTTTTTTCTTTTGAGGACCGTCCCGATATAATGCCGATATGAAATTAGTGTTGTCGATCTGCTTGCAGTATGCAAGATACATTTTACTCGTAATAGATATGAATGAATCCGGAGAAGCATCTATATATAATAGATAGGGGATCAAAATTCTAGCCATGTTCCAGAAGTGCCACTGACTTGAAATTTTTACGACATATTGGCCATAACGTGTAACCTCCAGGAAAAAGCCGACATTGAACCTCGGTGTCATGGGTTCGATTCCAGAAGGCCCCAAAGTCCCGGTTTTCTCCATAAGGATACATGGTGAAGATTTTCGAAAATTTTTTTGAGGCACTTCCCGGAAAAGGAGAGATTTGAAATTCAAGGGATCGCTAGATGCCGTGCATATCTAAAAGAAACCATAAAGATATCTACGAATATTATCCTTGGTTCGATGCTAGGTCGGGTCAAAAATCGGCCGTTTAAAATGCATTGTGGCGATTTTAAGATTTTTTTTGGACCCTTTTCCGATGCCATAGAAACTTGAAATTTGGTATTAGGTTAGATACCATAAACATAAATCATAATCAAATTTTATATATTCGCTGATGGTCCTTGGTTCGATCCCAGAGGGACATTTAAATTCCTCAATGCATTTCTTACGGAGAAAACGGAAACAAATTTTAGGTACTTCCCGGCACGATATCGACTTCAAACTTTGCATATAGAAAGATCAAGTCCATACAAATCAAACAGTGCATTCACAGCTATCAATGTGTCCCGGGTTCGACACCAGGTGTCTCTGCAATCAGAAGTTGATCCGATTTTTAGGAATTATTTTGAAACCTTTGCCAATAATATAGAAACTTCAAAATCGGCATATAGATAGAGGTCATAAATAACTTTCAGAAACATTTTTTAGATTTCCATGATCGTCCTTGGTTCGAATCCAGAGAGCCATTTAAATTCGTGAAAATTAGAACGTCTTTTGAGGCAGTTGTAGCCCATATTTCTGCTTGATTTTACACACATAGTTAGAGATGGTGATGTTCTATTGTGTTGCATAGTAAGTTCACAGTAAAGACCCGGGTTCGATGCCAGACGATAAAATTTCAGCGAATTTTAAGAAAAATTTCAATCCATTTTTTTTTTTGATGGCCGTCCCGATATGATGCCAACATGAAAATAGGGTTGTCGATCTGCTTGCAGTATGCAAGCAACATTTTACTCGTAGAACTTATAGGTACATTTTGAAAACATATTTTATATTTCCTAGATCGTCCTTGGTTCGAATCCAGAGAGCTATTAACATTCGTGAAAAGTAGGTCTTCGTTTGAGGCAGTTGCAGCCAATATTTCTGCTTGAATTTTCACATGTATTTAGAGAAGATGATCTTCTGATGTGCTGCATAGAAATTTCACCAAAAAGACCCGGGTTCGATGCCAGACAATTAAATTGAAGCGAATTTTAAGAATATTTTCAATCCTTTTTTTCGTTTCCGGGACCGTCCCGATATAAGGCCGTTATGAAATTAGTGTTGTCGATCTGCTTGCAGTATGCAAGCTACATTTTACTCGTATATACTATAGGCAATTTGTGTAACATAGAATCAGATTAAAAAGAACTGCGCGGGTTTTTTTTAAAACTCCTATATTTTACTCCTGTGTATCATTTACAAAGATGATACTGTAGGCTTTTTTACGTTCTCTTTTAAAAATTTCCTCTAAATTTACACATATATTCTTTAATATAATATCATTGAGAACGAATTACATAGCAGAAGAGCCTCAATCTCGTCTGAACGAAGTCTTTAATTTGGATGATAAAAATAGCGCTTCAATCGAGTCTATAACATTTCCTACTCCTTGGAAACCATTTTACCCGAATGAAAACGGAGTAAAATATGGCGCCACCTGCAATTTTGCTTGTTTCCGCACCGCGAATACAACCCTTCCATCGAATGAATCTCAGACGAACGCGGACATATTTTCATCGAAGGCGGCGGCGGAATCAGCATGGAACGAGATTACGCGGAGATCGGAAATCAAGGAAAGTGAAACGAGTCAGGAAACGCGATCAGGGGACTCTGGATTAAAAACATCGATATTTTAATGAGGATTATCGAAGCGTAGCAATTTCAGGGAAAACTGACGAGGAGCAAGTTTGGAAAAGAAAAACCTCGGAAACTTTGATCAGTCTCTCCGAAAAGAGTGTGATATGGGAGAAAGGATTGAGAGAAAATTGGGGAAACTAAAGGGCGAATGAAAAAATATTGTTTACGGCGGCGGAGTATAAAAGACTGCCCCCGAACAAAAGAAAGAAGATGTGACTGGAATCAACAAGAGCTGCAAGATGGAGGTTGAGTTTATTTCTACGTTAAGTTGAAGGGAAGCATAAAGAACAGAGGTTAAACAATTGAATGCTATAAATGCGATTCGGTGTGCCGCAGCTCGACCACTTGAATTCAACTTCATTTATATTTAAAGTAGTAGTCGTAATATTAGGTCAACATGATGAAGTGTAAAAATTATACCGATGACATACTTCGGTAATATCAGTGAGAAGAAAATTCCAGAGTACACTGTGATTTCTATACAACGATATCAGCCCACGGATATCATAATTAGGAAAAAAAAGGTGAAATTTTTCATTACGTAATTACAGATAGAATACATATATAAAGAATCTTCTTCAGGTATACTTGGCGATTAACCATTCTAAAATATTTGAGTTCCTAAACAATATATATTATAGATTCAATAATTTTGTACAGCTTTTTTATGCAATATGCCTTTCCACTTACTAAGATTGTTCTGGTTCTGATGTTCACAGATATGTGTGTGATAAAAGTTTTGAAATTTCCATAAATTCTTTTTTTTTCAGGCAAACTAACTAATAGCCCAAAGTTAGGCAAATATTTTTGAAAGAGATAAAGAAATGAATAAACTCAACGTTTTCCGGGATAACAATTTTTCGATCCAGGTTTGTGTTTACACAGATTTAAATATATCCAACACTGGATTCCATTCACCAAAAGATTACTCGGCAATGCTAAATATAGGCACAAGAAAAAGAATTGTTAGTAACAAAATACATACTATCAGCTCATAGGGCAATATCAATCACTCCTGAATAACGACGTACGTATGCATGGTATAAAAATATAAATATACGAGTCTACTTATAATTAAATATTTAGAATAATTAATGTTTCCTCGTCTACAAAATGATACGCTTGTTCCAAAGCTAATTTGTTTCTTTGAGAAAACCCCACTCTAAGGATTAAGTAGGTCAAATTCAGCCACAAAGGCGCCATTTCCGGAAAAGGCTTTGAAGAATGACGCTGCTGCATGAGTTCGTACAAGTTTAAACTTCTTGAGGCGGCGAAAAAATCACGAATCACGTAAATAGGACATGTAAACATCTCAGACGTTGACAAACGGATCACAATGAGTGGATGCGTGGGAAGTAGAGGAGAGTGAGAAAAGGGGAAGGGAACAGATCGGAGGGGAAGAGACTGGAGAAATACATGCGGCGAACCATCAATAACCCATTCTTTGCGAACTTCTTGAATAGGAAAGGAACAGGCAAACAGCTACGTGAGAGATACATGTTAGAGTACACTTGAAGGAGCTAGAGGACATTTTGAAAATGAAATAATAAAAACTCCGCATATATAAGCGTAAATGCTAATATTTTGTAACATTAAATGCAAAAGGTAAACAGAGGGGAAAATTTTTATATCGAAAGTGAGAGATCAGGGTTCGAGGTCTCGTCGATGTTTATGACTTACGTGATTACTTGGGTTTGAATTTTCAATGGATGCTCATTAAGTACATAGGGTGCATCTCCTTAGCTACAATTAACCTCTACACTGTTTCAGCTCTGTAAATTAAGGAGTGAAAACATATTTCCCCCATGAAATCGTTTTGATACCGACTGGACACAAACCGGAAGTTCATAAAATGCCTAAGGAAGAGAAAGATCATTGCTTAGACTAAATATAAACAACGGAGGAGATTTTTGTATCATTTTTGTTTTCCAAATCCACGCAATAAAAGCTCAATTGACATTCGTAGTCAATCTTCAGAGTCGTGTGTGAGTGAGAAATCATCGAATATTTCCTGAATCAGCAGATCGTTCAATCGCATTTTACACTCCGTCGGAATTTCCGAAGCAGCAGCTCAGGAAAACGTTTTTAATTTTTAATCTCACTGTAAATTTCAACTATGATGAAACATATCCAGCGATACTTGGTGGAACCTTTTCATAATTTATTAAATTATGTTACAAAACCGGGCAATTCCACAAATAATATCTAAACACTCAGTCCGACCTGTTTCGAGGTGAGGCCTCATCATCAGGTGGCCAAAGGAGCAAGAAGAGACAATATACAAGGACAAGACAAGAGGGAAGGGGAAAGAAAGGGGAGGGAAAATACCTCAAATGAGACGAAAGAGGTGCGGTCAAAGGTTATTGTCTTATGAGGGGTGGAGGGGGTGGTAGATGTGGGAGCAAAGACATTAGCAGCGGTGATGGGCTCTGTGAAGAAAGATATTCATTAGCGAGGATCATAAGGAACCGTTGACGGTGGTGAGTACGTAGTTCTTCGAAAAGATCAAGTTTTCTTCCTTTGGGGCCGAAGTGGAGGATTTGGGGTTTGAATGAAGCACTGTGAGTATTATCTATGAGATGAGAAGCAAAATGTGAAACTCCGGAGTTTCTAAGGAAGGCATTTTTGTGTTCTGCAGCTCGAATATAGAAATAGAATATAGCAGTCATTCCAATATTAGAATAAATAACAATAAGTCTATAAATGCAGGATTTATTTATTTTGTCAATTTTATCTTTACCATTGCAAAGGAAGGAGCGGAGGTTATTAGTACGCTGGGCGGAATGATTCAACGGGAAATATTTTGGAAAGGTTGCAAAGATAGATGAAGTTAATTTTAAAGAACCGAGGGCTTTTTCCAAATTACACTGGGGGTATATATTTTTTAAGGACTAGTTTTCTTTGTTTTTGTCTAAGAAGGTTATTAATAAGCCCGGGAAGGTAGCCGTTCCTAGCTGAAATGAATTGAATTATATCTAACTCTTGAGCAAATGACTGGGGAGATAAAGGAATGTGGAGAAGGCGTCGATGCATTAATGAATGAAAGGAAGCAAGTTTATGCGAATAAGGATGATTAGAATCGAAGGGAATGTACCATGGGACTCGGGATCAACATTACTAATAACTTAAATTGGAGCACGCATATTCGAAAAATCTGCGGCAAAGCAAGTAAAAGGCTTGGCTTCGTAAAGCGTATTGTCGGTAAATGCGACGAAAAGGTGAGAGAGCGATGTTATTTTACCTTGGTTAGACCCCTTCTGGAATATGCGGCAAGTATATGGGATCCGGCAGATGAAACGTGTACTCGCGAACTCGAGAAAGTGCAGCGTAAAGCGGTTCGTTTTGTTAAGAAATGCTACGATAAGAAAGCAAGCGTTACAAAAATGCTCTCAGACGTAGATTGGGAATCCTTGAAAGAAAGGAGATTGGAAGCGAGGCTGCGATTGCTTAATAAATTCAGGGAAACTACATTTTCCGAAGATACAATCGGTATCATGCAACTCCCCTGCTACGTCGGTCGATCCGATAATGACCGTAAGTTAAGAGAAATAGATGCTAGGACGAATCGTTTTAGAGAGTCATTCTTTCCGCGAACAATACGTGACAATAATCGAATAAGGAAGTAATTTAGATTCAACTGGTGTTTACACCCCCTGCCACACGCCGAAAGGCGGCTTGTAGGGTATTAATGTAGATGTAGATGTAGATGGTTTGGATCGTTTAAGTCATCATCAGGTGTCCAGATATATCCAAGGATAGGACATAAGACAAGGATATGTCTTGTCCCCTGACGATGGCCTAAAAGGTCAAACCATGGTCGTGAATAAATCATTGTGTGGTAGAAGTGCTTCTAAACTATATATAGTAAAAAGCATATAAATGTCTGAATAGTAATTCATCCTTTGATAAAATCTTCGTAAAGTAGGAAATAGAAATAGTAAATTCATGAAAAACAGAAGATAAATAAGATGTTGCAGCGAAAGGCTTGAGATGAAAATCTTTAAAAGGGGAAAATGAGAAATGGTTTGTTGCCTTCGTCGATATATGACGTCAACTGATAGGACGCTCCGCTTCTTTTTCCCCAAACACATAAATCTTAAAATAAACACCGTCCATAATAGTTAAAACTCGATGGGCATATGAGGAATCAATTTATTTCAAATTTCAAGAGGACTGCGGAGAATTTATTCCCTTGATACGACGAAAGTTAAAATTTAATTTCTACTTGGTTTTCATTCTTACACGAACCGTAAATCATGAAATAAATAGAAAAAGGCGTCGTTGACAGTAAAATCAATTCCACTTTTTCCCTCCGTTGCAAGTGAACAAGAGAATGAAAATGAAATTGAAAACACAACCTGTTGTGAACATTCCACCAAATAATATTAGAGGGTCTAAAGTTACCAACATACTTGACCAAAATCGTGTCACTATGAAAGCGTTAGGTGAAGAAACAAGATTAACAGAGCATTAACGAACGCATTAATAACGAGAAGCGAAGTTAACTTAATGCCTGATTTATTTCATTATATATTACATGTTTTTTATGTACTCTAGCAGCGCAATTGCAGTGATAATGGTAGAAAAAATACGAATTCAATTTATTATTTCATTTTTACTAGCTAATAATGAGTGCGAAAGATCTATAAAAAAATATTTTGTGTCATCTCTTGGTACTTTCTGCATCAGAATAAAAGGTAATATTTTCCTATAAACTTGCAAAATAAAGCCTGCATATGATGGGAAATGTAAACAATATACCGTGAAAATTCGCAAAAATGGCATACACCTTTTTGATTCAACACACTAGTTGGTGCCATAGAGACAAAAGCGTCTTTACTCCCTGAGAATTTCTTTGCGTGATAAAGTTAGAGATGAACGAAGAAGAAGAAGTGATTCCGTCCGTAAAGGAGAGCAATCGATTGCGATTAAGCACGCAAACATAAACAAGCGGAGGAAACGATTCAAAAACAGGGGACGACAGCTCAGGTAGCGAAAGAAGATAAAAGTTGTAAAGTTAAGGTAATGGGAAAACGGCGAAGGGGGAGGTGGAGACAGCTGTAAACAGGGAAAGGTCTCTTCAGAAGTTGCGTAAACTCCTGGCAACCGCCGAAAACTGCCGCCACAGAGCCCTTCGGGTTTTTCTTTCATAAAAGGGCACGTGAGCGTGCTAATGCCTGCGAGCACAAGAAGAAGACCAACTGCATTGCGGATCTCTCGCTCCGCCCCCTCCTGCATCTCGGATTTAAATCGGAGAGAGGTAAGGAAAGAGGGGAAAAGAAACTGCTTTCCCTCCGATTCCTACGAGCGTTTCCCAACGAGGATTATTTTCATCATTCCGATCGAGAGGTGGTAATTAGATGAGGGGCAATGAAAAGATATTAGGCACCGCATTCCCGTGCTCGAATGATGGAATAAGAACGAAGATAGAAAAGTCGTAAATTTTATTTGGTTTTATATTGGGTAAAAACATGGATTTATAGCAATACTTGAACATAGGTAACGGTAATTTTAACCAAGTTTTGATGGAGAGAAGGCATATATTATGTAGACTTAGAACCTAAATTTATAAGTGAAAAACACCCAACAAATATATTAAAGTCAGAGTTACATGTTACAAAATGATTTTCACGAGTGCCACTGTTGCTATGGGTTTGCTACCCCTGGAAGAGATAGTGATAGATCAGGGGTTTCAAAACTGAGGTCCTGTACCAGGAAGGCTATGGGAAATTTTTCCAATTAAGAACGATAATAGGTGAATAATGATCTAAAAATATTTAAATATTCCAGAATTAGTTGCCTCAACACCATTCCAGCTAATTTCATGGTGATATTGTCTATTAGATATATCAATTACCCAATATATTTACTTTTCTGTGAACGTTCTTTGTAAAAGCGAGTGGTTGTTTATTATAATAACGAAGAAGGGACCGAGAGTGCTTTAAAACTGAGGCGAGACGGTTGAGGGCCCTCCGCATAAATAAATACCGATTCGGACTTTGCAACCGACGCAAGGAAGTTTCTCTGATTATTTTCGAAGAAGAATACCTCATCACGAGGAACACTATGGTGAAAAGTGGTCACGATTAGCTATACTTCCGGTCCAGAATACGATAAGATAAGGAAGCAGATTACTTAGCCAATTAGTGTATCTTTGCGTAAAATTTATTCTAAAAAATGTTTCTACATTGGTATTTTACTTTCTTACTTCTTTTTCAACAGCTCTGGGTCATTGTCATCTAATAGTCCAAATATTTACCTCCCAAAAGGACATGGAAGTGCAAGTTAAAGTTCGGAGTAAATTAAGCCTATTTGATGCTTTACCGTTGGTAATTTACATCTAGTTCCTTCATCCAACTCAAGCCCGTGTCACCCCGTGCCACACGCCTAGAGGCAGCTCGTAAGAAACACATATTTACAATTTACACTACAATTTTAGTTCAGATCCTCCTAAGCAATGTATGGCTCGTCAAGAGGTGCCTTGCTTTTGGCAGATACAAATTAAAAAGATTACACCAACAGATACCACATTAAATCCGAAGATCAGAAAAAGGTTTGACTACATTTATGTCAATTTACAATAATTTCTACGTTTTATTTCTCTGGTGAAATAGCCACGATATAACACGTTTTTTAACGATGCTTAGTTTTGTTTCACCTAATGTGTCCTCGAGTATATTGGAACCATATACTTGTATGTTCTTTTACCATAATTGTTAAAATGTCTTGGTGTTTTATATTTTCTAAAATGTCTAAATTTAATATTAGTATTTTTACATATGTTGTTCTTAAACCTAGTACTAAAGGAATTATCCATTATAACATTATATTTAAATGAATCAGTTATTGGTAATATGCTATTCATTTTACAAAATATTAGGTAATTTTCTTCTGTGCCTGAATCCATCAACATTTTTATAATTTTATTTTGAAGTTTTTCTAATGATGCAATGTATATATTGGAGGTAGAACCCCATACTGTTAGCCCATATCACAACACAGATTCAGTCAATGCTTTATACAGCTTGATTATTTACTTTTGGGGGATGAGTTCTTTCAGTGCAAAATCTAATAAAGTTCTTTCCGGAATTCCAATCAGAATTCCTTCATATTAAAGAACGCAAATTTGTCAAATTCTAACGTAGTAAAAAATAGAACTTCATCCGCATTAAGAAACACACTAAAACACTGAGAGTCACAGAAAGTTGTATTTAGATCCTTGTTAGTTTATTCTGAATTTTTGATCGTGATAAAGTAAAGAGTAAATAGGCGTAATAAACCAAGAGGGAGAGAAATAAACTAAAAGATTTGAGCGATGAAATTGGTGGGGGATGTATTCTTTCATTAGTAAAGGATTTAATGGAACCGAATACTCATACACCTCCGTATACATTCTAAGAAATGGTAAGAGTGATTATACATGAGGAAAATACTGAATTTGAAGGACAATTTTGTAATAAGAGGACTAATATTTCACTCTACTGCGTTGCCATATCGCCCTAAAGGTTCAAAATCCAATCACATGTTAAGGCAGAAGTGAGAAATGACCAGTGACAAAGGGATTTGTGCGGGAGTGAGAACGGAAGGGCAGTTGAAGGGAAAACGAGAGCTTTAAGAGGAAGATGAGGAAAGAAGTGCATGAAAGGTATTCCAAACATAAGAAGGCAAGGAAACAACGCTCGTATTCCAAGAATCACCCAAACTCAGTTTATATCAAAAATTATATTGTGCACATCACAAGAAATGATTTGGGGAAACTTCAGAAGTTTTAAGCATACAAGGAAAGTAGACCACAATAATTATAAAAATCGACACCTTAAAAGTTAGGGTAACTTTTCGTATTTAATAATATTTTTTTAAATTCAATAATAATGGGCATAAGGCTTCAGTAAATCACAACCTAAATATTTCTTGATCCTATAAATAATGAAAGAAGTCGATTTAAAGGTAATTGAGGTTTATATGTAGTACAGCATATATGGATATATAATCTATAGATAGCTTGACTAAATCACTGAGGATCGGTAAACATTAAACCCTCCAAAAGAAATATTTCTGTTATGGAACGTGTTTTGCTCAAAAAAATACTTAGACCCATACGATATACTTAGCAGATATACAATTAAGGATTACTTATAAAAGAAACTTGAACATGGTAAATGGAATCATTTGGACAGTTTAGACAGAAGTAGGCTTCTTTCCCATCAAACCATGTGTGTCCTCAGAGTATAATGGAAAAGGAAACGTTACGGGAAACTTTTAAGTTTGACAGAGAAGATATATTGTGAGAAAATACTCACACAGAAACTGCGTGGAAAAACCCGCAATCGAAAAGAACAGAAATAATAAACCTGATAAAAATGAAAACAAATTAACCTTAAAACTATCAACATACAAATAGAGAAGATACTAAACAGTAAGAGGGGAGTTCTTCAAGATAGAGTCTCCAAACTCGTGGGAGTAACAGCATTTTTTTAAGGAAATTAATAGTTCTCTTCCAAGTATTTCTTACGAAGCAAAAGGCGAGTGTTCGCAGACTCCGGACTTTTGGCTGTTCCACTAGTGTCCGGAATGAATTCAGATTCGATTTGAAATTCAAAGGTGGAAAAATGTAATTAAATGTGTCTGCCATCTTCTCCTCAAGTCCTGCCCTCTCGAAATCATTCCGAGTTGTTTTGCAATTCAAATTAACTTAACTTTGCAACTAGACCTTATGAAATGGATATAAATGGAATTTCCTGTTCGTTGTTCCCCAAGTAATTGATTCTTTCCAAATCATACTTCGTTGATATTAAAAAATAACGAAAACTTAGGCATGATGTGGCTTAGACATTTGTAGGAGTATGGGACAAAAAGATACGATGTTAAAACAGCCTTTCGAATAGCTAAACAAAAATTGCTGAATAGAAAGAACGAGAGAAGAATTGGATACGACAAAACTTAATCTATCGAGTATTGTTGCTTATTTATTTTACCCATTGGATTCCTGATTCACAACATACGAGAAACGTCGTGAAACTGTGATTATTTCAGAGGAAGCAATTCCCACCAACATAAAATACATCCACTCACTACTATTACAATAAATCTTCACCAGCTGTATATTCCATTTTATTTTTTCTCTTTGACCTCAAGAACTTGAAAAGAACCCTTATTTTCTTGATGAAATTGTTATTATTCCAAAATGTAAAATAATATTCATGGAGCGGAATTATAATCCCTTAGGTAAAAATTTCCTAAACGCAATTAAATCAATAGTATTGCTAAACAGATGAAATGACGCAAAGTAGTCATACTATACCTCAAAATTTTCGGCAGTATACAAGTAGGGAAGGGAGTTCTCTAATATTTCATAAATAATTTTGAAAGCTTTAGATTTAGAAGGACAAAGAAAGCAATCTCTTAACTAGTATGTTTTAAAGCACAGATTAATTAAAAAATGGATATGGCAGTGTTTGTAAGCAGGCTTGTCAATTCTATATCACTTGAAGTGAAAATGAAAGGTATGAATATTATTTTCCTCTTGAATGTCTTCAGCTGACGAACAGATACAAGGAATTAACTGAGTTTGATCAATTCTAATGTTCGCATTCGGAAAGCACGACACTCCCGTCTTAAAGAGGCTAACTTGAAAAAGGTTAATGTTCGTTGGAACGGTAACGTTGGAGAAAGGTGAATTTTGAAAGAAGTAATTAAACGTTGGCAGAATCAAACACTGAGAGAAGAGAGATTTCAAAAGAATGTAATTAAAGATAGGATCCAATAGATAAAACAAAGGTAGGTGTTTTAAAGGGTGGGATAACTTATCAAGAAATAAAAAGGAAGAGATTCAAGATGGAAAGTTTTGGGTACATGAACCTACCGAAAGGTGAAACACTTCAGATTATGATAATGTTTGTAAACATTTACTCCTAAACGAAAGAAGAAAACTACTAATAATATGCTTTCAACATTAGGTGAGAGTGATAATTTTATGATTTTATTTATTCCGCAAGTACAGACTGTTCGAAAACATGCGCATACTATAGGCTTTTCATGTCCACTCTTTTTCATATTATTTGACTGTTTCAGTAATTGTTAACAGTTGATCATTTCTGATTTTTGATGAGGTATCCGATGTGTGTGTATATACATTGTATATAAACGAATGAATCCGGAGAAGCGTCTATATATAACAGATGCTCCTGAAAGAAACTTTTTTACCAAAAGACGAATGGGAAGCATAATTTTTAATCAACATTTAAAAGCACGTATGCCAATAAATGTATATTGTTAGGTAACATGGAAATGATGTACATATTAAATAATATACTCAGTGGCGGCGGGTTCACTGAACCCCCTAAGAAAACTACTTCACTATGTTTTTTTATTATATATACAAATGTTCTTACCATAACCCAAATAACCTCAACACAAATTATTGGGCCAAACATTTCCTTCGTTGAGTCGCAATTCCTGCCGCTTTTGGTTCTAACTAGCTTGACTTCATGGGGTTCATTTTCCGATTTAAACCGCTTTACACGATGCGTTCTAGGCACGAACTTAGAAAGTATAGGACTGAAAACTGCAGAAATTTTTTGGCTCCCTTAATGTCCGCATCCGCGAGATGGCAGCACTGAAGTTCGCCCTTTGAAACTCTCATATGGAGTAAACGGTAAAAAAGAACGATTATGATACATACGTAATAAAGAGTAATATTTACCTTAAATTGTAATTGTATAATTGAGTAATTGTTTTATCCATCAATAGGTACTTTTGAATTAAATACAAAACATTTGAATAAGACGGACAAATTAGACAAACCGAAGAATAGGTGCTTGCCTTATGTGCAAAACACAGGTAACTTTGTCGCCGTAAAAACATTCTTCGTAAATCACTGAAATGCGCTGAACCGTACCGTAGAATGGGGTGACTTTGGCCGTTATTTAGATTTTTTTAATATTTCTGTATTCAATTACATTCTCTATGCTCAGACAATTTAAATTACATGAAGGTAATTCTTATTCATGCAAATAGTATCTAAAAATGTTTCTTAAGCAACGGAATTTGTTTAAAAAAATAAAGAATAGCGGCCTTAGGCACCCCAACCGATGGGGTGACTTCGGCCACTAAATATGTTTCCTAAATATCGCCTATAAAATTAACTATATAACTAATATTACGACCATTAATATATTTTGAAATCTTTGAATTATTATTGTATTTAATCTTTGTTTATTAGGTACTGAGATAAGAAGTTATTGACTCATAATAACTTTTTTCCACTTTATTTATAAATTTTCAAAAGAAAAATAAATTTTTTACATTTTTTTAAATTTTGTCCTCCAAAAACAAAAAGAATGAAAAATTCTTGTAGAAAACTTCTACTCACTGTCACTCGAACCCTTAAAATGTTTTTCAAGCCTTAGAGTCAGTGTTTTGTTTCTACTAATGAATCTCCGAACCCAAACAATTTCTGGAATTTTTGTCAAAGCACTGAACATTTACTTTTTACTGATCAAATACTTTTTGTACTAAAATTTGGATATCACGAATACTCATAATAAATTTAACAGCACTTCCACTAATCTAATCTCTTTTTCACGAAGAAGCACTGTTTGGCCTCCAATTGTCTTCAAATGTTTCCCATCTTGCTGAGTGTTACTGAGAGAAGTTAACAGACTGAGGTTTCGTAGACTTGTCTCGAGAATACATGATTTTCAATTTAGTTCCCAATGACAATTGTACTGTCAATGTTGAAATGAGCAAGACGGATTTGCTGGCGATATGTCAAGACAATCTAAATTCTAAAGGGCAGGATAAAATAGCTACTTTGTGAGATTTTAGATATTATACTACAAATTTACAATTTGTGCAGCAGTGCACGCGTGGCCGAAGTCAACCCTTTCTACGGTAACGTTGATGTAAGTTGGAAAGTGCGACCACGTTGTGTGAGCTGGAGATACTGTCATTACTGCGCTTAAAGACTTTTGATATATTTTAAGATATCCTTAATCTTAAAAATGCCTGGTCATCGTTGTATTGCACCAGATAAAGAAACACAGCAAGTGTGCTGTTTGCCAGGCAGCATTCATTCATCCGGGGCATTCTCTTGTCATCCAGTAGCAAATGAAATATTCAATATGAATATTCGAATATGAAAAGTATGGAGGGTTTAGTTCATTCTAATGTAAACCTTCATACTTTCATCCTCAAAGAGGAGGAACAATTTGTAAAGCACTGTGAGTCAAATGATGTGCTTGAGTGCATAATTACAGAGTTACTTGAAGGTGATGAAGAGATAACTTTCCCATGCACGGAAGTGAAATCATAGCATATATAATGAAATGTTATGTAACTACGAGGATTAGACAGCATGCAAAGTTTATAAATTTAAAGAAAGTGCATCGAAAAGGAAAATTGCGAAGCTGTCTAAAACTTAATTTTTGGTCAATAAATTTTTTATACCACTCTATCCTTTATGTTTGTATATTGTGTAACCTAACTTCACATTTCAGCCTCCCAAAGATAAAACGAAGTCTACGCCAGTCGTTAAAATTGTATACTTTTGGATTTATGTATGTTTCAGCAATATTTGCCCGTTTACTCATTTCCTGGAGACTATTTTAGGGAACTTCGATTTTTTTTTCAGGAAATGTATATATGAGGGTGGTCTGAAAAGTTTCCGACCCCAGATTTTTCAGACATCTTCAGAAAATATTCAGAAATTTTCAGAAAACATGTCAAGAAATGTTGAAATGCCGGAAACTTTTCAGACCACCCATGTACATCCTGCGATTCTAGTTTTAAAAGGCCTAGTTGAAAGTAGATGTGATGTTGGTTATTTATTAAGGATCAATTACTTTCTGTGTATCCAAGCAGAACACTTCGCTGATCTACGAATAATGTTTTCACAAGTTACTTGTGGTGTGCCCTGAAGGCAACCTGCACATATTCTTCGGATTTACTAATTTGCCCATTTTATTCAATTGTTTTAAGTACTTATAAATGGATAAACCACTTACTCTGAATTCCATCTTTGGTATATACTAGTCCCGAAAATAAAAAGAGGGAAAAAGTATCATAATCTTTTTCCATTTACTCCATATGAGATAATGGTTCCAAAGGGCGAGCTTCGGTGCTGCCATCTCGCGGCTGCGGACATTAAGGGCGTCAGCCGATTGTACAGTCAGCGTAGGGGAACTTCAGGGGCGTGGTTCAACGAAAACTATAAAGACACCCTCGAAGATTATCTCATATTCGACGCTAGGTCAGGGCATATATTCTCAAATTTAAAATGTATTGCAGTGGTTTTTCGTATTTTTTTAAATGTCTTCCCGATGACATGGAAACTTAAAACCCGGCATGTGAATAGAGATCATAAATACATTTCATATTCGCTGTTTAACATTTCCATGATGATCCTTGGTTTGATTCCAGAGCGCCATTTGCATTCCTTTATGCATTGCGAATGGGGATAATGAAATCGTATTTTAGGATCATCCCAGTATGATATCAACATAAAACTTTGGATTAAATCAGTTTTATATCTACCAGGTCGTTATATGTATTCATAACTCCCGAAATGTCTTGTGCTCGAGACCAAGCGGCTCTACCATTTGAAGTATATGGTGGGAATTTCAATTTTC
Organism: Sympetrum striolatum; assembly: GCA_947579665.1. NCBI lineage: Eukaryota > Metazoa > Arthropoda > Insecta > Odonata > Libellulidae > Sympetrum > Sympetrum striolatum. The sequence goes on along the minus strand of OX388351.1, from coordinate 68,199,392 downwards.
TTTATGATTCATTTACCGAGAAATTGAAAATTATATGGCCAGTCATGTAAACAGAAGAAATGAGCCTTTCATATTTACAATTTATCCTTTACCTTATGATCATTGGTTTGACGCTGGAGCACCATTTTTATTCTACTATATATTTCAAAGGAGGATTGTAGAATTACGTTTGAGGACCTTCCCGATGTGATATCGACTTGAAATTTGTATCATCAATATGCTTGCTGTATGCAAGCAACTTTTATTCGTATGTATATATATGGATAAATAATTTTAAATAATAATCTATCAACATTTTACATATGCAATTCTTTCTTTAAAGAAATTATTACGTTGTACTACTATCTTTGGCAAAGTAAGTTTTAACAAATTCATGCATTTCATAAGTTTCTACATCTGGAAGCTTTCTTTAATCTCTAAAAAACGGGCAACAGTAGATCCTTGGTCATAATATGCAGTTCCAATATTGTTAATTGCGATGTGTACATCCTATAATTTATAGCTTCCCTAGAAAGGTTTGACTGTTTGTTGGATTTAACACTGTTGACACAGCACTCTCCGTGCTAGCACTGTGAGAAGTTAAAGTAAGATCTGCCAGAACTAATTTGTTGAAAATTGATGGATGTTGTTGTACCTTCAAGTAATGGTGAAGCCTATCTGTTGACGAAGTCTGTAGGAGGAGGAACATAGGGCCCACCACCTTCCCGAACTCTATCCCTGAAAAGAAGCATTTTATCCAAACTCTAGCGTTTAATGCTTCCTGTTTTCAGTTTAAAACGCGTAGAACTTGATTTTTTTCCTTATTTGCCGGCGCCAAATACTGTCACTGGGCGACAAAATTTTGGCACTAGGTAGCATTCGTGTCGCCTACTTTGTGTGTTATTTTATGCACTGAAGTCTGCAGCTATGTAATGAGAACCCATAATGCGGTGCGATACTGTGAATTTACGGAGTTCTTTCGTATCCAGTGTTCATATTCAGTTGCCGGTGTTGAGGTTGCTTGTGGCGTATTCAGTATGTAAAGCTACTGCGTTACTTGTTTGTGAACAGTATTTCTTGCTCTTCATAATGAGTAGTGTCCAATTTCTGAAAGGGGATTAATTTGTCCTCTATTTATGTTTAAGAAAAATGTGCAATAAAAGAAGTAGGAGGGCCTATTCCTTTGCTGAACCTATCTCAGAGTCAAAGTGGCAGAGGTAGGCAATGCTGCCGAGTGTTTAAGCCATAGATATATGAGAGAAACAGTTGGATTTGTGGCTGCGACTCTTCCAATAGGCTACACTATTTCCCTTGTTTGCTTTTTGCGAAAGACAAGGACGCGAACTGGGCAAAAATAGGTGTATATGATTTAGGGCATTTATCTCAAAAATTTATTCGGTGACAGTGCTGCCAAATACTTTAACCCTAATTAAAACAATATAAGTTAACTGATTTATTTTCATATGATTATATATGATATTTCCACAAATAAATGCAACTTGAATATTAAAAGGTATTTTGGTCTTTAAAAATACACACGGAGAAATATGAATCGAGAATGTCAATAAAAACTCAATTTTCGAGAATATAGGGATTTATTGTATTGATTCAACCCGAAATATTAATTTTCATGTTTCTACTGCTTTTATCCGCGGTTGTTGTGAATTATACCGCGTCCATGTAAGCAGAGGCAATATTCTAGTATGACCCAGAATATTTAACCATAATCGCGGTCACTTAAAAAAATACTAATTTTGAAGTGAACCCCATGTTCTTTTTAGTCACGCTCCACCACTTATTATACAACATATAATATGATTATATGATGTTAAATAAATCAGCAAACGTTTAAATGAGAGGGAAATCAGTTGTATGACATCTAGAAATTGCTTGGACTAAAGTAAATTCGAAAATGTAGAAGGTCACTGCAGTGTCTGTGTAGAGAAGGGCTTTCGGCAGCAGCGGACAGAAGTCGGGCAAAAGTCCCTCTCGGGTCAAGGGTCAATTGGGACTGCTTCCAAGAATCGCTCAAAGGGAATGAAAAAGGATCGAAACGGAATGGAAAGAGGGTTGGCAGAAAGAGAGGAATTCGCAATAAAAACGACTTTATGATAAAAAGAGAGAAATATTGGAGACGTTTAATGAAAGCGTGTTGCTAGTATTAAGTGAAATAACATCCATGAACGCATCCAACTTCGGAGAAGGAGAATGGTACGATGAAAAATTCAATCGGAGGGACTCCAATTGATATTTCCGCCCGAGTTGTGCCAGGGAAATGAGAGACTAGTATATGCGTCCTTTCCTGTCATCCCTCGATTGTTTATGCCGAACTGAATGGGGGTTTCGCTTTTTAAAGAGTTTCGCTTCCAATTACGAAGCATTCGGATTATTTTTTCCCCTGCGCGAGGGCATGTTTCATTTGTCTCAAACGGGTGTATTGTTGCCACTTGATAAATTTCCTTCTCCCACTCCCGATTTTATGAATTCCGCGAATTTATGAAGGGGATATTACAATGGTACGTCTCCTACCGATGTTTCGTTCTTTTATTCAGAATTCGTTCCTCTTTTTTCCATGAAATTTGGAGGGGTTGATAACAAATTTATTTCAAGTGCGAAGCAGAAATTTTCCGCCAATAATAGTTTACGAGTGGTAATTAAAAACGTCCAAAGGATTATTAATTCCCTTAAGTATCGCTGTCGAGGGATTCCTACTCTGTAAAAGCGCTCGAGTATTTGTAATAAGTTTGAAACATGAGCTATTCATCTTAAATTTTATACAAAGTAATGCATCTGTTTCAGCAATATTTCTTGCTCAAGTCCAGGGACGGATCTAGAAAAAAATTTTGGGGGGGGGTCCGATCGAAAAATTTAAAAATAGAAGATATTTCGGCTTTCACAAAACGCGACGTTAGAATTGTGTTAGACAAACTCAAATTTTTTCGCTAGTGATTGCTTATTAAATTGTGTTTTTATTTGCGTTATTTGAGTTTCATTTTCGAAAAATAGGCACAAGTGATATTTCGGGGGGGGGGGGTCCGGACCCCCAGGACCACCCCCCTGGATCCGTCCCTGCTCTAGTCCCTATTCATTTCTTTCTTTGAATATTTCCTAAACCTTTTGGCTTAAAATCATTTCTCCTCTGCATAAATTCTCATTTTTCCTAAGTAACATCTTCATAGCAAAGAATAATACAATCTTAAAATGATCAATAGAAGCAAAATCAAACAGAAAATGTAATATTCATTCAAGTCCAATCGTAATGTCTTAAATTAATATTGCATAAGGCAGAGATTCTTAATCGAAGGTACACCGGGATACGAAATTCAGAGTTTTCAGGGGCTGTAGGGTGTTTTGTTAAACCTGAAACGTTAATTGTCCTTAATCTTAGTTTCAACAAATCAAAACAAGTCAAACATAATTAACTACGCAGGTTTACGAAGATTTACTGTACGTATATTTCAACAGAGTAATTCCAGAACGAATTTCCATACAAATATAATTGAGTTAGAAAAAATAAAAAAATTCAGAGTATTATATTTCCATAATTCTAAAGAAATGAATATTTGATATGATTTTAGTAGTGATTATAAGCAATTATGAAATAAATTATATTAATATTGTTATGCTTAACTTATTACTTTCTCTTCAATACGAATAAAAATGCAATAATCCTTTAAAGGAAGCCAGAATACATGATGACAAAAACACTGATCGAATTTGTTACTTTTGCTCCTTTTTTAAAAATAACATCGCAAATTGTCAAATGTAATTCGACCATCTCCTTTTCCCGGTGATCTTACCACAAGAAACACCACCGATGTTATATTTTATTTTCAATAAAATCATGAAAAGAATGGAAAAAGTCTGACCGGGAAACGAACGACGTTTTGTCTTTGAGTTACCGTACCATTGAAGGCATCAACTGTATTATGATTAATATCAATTCAGATAGAAAATTATTATTTAATATATTTCATTAAAAAAAAAACTCGCAGTGCTTTTACTTTAATCTATTGGGTAAGTTTGTAATTTTCTGTTCTTCGAATGGCGGCACGGTGTGTATCCGCTGCTTCAAACGACTAGGTCCCGAGGAGTGTGTAATGCGAAAGCCATGGAACACATCGATGGCCAAGGTAACTAACGAAGAGGACATTAGCGATGATCAAAGAAATTTGAAGCTCCCCTAATCCCTAATATCGATCCGATGCTAAACATAGACCGGAAGGGTGCCGCTCCGCGTACCGCTGACATGTGATAGAACGGCCAGGCTCAGAGATCTTACTAAACTAATAGTTTGAATACATCTTTGAATCTCGTTGAATGTGATGTTTCAATTCTTGAAACAATTTTAACTGATGAAGTTCATCAATAACTTAAAATTTATGTAAACATTCCGCTGTTAATGTGCATTGAGGTATTTTTAATCGAGCCTTTCTATCTTATTTCGCATCCAACCACGAAGGATCGAATTGAAAATTCTCTTTAGTTCAACTTACTTAACGTCGAAAGATATGGACTCTAAAAAGTTATAATTGGTGTGATATTAGATTCTATGATGTTTCAGTCTCTTCATGACGACTCATTAGAGTAGGCATAAAATATGTACAGGGAACTACAAGGTAATTTCAAATTAAATCTGCATTGCGATCATAGAAGTTAAGCTAATGCATACTGATCATGTAGAAAAATGCATTCATCTTTAATAGAGTAAATGCGCATTATGTGGAAATGTAATACTGTTATTTGTATTGAAGAGAACGAATGTTCGATGCAGACTAAAAATAAATTTCGCCATAAATGACTCCGAAAAATTTGTGTGACATAAAGGAGAAATAAGGCAACAAGCACATCAAAAGTTTCATTTCATTAAAATACCATTTGGAAGTAAAGTTGTATTAAAAAATTTAAAAAAACAAACCACTTTTTTCAATCTCAGCAATTTGGTGAGCTGTTTGAAATACTTCCTCGAAACATATGTCAATCATGTTCGCGGAATTTTTTAGGAATTTGAAAATATACTCTTACATCATTATCAGATTTTTAAAGAACTAGATCTTTTAAGTCTATTTCTGAGAATGAACTCTATAAAGCATAGAAAAGCGAAGAGGCGTATGTTTTTCGAGACACGAATAACCAAATAATTATTGCTTTGTTTGTATACTTATTTTCCCATGTGTTTAATTATTTTCGATACACAGTAAAAAAACCTCTGATAAAATTGATTCCTCTCTCGAGGAAAAGAATGGATTAATAAGAGGAGAGCGTAACTCAGGGACCAAGAGGTGGTTTTTAGAAAATGCGATCAGCTTTAGTTCACCGCAGTTTCTCTGATAATAAATTAAGTGCCATAATTAGGTACGCCATTGTTTCACGAAGAGACCCATTCATTTGTGCAAATTTCACCGAATTTGAGGAACATTGAGGTAATCGGAAGCATAATTCATGAAAGATATCGAATCCAAAACAATAGACCTTCACCTCAAACAATCAAAGTCCACAATTGTCCGGATGACGACATCGATTCCAATTCACAACCCTAAAAAAAGCATCGCCGGATTCCCTTTCTGTTTACAAATAGACGAAATTGGATTGCAAGCGGCGGCCATGTTGTGCTGTAGGTTCATCAAAATGGACGCGTGGAAAGCAATTAATAGAGCCGTTTACTGAGACACGGCGATGGCCGACTCTGCTGGTGAGCGAGGGCCTGAAGACATAAAATGATCGGTTGGTGGAGATAGTGGACGGAGGAAAGGTTGCTCACCACCTCCAATTAGCGATCCATTTCCTATCTCAACTATCGTCTGCTCTCTTCCGCAAGACCGTTTTTCCTAAAACAAATCAAAAATCACGCTGATTTTTACTTTCTCCCTATACGTAGTATAGAGAAAGTATTGTATTCGCAAAAAAATTCGACCTCCAGATTTCGACGGAAATAGATGTTTTGGGGCCCATAGACCATGTTTTAGCTATTTTCCCGAACATGTCTGTCTGTGTGTCTGTCTGTCTGTCTGTCTGTCTGTGGTTAAAAAGTTTGTGTGCGCTCTATCTTAAAGAGTAATTATCCGATCATTTTCAAAATTCATATTTAGTTTTTCCCTAACAATACCAAGAGTTGATTAGTTTTTGGAGAATATCGCTTAACCGGAAGTTACGGTTTATCCGGAACAAATTTTTGTTTCTTAAATATCTCTGTAAGAATGCAATATAGGTATATACAATTACATACAAAAGTTATAGATAATTTACTTTACTACAACTTTTGTATAAAACATTTTTTCGTAACACTGATTGTTTAGGTGTTATTCCCCAATAATGGTTAACCAGAAAGATTGTTGTTAATCCAGAAATGGAAGTTCTTCATACATATCTCTGTCAAAATGCAATGTAGGTATATATAATTACGTACCAAAGTTGTAGATAATGTTTTTTACTACAACTTTTGTATGAAACATTTTTTCGTAACACTGATTGTTTAGGAGTTATTCTTCAATAATGGTTAACCGGAAGTTGTTGTTTGCCCAGAAAAGGAAGTTTTTCATACATATCTCTGTCAGAATGCAATATAGGTATATACAATTATGTACCAAAGTTGTAGATAATGTTTTTACTACAAAGCTTGTATGAAACATTTTCCTGTAACACTCATTGTTTTAGAGTTATTTATATATTACCGGCATAGGCTTATGTTTTCAATAAATACGGAGAAAGTCATGTGTTGGCCACATCAGATTTTTTTACCTTTAGTTAGTTTACTTTCGCTCGTATTTTTATAATACTACATGAAATGATTTTATCATTTCTGGATGACGAAGTGTACATTTTCCTCAGAGTTTTGCACCAAGTTGACAACATAATTAACTATGTAAGACAATTTGAACAATCTTTCTAATTCATCACATTCCGCCGATCATCTGATTAACAACGATCATTTTTCCGACTTCTCCCCCGTATTTTGAGCCATGGACGAAAAGGAACCAAATTAGACCGGTTAGAAGAGTATTCCATACGCCTTCACCAATTTTATTCCTTCCCTTTAGCTAACTTGGTTTTGTTTTCCAACAGCCAGTCCCCACTCTTCAAGACTCTTTTCCCATCCACCTCGTGATGCAACATTGTTTTCTTTTAACCCCTCCCCTTCCTTTGGTTCTCGTATATATGTTATTGCTCTTTGAAATAACTTCTGTTCTGAGGATGGTGCTTCAACACCAAAACCGGTCAACAGCTTTATTAAAATTTGTGGAATTTGTGCAAGTGTGTGTGTGTTTTTTACTTTTGTAAGTTTAAAATAAAGTTCCACCAAATAACACTCGAGTTGATTTCTTTAACTATGAAAGTATTGAAATTATATATAGTCGAAGTAATTATATTATGAAAGACATTGTAAAAAGTGGCTCCTCTAATTTCAACGATAACACCCACTTCTGATAAGGTCCATGATCTTGCTAGCTCACCATTTGATTTCTCTGGGCAAAAAGTTGCTAATTACTGCGATTTCACGAATCACTGGTGATGTGTTTCCAATTATTTATGTATTTACGGTGCGAAACCATCGCAGTCAGTCGCAAGGGGGCAACGTTAACTTACATAACAATTAGTTAAAAAGAAATAAAAAATATTGCTACGCATATATACAATAAACCCATCTATAGTAATAACAAAAGTATAAATATGCCTTTCATATATGAATTATATAAAATTAAAAAAAAACACAGATGTGAATTAGCTAAGTCATAACTAATTTTAAATAACCTTAATCAGCATATACGTTACATGTAGCATGCAAGATTTTTCAGGGTTCCGGTTAGGCCTTTGAGGCTACCGTAGCGGCCACGTGGCCAACGAAGTCCCCACGGTACATCACCAGCCGATTCCCTACTTGTCTTACATTTATTTCGGACTTCCGAAGAAAATACGGTTCATTTAACACACGAAAGAAATGCTCCCCTTTAATAAGATTTCATAATGTAGATATTTATTCATATTAAATAAATATATTTCTATTCATATACTTGTAGCATATGAATAAACTCACCTATAAAAAGCAATTTCAAAGTCAATTCAAATGCCTTAACTAATTTTACGACAAAACAGCGAGTGTTACTCTGATGATACAGGACTCAATATGGGAATCATTAGAAGATAGAAGACTAATTCAAAGGATAAATTTATTAAATAAGTTCATAGAAATTACCTTCTCAGATGATGTAACCGATATAATGCGACCCCCCTGTTATATGGGCCGTTCGGATACTGCCAGAAAGATTAGGGAAATAGATGCTAGAACGAATCCCTTCAAAAATTCATTTTTCCAAATACGCGAAAGCAACCGTTTAGGAAAATAGAGTCAATGTGCCTAAACTCCCTGCCGCACACCGAAAGGCGGCTTGCAGGGTTATTACATAGACATATTTAAAATTGTAATGTTTACTAACCTAGAAAAAAACTTTAATTTACATTTTTGAGTAAGAATAACATCTTAAAATTGACAATTATAAGTATATTGAGGCCTTAAATAATATAAAATGATTACAATTAGATATTATCCCAATTATCATGAATTGATACTGCTAAATTAAAGTACGCATGCTGACTTTAACACCTTACATAGAGTTATTGAAATTTCAACTGACACTTTCCTCTAATTCCTTATAATTTTTCAATTCCTAAAAATTCTCATCATTTGCTAATGGTATTATATAGTATACTCATATTGTTTCATACTTTATTTTTTTATTTATAAGATGATGATTCACAAATTGTGATTGAAGAAGATAGCATTTCCTTCTTTTATTTTACTCGTATATCACTCACTTTTCTATAACCTTAACTATAAATGTTTAATTCAGATGTCTTATCCTCAAAACAAAGGTCGGTTAAAGTTTAAATCCTTAGATCGAAAGCAGAACTTTTTTGTTTTCCCATTTGGACGATAAAGATGTATACAGAATATGGAGGTCACCACTGGATAGACATGTAGCATATCAAATAATATTTATATATTTGAAAATGAATTTTCGCATTTATAGACAATTGATTTTTCATCACATATATGGATTGAATAACATACATAAAAAAATTAGCAAGCAAATACATTCTAATTTTATGTATAGCATTCATTTCCGCGTTTTACTGAAAAGCTTTTTCAAAATGAAAATGGTATCGCTATTCGTCATTCAGCGAAGCATTCTATTGCGGATACGCATGATGAATTAACATATTCCAATATGTTAAATAACTTCAATTATTTTTTTTGGAATGCAGACGATATTAAGAAAAACATCCGCTAAAGTTTTTGTGATACTCAAAATTAATGTCAAATAAATATTCGTATGTACCTAAAGCCGCAATATTCCAAAACAAATAAATATGTATAATATTGTATCGGTAACAATAAATACTGAAAAAAGACGCAATTTTGCCGAAGCACTTCCGGAAATACTTCAAACATTTTAAAAGTGACATATTTCACTTCAACATTAAAACAATTCGAAATGGTGGCGTACAATGTAAAGAAAAACACGAAGCGAATTTTTCAAAAAAATATACTTCAAACAGCGGAAATTGCAACGACACCATTCATCTCGTTTTAATTGTATGGTTTCGAATCGGAAGATTATTTTATTAAGTTTCCCCTCACAATTCCATAATTATCTCCTGCTAGTTCTTTTCATTCACATGAAATATCTGCTCAATCTAATTAGGCTGGGGAAACACATTAGAAATTGATAATCATTGGATGCAGCTGAGTCGAAATTCATAACGGTGAAAGATGCAAATAACGATTTCCTGTGGAAAGTGGAAAAAGTTATTTCTGCCCTTACCACTAAAAATTTAACCAACCACCAAGGTCTACAAGAAAGTCTTAAGTAAGATGGCAACTTCTTCGCCCTAATATTTTCTCAAATACGAAGTCGGTAACAACTTTTATTCAAAACGAGAACTCCGATAATCACAGTCACGGGGGTGAATATCTAACAAACTCCTTTAAATTATGAATTCTTACAGATTAGAAGACTAATCTGACAAACACCTCTTAGTTGAACATAGAATAAACAAATAATCGATAGTGTGTACATATCATGTTCCTCATACCCTTCTTGATAAAAGTAATATTTTTCCTTTGTATTTTGGTACATGACATGGGAAAATTTTATATTCCATTCACATTTTACCAGTCATGTTTGCGGTTACGATAATTTGAAAGCAATGGCATGATCATCAAAGTCATCATAATGGCAATCAGTCAATTAAATAGGTCAATTTCTGAATGAAAAGTTGGAGGTAATGCGACGTAACGTTCTTTCCTCGAATATTATGAATTTCCCATATCGCCTTACTTTGTGCATTTTAAGTCATTTAAATTATTATACGAGAGCTTGAGGCAAATTACCTCAATCCCCATTGCGCCAAGTAAGCCTCTTCAAGAAGTTTGGCTTACAGTTAAGAGGAGATAACCAGATTTCGAACTGATTACCTAACAGACAGGCGTTCAAAATTTTACACGTATTTATTGATACACGTTTCAGTATTATCAGGAAACTAGGTAAGATGAAAAGTGAGATGGACTGTTTGTTTATTCCAGAAGGCTATACAATTGAGATGTTTATTCCAGAAGGCTATACATAAGTGTAAAAAGCTCGCGTAGCTACCTCCCGTAGACTCTATGAATAATTCTTGCTGGCATTTATTCAGTAAATCTTAGGAAGTCTTCGAAATGAGGTATGAATCTCAGAAATTGAAGTATTGTTTAAAATGCTTCGATAGCTTTGTTCGTTTGGCGCACTGCCAACGAAGATCCAACCCGGAACCGCTTTCACCAAAGCCAAATTGTCTATCCACTTGGGCAATCTGTTAGACCCCAAAAAACTTAGAATCTCAGGCTACACTCAGTTACGTTTGCCCTAAGATGGACCACCCATGTGCCGAAGAAAGTGAAGAAAATAAATATGTACATGCCTCAATTGCATCGACGAACCGATGGCTGCTTTTTCATCAATATTGAGAATATATGGAAAACGAAATATGAGACAGTTCAAATCAACAGTCTTATTTCCCGAGAGGAAAGAAATTGTAACATGGGTATTAATGAATTGGAAGCTCGTTTCTTTGGAAGCGTTTAAACCTCTCTTTCCCTTCGGAGAATAGCATTCTATTGAAATTACTCTCGTCGAAGGGAAAGAGGTTGCGTCGGGAACAGGTGATGTACGCTCGTATTTGCGGTTGCGAGGGATTGGTGCAACGGAGGAGATGATGGAGGGGTGCCCGAGGGCGGATGTGGTCTATTGGGGGCCCTGTCCCTGACATGATCCCGTACTTTCTCCACCCACTTAACCAGAGCCTTTAAGCAATCAGTAACTAGGGGAGAAGTTGGGAGTTTGCAGATTTCTCGTCCCAACGCCAGAGGGAAAAATTGAGAAAAAGCTCCCGCCCTGACGTTGGCATGAGAGTGCTCCGAACTGATCGTCATGGCGACGACTAAATTGACGCATTCAATCGTCATTTCCTCCCAGCGAATGCGGATATCGGGAAACGATTTTGAGATGAATTTTTGTTGCTATTGAAGCGGAATGTGTAGCCTTCGCTACGACTTGAACAATAAGTATCACGTTTCATACGAGAAATAATTTCTTCCACAGTGGGTGTGATGCCTGGATTCCTAGGACTTTTAAATACTCCTAGGAGTCAAACTGTATACACATGATTTATTTTTAACAGTATATCATGGTGGTATTTATTAATTAAATATCTCAAATAAACAATTTAAAATTAAAAAATAGCCAAATCTAAAATTAAATTAATTATAGCAATAAAAAACTTTAAAAATAATTATGATTTTAAAAAAGGGGGTTTTACCTTGTGTAACTCATTCCCATGCGAAAAAATGTTTCTTTACATCGAGGGAAAGGATCCACAGGAGGTGTATTCAGTAAAGAAGGAAGGGAAAGAAAATAGAATAATGAATAGATTTGCGACATTTTCTGAATTTTACACATATATATATATTAAATATACATACTGATATAAATTTAATTACAATTTAACCCCATCCAGTATGAGGGCATCAGTTATCTGAATCACAATCTAAATATAAGCCCCCATTAAGAAGACTTCTGTTACATAAGTAAACGGATGTTTACATCTTATTTAATATACTTGTGTATATGATATAGTAAGTGATAGCAAATGCAATGAAAAACCTCAGTAGGACGATAATAGTGTGTTTTTTTAATTATGAAATGCAAGGCAGGAATATTAAATGCGCTGCTTCGGACGCTCAGGAAAGTAGGACGAGGACATCTTAAAAAGGACGGGGAAAAGAGATGTACGTTTGGACCCGCCTTAAAAGGCTGCCGTAAATTGAGATGACAGAGCTTCCCTTCAAAGAAACGGCCTCGTTCAATTCGACGGGGCAGCTTCTTCCCCAAAATAATATTACGACGGGGAGAAGTGACTAGTAGGTGAATTGTGGAAGATTTGAGATGTAGTCTCCCCGCCGGCCGTCTCGACACCACCTCTCCAGAGACGCGTAGGATGTATTCTCCATCTCTTATCACCGAAATTGATATCTCATGCAGTCCTAAAGTATTATACATGAAGTAAAATTGACAGCTGAAGTGTGCCTTTAAATAGAATACCGGAGCACCATTAGCAATAATGGTCTTGGAAAAACCTACTTCGTACTGTATATTTGTTAAATTTATTGCTTAAAGGTGTAGAAGTAACAGAGGACACAAACTACGCTATATTAAAAAATAACAAGTTAAAAATAGATCAAAGTTGGATTAAATGCAGCGAATCAAAATCAAGAAATTATAATTTAAGAAATCGATCATAACTCAGAATACCCTTTACAGCGCTTGAATACGAAGCTAGATTGGTAGATATAATCCAGGCGACGTAAAAGGGACATTTCCGGGTATTTATTTTTATTTCCGGGAATGGAAATGAACCACAAAGTCGAAGTCAAGCTATAGATTCATTTTCAATGTGAAAATCAAATTAATTCTTGATATCCATGGACATAGTTCACAGTCATATGAATGTTAATGTTCTCATAAACTTGCATAAATTGTAATTTTCTATGATAACACGTGTTATCCTAAGATTTTTGATTTACTAAAATACAACAGAACTTAAGAAAGGAGTAAATATACTTAAATCATTAAATTTATTATTATATTACATAATGAATGTTTCTTTTATAATCGTAGATGGCGAAGTTTGCAGGAAATTTGAAATTTATAGCTGAAAGGGGAGGGAGTGTTAGGGGCTCCCAATAGTTGGAACATAAAAAGAACTTTATTTTACCAGATTTATTACTCAATTCTAAATATCTAAACCAAGCCAAAGGAAGGGTAACAAATGCAGAGCTCGTCTATTCTGAAGATCTGAGGCAGAACAAGCATCAATGAAGTTTCATTTCTGTTCAAAATTATGAATTTTTATTGATTTCAAAATGATTATTTTAGTACCTTCGAAATGCTTCAGAATAAGTCTTAGTTCCTGGGGATAGCATCATTTCCAACTTAATTCTTAGTAGGTATAAAAGGAGATTAAGTCAAGGAAGGAAGTTTTCAATGATAACATCAAAAGATAGAAAACGCAGGCTTATAGGAGGGAGAATAGAAACGAGCGTAAGTTAGAAAAGACGGACGCAAGAGCAAAAAGAATCCCTTGTCACAAAGGAGACATACATCAGACGTAGCAAGAGTACATGTATCAGTGGTGCAACCTTTTCCTTACGACTACTTATAGCACGTTTACAAAGAGGAACATCATCTAAATAAATGCAGTACGTGAGATCTACTTCTCTCTACAATATAATCTTATAACGGAAATTCTTCCCACATACGAGAAAAACTATTAAATCAGCAAAGAATAAATCCTTCCAAGAGAAATGCTATAAATCCTCAATCCTGCTAAAAAGTTATGACAAACGGCTACACAAACAGCGGCAAAACGAGAAAAACTATTGACCTCTAATCCCCTTGAGCTTTATTTCCACTCGAAGCCCTCTCCAGAAAACGAAAAACTTTTCCCATATTTATGATAAAAGCATCAAGCTACTCAGTCGAAACCATTCAGACGGATAACTCCCGAAATTATGGTTCTTATCTGCTCACTTTTTCCTTAGGATTAAAAAAGGTTTCTGGCTGCTCAACGTCGAAAGCGCTTAGGCAGGATGCGAAAGGCGTCTGGGAATTCCTCCTCCGAACTTCAGGAAGTGGAGGATCGGAGAAAAATGGAATCTTCCATAAACTTCGGTCGGATGTGTAAACTCATGAAGTGAAGGAGAAGAATGACGGAAAAGAAACGCGAAATTGATAATGCGGAGAAATTATCCAAACCATCCCGCAAGCAGTTCTATTCTATGAAAAAACGTAAACTGTCAACGGACAGTAACGATTTAATTTTTAATACATATATTTGTATTTTTTAATTCAAGATCAACCAGTTCGTTTCAATACAATTGACCAGAGTATTCAGTTCTCCTGTAGCGTATCGACACGATAATTTACAGGAAAATTTAGAGTAATAATAATAATATTTTATTTACCACAAACAAGAAAACCCCAATTACATGCGACATGATATACATTACAAATAAACATACATAAAAATATATACATTACAAGAAATTTAAAATAAATTTTTAAAATATTTTAGTAAATTTTCCGCTTAAAAGAAGGAAGCGAGTCATAAAAAATAATATCAATATAAGGGATAAGACAAAATTAAGACAAAAGTTCACATTTATTAATGCAAGTTCTAACAAAGCCCAAAGTGCTAATCAAATCCCCATAGATATCTATTTCCCGTGAATCTTTAATCTGCCGTATTTATCTATATTAGAAAACGAGTAAAATGTAGCTTGCATACTGCAAGCAGATCGACAACACAAATTTATTGTCGGCATCCTATCGGGACGGTCTTCTAAAGAAAAAAAAATTGAAAATATCTTAATAATTCTCTACAATTTTATCGTCTGGCATCGAACCTGGGTCTTCCTGGTGAATTTAATATGCAGCACAACAGAAGATCACTTTCTATAACTATGTGTGAAAATTCAAACAGAAATATTTGCTAAAACTGCCTCAAAAGACGTTTTACTTTTCACGGTGTAAATGGCTCTCTGGATTCGAACCAAGAACTATCTAGGAAATCTAAAACATATTTTTGAAATGCATCTGTGATCTCTATCCATATGCCGAATTTCAAGTTTCTATATCATTGGGAAAAGGTTCAAAATAATTATTGAAAATAGGATCAGTTACTGATTGTAGAGACGCCTGGTGTCGAACCGAGGACACATCGGTAGCTGTGCATGCACAGTTTGATTTGCAAGGACTTGATCTTATATTATGCAAAGTTTGAAGTTGATATCATGCCGGGAAGTACCTAAAATTTGTTTCCGTTATCTCCATAAGAAATGCATTGAGGTATGTAAATGGCCCTTTGTGATCGAACCAAGGACCATCAGTGAAAAGATAATATTAGATTATGACATTTATTCATAATCCCTATCCACGTGCCGAGTTTCAAGTTTCATGTCATAGGGAAAGGGTCCAAAAAAAATCTTAAAAATCTCCGCAATGCATTTTAAACGGCCAATTTTTGCCCCGACCTAGCATCCAACCATGGACAATATTTGAAAATGTCTTTATGATTTTCGTTGGATATGCACGGCTTCTAGCGATCCCTTGAGTTTCATTTCTTCCCTTTTCCAGGAAGTGCCTCAAAAAAATTTTCGAAAATCCCCGCCATGTATTCTTATGGAGAAAATCGCGACTTAGGGGCCCTCTGGAATCGAACCTATGACACTGAGGTTCAAAGTTGCATTTTTTCTGGTGGTTACACGTTATGGCCAATACGCCGTAAAAATTTCAAGTCAATCACGCTTGCGGTTTAGGCTGTAAATTAGTATCCTATCTATCTATATAAGTATACGAGTAAAATGTTGCTTGCATACCGCAAGCAGATCGACAACACTAATTTCATATCGGCATTATATCGGGACGGTCCTCAAAAGAAAAAAAAAAAGGTTTAATTTTTTCTGAAAATTCGCTGAAATTTATCGTCTGGCATCAAACCCGGGTCTTACTGGTAAACCTACTATGAAACAAAATAGAAGATCACCATCTCTAACTATGTGTGAAAATTCCAGCTGAAATATTGGTTACAACTGCCTCAAAAGACGTTCTAATTTTTACGAATGTGAATGGCTCTCGGGACTCGAACCAAGGACGATCTTGGAAATCTAAAAAATGTTTTTGAAAGATATTTATGATCTCTATCTATATGCCGAATTTCAAGTTTCTATAATATAGAGAAAGGTTTCAAAATAATTCCTAAAAATCGGATCAACTTCTGATTGCAGAGACACCTGGTGTCGAACCCAGGACACATTGATAGCTGTGAATGCACTGTTTGATATGTATGGACTTGATCTTTCTATATGCAAAGTTTGAAATCGATATCGTGCCGGAAAGTACCTAAAATTTGTTTCCGTTATCTCCGTAAGAAATGCATTGAGGAATTCAAATGTCCCTCTGGGATCGAACCAAGGACCATCAGCGAATATGTAAAATTCGATTAAGATATGTTTTTATGGTGTCTAACCTCATACCGAATTTCAAGTTTCTATGCCATCGGAAAAGGATCCAAAAAAAATCTTAAAAATCGCCACAGTGCATTTTAAACGGCAGATTTTTGCCCCGACCTAGCATCGAACCAAGGATAATATTCGTAGATGTCTTTATGGTTTCCTTTAGATATGCGCGGCATCTAGCGATCCCTCGAGTTTCAACTCTCTCCTTTTCCGGGAAGTGCCTCAAAAAAATTTTCGAAAATCCCCGCCATGTAATCTTATGGGGAAAATCGCGACTTTGGGGCCTTCTGGAATCGAACCCATGACACTGAGGTTCAAAGTCGGCTTTTTCCTGGAGGTTGCACGTTATGGCCAATATGTCGTAAAAATTTCAAGGCATTGGCACTTGTGGAACATGGTTAGAATTTTGATCCCCTATGAATGAATATATAGGTATATCCGGAGAAGCGTCTATATATAATAGATATAATAGAGATTGTCAGTATATCTCGGTAATTATTTTATTATTAAGTAATTAAGACCTCTTAACTTAATTCTGGCCATTGGTTCATATCGGCAAACATCCACTCGCCCAAAGGAGTCCCTAAACAGCATGGTATGCGTCTCAGTGGTACATTGAGGTTCACAAGCGAAACAAGTTTCCCAGAGTCGACGCAGCCTGTTACAATGTTTTTAAGGAACACAATATCCGCCACGGCACGTCGTTTTTGGAGAGGAACAAGATTGTATTGCTTGCAAAAATTATTGTAGTCCTCTTTACGAAAGGTAGAAATTTTATAATTAACCCATTTCAGGAATCACACTTGAATCTTTTCAATAGCTTCAGTTAGAGTGGTGTGGATTCCAAATCACACTCTAATGTAGGCCTAACAAGGGTACAGTAAGTATAAAATATGGTTTTTATTGAAAAGGTCTCCATAGTATTACGCTTCAAAAAATTTAAAAGACGAAAAGCCTTGGAACAGACATTTCTAACATGTAGTTTGAAATTTAGTTTTGTGTCAAAAGTAAAACCTAGATCAGTATAAGCATATACACGTTTTAAGGGGGTACTATCAATTCTGTAGTCAAATTTGTGAAACCTTTTTTTTAAATGTGAAGGACATAGTCTTACATTTGGATAAATTGGGATAAAGACTCCATTTCTGACGCCACCAAAGGAAAGAATCCAGGTCGTTCGGCAATCATCAAGGGAAGCTATTCTATTTGCTATTTTAAGAAAAGTAAAGAGGTTGCATTCACCCTGTCATGATTTTATGTATTTTTTTAAATGATCAAGAGAGACATGGAATAGTGCGACGATTAGCAATTAGGAAATTAGGAATTCTAGAATGGTACGAGACCTGGTAAGAGACTGGAGGTAAGGGGTGAATTCCAGGAAGACACACAGACCATTATCTTCTCAATGCTCCCCGTATGAAAATTTTTCTAGGTTCCAATTGGTATTTCTGTTGGTTTATGTTGGTTTTCTTCGCTAATATTGGTTTGTATTGGTTTCCTATGGCGTCTTTGTTGGTGCGTATTGGTTTTAGGAAGCTTGGTTATTCTTATTGGGACGTACTGGATCTGAAAATGCTATATTGGTTTTCTTTCAATTCACTTCGTAGAGGCGCTATGTACTTGTATAACTTCCGCCATATAGGAGAATAATCCTTAGATATACTAACAAACATTGTAAGAGTATGGAACTTAATAGTAATGTAATTTCATGGGCTAATGATAAATGTATTGTACAAGTAGCAGACGGCCCCGGGGTGGTAGTTCCCTAAGGGACCGCTAGGGACGCTAGGGATCCCTAACGGCGCTAATGGCGGCGTGGGGATGCAAGAGAGAGGAAGCATTGCGAAAGTTCGTAAGGAGAAAGAGTTAGGGAGTGTTTTGTGAAAGTGCACATTTTTATTTTAAGTGAAAACGCGACAGTATAAGTTAAAGTGATCGTACTGTAATCGAAAGAAATAGCAAAAGTTTCTAAGAGAGTATTCGTGAAATTCGGGCCATTTGCACCACTTTCGTAGTAATTCACATGGTGAGCTATGTGAGTAGGTGTGTAAAGGAAGAAACAATTTGTAAAGTTTGTAATTTGTAAAGGAAGAAATAGTTTGTCCGGAAGTGAGCAGGTAGCAGAAGAAAAGAACAATAAAAAACATAGGAAAGTGCTTTGATTGTAATAATATTTGCAAGAACGTGGTTAACGAGGTAGGTGTGAATCAATCTGAGGAAAGCGGCCAAGAAGTTGGATTTAGCAATTAATAGCAACTAATTTGGAAATTATGTAGTGTTGTTGTTTGTGGTAATAAATATTTATATGTATTTTGCATTTCTTTACTGAAAATTATACCTTAAAACCGGGAAATAAATTATGCGATATACCATTAGAAAACCAATAGGAGTTTGGTTAAAACCAACAGGAATATTAGCGGAAAACCAATAGGAAACCAATACCAATAGGAAACCAACGGCCAAAACTCTTATAGAATCCAATAGAATTTCTAATGGAAATGTTATTGGTATCTATTGGATATTTTTATTGGAAACCTACAAGTATTTCCACATGGGTCCGACCGTCGGACGACCCGTACCCAATCATCGTCGACACTGAAGAAGTCGATCGGCGAAACACACTCTTTGGTCACCATTGATAGACGACTCACTCTTAGCAACCACACACAACAGGTTGCCACAAAGGCGAGGGTCCGCCGGAGAGTCCTCCTGCCGCTCCTAATGTCCCCGGATCTGCCGCTCCATGTTAGGCTGCACCTAAACCGGGGACCATCTTGAGCGCTCCTCTATACGCCTACCCCGCCTGGACAGAGTTCCTGACCTGCACCACGTGGAAAATTCCATCTAAATCGGAGAGAGCCGTCCTTCGCACCATCCTGCAGCTTGGCTGGCGCTTCGCTAATCCAACAAATCGCATCTTGACTGGAGCCACACTAATCCAGGAATTGGCAACCAAACGAGCGAAAGCTTCCTTGCCCGCCTTTCCACCAGAAGGTACATACACCTCAAACGAATGGCCGTGGACACCCCTCAGCCACGGGACTTTTTTCCGTAGGCCTATTTCCTCAGGAGGTGCTCTAGCAATCCCCCCAATAGGGAGAAAGAAGTGGAGGTAAAATCCACCATCCAATGAAATACCACCAACGAAGGAGCCCACCAGCCCGAAAGATCTCCACAGGGCAAGACTGGATTCAGTACCAAAAGGAACTGAGTTGAGTCATAAGGAAGATCCAAAAACGTTTTGCTCATTATTCTGTTAATTTCAAGAGATAAAAATTAAAAATTAAAGAGGGAAATAAATTCCATGAAAAACGTTCCACGATACATACAATGAGCTTCAAAATATTTTGAAGTTACTTAAACTAACTACTATAGGCAGAGGTAAAGTTTTTCTCAACGAACACTCATTAATTAGCCTAGCAACAAGGATATCCAGCGAGCCACCATTTTGCCTGCAATTGCGTAGTAGTAATTGACGAAACGTTTGGTGACCCCTATTGTATTTAGCGAATGGATTAATTAAGCCACTTTGTTTACTGCGAGAGAATGGCTTCGTAACAGAGAATAATGTCGGATCGAAAATTTCTCTTCATTATTAACGAGAAAGGGTTACATCTGCGAAAATATGTCAACAGAGAATGCATTTCCGAATTCAAATAAGAACAAAAAAATCTTTCGGGTCAATTATTTTGATCCAGGCGATGTTTATTTGTGACGATTTTTATTAGTACGACTTATTTATCTACAGAATGACAGCAATTTCGCAAAGCGCGTTAAAAAAATGTTCAACTTTGATACGTCCATAACTTCAACCTTTTACAATTCAGATCTCAATGTAAATATTAGTAAAGCTCATATTATGATAAACAACACTTAAAATTAGAGAAAACTTGTTCTTTGTATTAAGAAGAGTGACATACACTTGTCTTAATATGGGCTTAAGTAAGTTGAATGACTTAAACTGATGCTCACATAGTATTAGTGCACCCATGAGAATTCACTGAACAAGGTGACTATTATTATTGGCATGCCCGATCCTTAACTTGGTGAAACGTTCAGTTTTGTTGCTGTTGGACAATCTTTAATCATATATCACAAGTAACGATTTCTTTCCTTCTTGTCCTCCGATGAACAGCCTAAGAATATTTCTATCAAATTCATACTTAAGTATGAAGTTTTGAATAACTATTATCTTTAAATTCCTAGGTTTTATATTACGTTACTTTCCCTGCTGTGAGAAATATCTACTTTTAACAAAACAACAAAGAAAATAATCTAATTTTGAATTAGAATCAATGACAGAAAAGTTAATATATTTAAGAATTCATATTAAATGCTTTGAGTATATATTTTGTATACTGCAATCTCTTTCTTAAATGTGAACTGATTCTTATTTATGTATCGCATACAAGTACTTACTGGTAGTGCATTTATTTATTTTTGAATGTTTTTCTCTTCTCTTATCTTTTAGCTATTACTATCGGTAGGTTTGCGCAGGTTTTTCACACCACCCTTCTTTGTGGGTGTTTTCCTGCAGTGGATTTTTTTCCCTAAGAATCTCTTAGGTATTTTACATTCAAAATCCTTCTAATTATTTCTACTTCTTATTTTATAATTAATGACGATGGGTTAGATGGAAGAAGAGACTTTTAAGTCTCAATCTCGCCCAAATAAAGACAATTTATTATTATTATTATTATTATTATTATAGACAACACCAAACATAGTGAATGAAAACATATTTTGTTATATTTATATTTTGTCTCACGATTAGGAAGCGATGAAAAATTCAGAAAGGTTAAATTAATAATACAAACTATAATATGATACGATGATAGATAATATCTATATTACACTAACCAAATTAAGTCAAAGACTTTGCTTACGAATAATATACGATTGCCTTTTCTTAATTCAAGAGGAAAAATGTATGATTATAGACTTGTGTAAATATGATTCTTTGTGTGGTCATAAAAAAATCCACTTGTTGTGTAAATCATAAAAAAGAGGACTCTAACAGCCAAAAATTATTATAAAACCATGGAAATCTACGCCTTCAAGAATAAAGGAAATCGGAGCCTGTCCATTTTTCTCCAAATTACTTTGCCATCGCTCGAATAATCGAGACCAGTAAGTAAATTTCCGAGAGTCGAAGAGGCGGAAATGGCAAGATAAAACCCATTGTTCATTCCCCGAAACGAAGGAAGATGTTTTGAGCACCTCTTTTAATAAAATAAATCTCCTTGTCTCCTTCAAACGGACTTGTTTTATTATTAAATCCAGATTTCCCCGGCGGCCGACGTTAACACTTTCTCTTCTCCTCAAAAAAGAGCATTTTAAGCACTACTGACACTGAGACAGGCGAGAAATTCGGCTCGAGAGGGAAAACATCTCGCAGGCGGAAAAAGGCCATTCCACGGATGCGAATTTATGTTTTGGAAACTTTTCGACGGAGGCATTGGGTTTTGCGGTTAAAAAAGAGGGAAGCAAGATGAGGATACACATTGGTTCTTAAAGAAAGAGAGATTGTATGATTAAAGGATGAAAGGAAGAAAAACTAGCTAAAGAAGATGTAAAGGCAGGGAAAAGTGTAGCTTTACATGAAGGATCTTACTCTCTTTAAGGAAAAGACTTCAATTTACAATAACAAGAATTTAATCACCGTAGGTGAAAATTATATAGGGCATTAATTGTTTAATAGATATTAATCTATAATAAAAGTGTTAAAATGATAAAGGTGTAGTCTTAAGTCATCAAAATAACTTCAGTGAGATTATTTTTTCTAAACGTGTCAAAAACATAGAATATTTAATTTCGCAACGAAATAATAATAATAATAAAACGGCTTTATTCGGGCGAGATTGAGACTAAAAGTCTCTTCTTCCATCTAAATGAGGTAATATGTCAGAGCGATTATTACATTAAAAATAATCCTTTGTCTGCTTGAGAATGGGGTAACTTGATAATATTTGATAGTGAGTTTGAACTCATTACCTTTTCTCAGCGGACGCGAAACAAAATCCTCTGATGAGGTGGGTCAACCGAATCTTCTAAAGCTGTTCCAACTACTTTGCAATTTCGCAGAGTAATCTCTCAAACAGTTTTTCTAGGGATAAACGAAAAAACGATCAAACGAAACAAAACAGAGGAAATCTGAGTACCGGTGTCGTCCATTCACAAACGTACAGTATCATTGGTTACAAAGGCAGAGTAGACTTCCACAAGAACTTTTCTTCAATCGATTTCAATGACTTTTGTCAAAAATTTGCCATAATAATAAAAGATCAGAAATGGTACATGGAGTAAATTATAAGAAGTATATATTTCTGCTGCTGGAAGTTAAGATTTCGAGTGGATATTTGAGAAAGACTTGATACCCATAGCCGATATAATGGGCGGCTGGAACACTGAAGTGCACCACCGGTATCATAATCAGCAGGATAGTATATTTTCTGAAGATAGGCGACAAAATTTAATGCCAAGATCACCGATCATTGATCTTTCTTGCGGCTATTGAAAATTTGGACTATTACAGAAATATTCTGAAATTTTCTGAACTGTCTTTACATAATATGAGACACTAGGGGGCATTTCGCGGTTTCATTACTTTGACGACACGTTGACAGTCCATTGTCGAATACTCCACGGGTAGAGTAGAAAACAAACACAAAGTTATATAATAAAGAACCTAAAAACACAAATCTAAACTCCTAATAGTAAGCCAAGCACTAAAAATACAACAAAATTCTCTTTGTAGAACTGATTCAGCTAAAAAGCGCCCAAATTATTACAAAAGATATTGTTTTTCTATCCTTACATAGCCAGATTTCTCTTTTCCCGGCTCTTTAATCATGGAAAAGAAACATTTAACTGTCAATTTTCAATATTCTTATGGCTTGTAAATGCTCCCACATGGTATATGTAGCGATTTTTTGTCATAACAGTTAATGCTCGAATCAAGAAAATTGCATTCAAATAATATAAAACCAAATGGAACTGAATAAGGAAAAGCGTGTGAGCTCGAATTCAACAACTGAGTTGGTCATGGAGAGTTCTTTATAAACCCAAAATTTTATAAAACTATCATTTATGTCATCAAAATGTTGCTATTCGAAATTGCAAAGAATCTTCTCTGAAACAAGAATCACTTTAATTTCTCTACTATTGGCATTTTGTTCGATTTTGTGCAGCTAATCTTTCTAATTTAATTTTAAAAAAGTAATAAGCCCTGCTATCTTTTAAAAAGAACTATACATACATTTATTATGGGAAAGCTTAGCCCAGTCTTGCATCAAATTAGGGGTAGTCAGATTAATTAAAAGTAACCTACGAGGTAACGTGGGATTTAATAATCTTTAGAGTATTAAAACTGTGCAACTTTTGATTACCGGTTTTCTGCCAACACACAACAAACTTCTTCTTTACTTGCAACACAAGATGTAGGTACTTCTGTTATCCTGAGACTTAGTTGAAATGCATTCAGAAAACATTATTGATTGTTAATATTAATGTTTTATCAATTTTTTCGCTTCATTTGGTAGACGTATCTCACTGTTTTTGAAAGAATTTACTTCTATTTGTAAATCTTATAGTGTTTGAGTATGGACTGTTTATTTTAGAACCCGTTATAACGAATTGCCATTTTATCGAAGAGTTATCGAAAAGCAATTGAAATTCAATTGCAATTTTAAATGACTGGAATTGTCTCAGCTCACGTGCGTGGAATATATTTCAATGAATACAAATGACAAGAAGTTATGCATTCGTATTTCTCAACGAAGACAAACACGAAATAATATCTTCATTACAGAACACTGAGCTACGTGCATGGCACTTTGATTTTGAATACTGCGCATACGCGTTGCACCACCTAAAAACACAATCCTTTGACGTACGCCACAGCAAAGCTCTTAAATAACTTAGGAAATGGAACTTGCAACAAGCAAGCCATAAATTCAACGTTGCCACAACTAGCGGTTTGCTGCTGTAAATGGGAGCGAATGGCGAGATCTATTTGGGACGACAAAATGAAGAGAAGACAAAGCATCTCGCGTGAATTCCATCTAAAATATCACTTCCGCGTGAGTGACATCAAATATCCATGTCGCATTCGAACATAAAATATCCAATCCTTGATTCAGAAAAATACTTATTTAATTCATTCTTCTGATCCTATTAAAGGTGATAACCCCTAAGGATTCCAAATACGCCCAAAAATTTCACCCAGAATTAATATCACTCCGAAAATTAATAAGCAGCTGAACGTAATGGTAACGCGAAATGTAAAAATGATAATCAATCGCCGATGTAAATACAAACAGTCGACATGTTAATAATTCAAAATATAAATAAAGAGTATAAACAAAGCAGTGGTTTAATTAGATTTTAATAAATGATAAAATATTTTTTAATATGAGATAAATATTTACTTATACAAATTTGACATGAGTAAATGAAAATGCAAAATTACGCTACAAATAAATTTGATTGCCATTAAACTACAATGAGGTTCACCAATAAATTAACCTGTACCAACATTTTATATCATTTTCTCATTTACTCGTATCATGTATTGGAATTATTTTATATATTTATTTACCAATCTACAAAAAGCAGTACAATACATAAAACTCTTAAAAGAGGAAAATATTAAGACTTATCAGAATGAGAGTAAAATGAAAGGAATTTAATATATGAGAAGCAGTGTAAATATACCCAATGTATATTCCTGAATAAAACTTTCATTCTGTCGCTATAATGCTATGCGTGTTCGGTGTATGAATAAACCAGTGTGCACTGTACACTGGTTAATTCATAGATCTTGGATTAGCTGTTAGAGAAAGGAAAGTGGGACGGAGAAAGATTGCCATGTTTTTCGGAGAATATTTGTAAAGGGAAGATACAAAAGAAAAACACAATTAGGAAAATGTACATAGGCAGAGGTGAGGCACGGGGAAGGGCGGGATTCCAAATTTATGGCACCTCCGCACACCACCTCCATTTCCCGGATCGTTACTCATGCATTAAGGATAAGGGAGAGGAGGATTGTGGGAAGGAAATGGAAGAGGGAGATGAGTAAAACAGCGGAAGGGAGGAATGAAGATGAATACTAAGATGAGAAACGGATAAATATGGAGGATAGAGAAGAGTAAATACTCGAAAGTAATAAAGTGAAATATATGGCTTCAAATCTAATATTCAAAAAAAGTGTATCTCATCATCAATTACTAATTTTTGATTCTCTAAGAAGATCGTATTCATTTACAATTTGCAGCCCTATTTCAGTTTAACGAATCTCAAGTTGAGAAATTCATGTATTTAAAAAATTTGAACTATAAATATAAGCTATAATTAAAAAAATAATCAATAAAATTTTGAAATTATATTTCGCTTTTACTAAGCATTATATGAATATTTCTACATTTAAGCGCAATGCAGTAATTTTACTTATTAGAAATAAGTAAAATCATATTGCGCTAATTGCATTACGCGCCGAGAAAAGGTTGAATCAATAGCATAAAAAATAAAGAAATTTCAGTTTCAGTTAAATTTTGAATAATTAAATTAAGTTTTAAGATGATAATCTTTCACTGAATCCTCCATGGGTCTAGAAGAACCAAATGAATAAACGGAAGATAAAATCCATAAATAAACTTGAATCCTTACTATATAAACTACTGGGACACACCTTAGTCAATCAGAGAGCGGCATAGGATAATTTTTCATGCTTGTGGTTGGCATTGAGGGAAGCTTTCAGTAAATATATGAATTCGTAAGTTAAAATTCTTTACCAATATACATTGTAATTATATAAGAACAAATAAACCAATTTCAAATTCATCAAAGATAATGTTTCTTCGTTTTATAGCAGGATATATATTTTTAGTATTAACAGAAAAAGGTTCGCCTTAAGTAATTTTTACTATTCCTTTCTCCAGTTTCATATACTTGTCATATTTAACTTCGTTAGAAGGTAAGTGTAGAATACATAAGTAATAGAATTATAATATCATTCCCATATGTAAAAGAGAATCAAATAATAAGAAATAAAGTTGTATTAATTATTGAAATTGTCTCGAAATGTTTGCTCAGGGACTATTTGAAGCGAATTTCAGAAGGTCCCAAAGGTAGATGATGGTTAAGGTTTTCAATAAATGATACATTAAAGAAAAAGATTAATTAGAGAATCAGAACATATGAAAGCAAATAAATTTAGCTGAACCATAATTGATGAGGGCAATAAAAATGGATCAAAGTGTGTTGTTACACAGCAAAGAGAATTGAGGAACTAATTGACTAATGACTAATTACTTAAAAAGAACCAATTTTACAAATATAAAACCGATTTTACATAAAAATTATCCTTACCGAGCAAAAGATGCTTTCATAATTGACAAAATGAAATTTATGCACTGAAATCTTAAATAAATGCCCTGAAAAGTTAAGTTACGTTGGAGACAGCATGATTTTATTCTGGATATAATTTTGAATGAACTTATTGCTTCAAAAAAGAATTTTAAATATGAGAAAAATAGTCTAATTCTGTTCCAAGAAGACTGGATGGAAAAATTAGGAATTGCGTAGTTGAAATTTACCCTTTTTTAAATAAATATAAATTTATTTTTAAAGGGGACAAGAAACACAGTTACAGACAGCAAAAAAGGAAACTTGAATTCTAGGAATAAAATTACAGTAAAGGAGCGTCTAAAATCGACGGAGGTATTTAGTGATTCATAAATAGTAAATTAAGTTTATATGAGAGCGAGAGATGGGAATGAAATAATGAAGAAAGAATCGGAAATTCCAGGAAATCGGGAGATTCAAGAGTGATTAAATAAATGGCAAGAGACAGGAATATATGTTTTTCGATAAAAGAAAACAAACATTGGAATGGGATTATAAAATATGTTTCATAAAGGAAGGTAAGAAATAATACCTACTGCATTAAAGAAAAGAAAAAATAAAATCAGATTCTTAATATTTGGGAAAAGGTAGGAATCAAATGATGCAAATAAGAATAAAGCAAAAGGTATTAAAAAACATTAAATAATGAACTTTTACGATTTAAGGAAATTCGAAGAAAAGGATTCTATAGTTGAATATTCCTAATTTAAAAATACCGAAGAATGCGCCCTTGGAAAAGTGGTTCCCGTCAAAAAGCCCGTAAAAAACTATGGAACAAAAAAGATGCTTCATGACTCGTTCTGCAGACTGCGTTTCAGCTAATGGAATATATTAGTACTTAAACTCGCACCACAAGCGGAAGAGGGTTTTTTGGTCTGAATTTCTGTTGGGTCTGAATGAGTGCAGTAGAGGGGAAGTAGGATTCCATCAATGGCTATCAAATGCTTACCTCAGACAACTATTGATTGCAGAATACCATGAGGAGCACGATGATCCCAAGCGAAAATTTTCATATTAAATACTTATTTAAAATAGCATATTTGCAGCAATTAAATAGGATGTTTTTCATTTCGGGAATTCCACAGAAGAGCGTGTTGTCTCACAAACTCCAGCAAATGTCTAAACTTTAACTAAATCATATAATCTACGTTAACCATAAGAATTAAAACATTCCATATGTATTTAATGTCTTATTGTGAAAACATGAATGAATTCATCAAGCAAAACCATATTTATCAAAAGATAATTTAATAAATGAGTTAATAATTTTATTTTACCTAAGAATGATGAACTAAATTCGTACATACCGTAATGTTTTAACGAAATCCTTGATTACAGTATTATTCAAAATCAAGCTAAATCTCTATTGAAGTTCCAAATGAAGGTAAATTTAATTAATTTAGCTCGTTTTGAATTCCTAATAATGAGGTGTTTTATTTATTTCATAAATTTTAACCTATTAAACCTAATTTTAAATTATTGCTGCACGTTACCACAGAAATTGTACTATATACGAACAAATATAGTATATATTCTGAGATAACGTGTAAAAGTCGTTTTATTCCTCCATAATTATCTCTTTCAGTTTGAGTTATGAAACGTGAAAAACTTAAGGTAATCTAAAACTCACTTCTATGCAAAGGTTGCGCCTGTCCATCGAACTCTCGTTGGCCCTTTAAAAGTGCGTACAGACGTACACTTGGGCAACCGTTGATTTAGCGCCTACAAAGAATGCACTGTGGAGAGCCCTGCCATCGGTTGAGAGATGGTCACAGACAGTTTAATGCTAGCTCAAGTGGAAAATGCCCCTTATGCTTACTGTTTTGGATTCTCCGACCGCCTCACCTGATACGGCGTAAATCTTCCTACCGGATTTGTTCCGCTTCTTTGAATCTTCCCCGTCCTTCACCTGGATACCCTTAAATTTCGCCGCACCTGACATTTCCAAATTTTCATTCCCTATCTCCCTATTTACAGTTCTGATTTCAGCTCCTTTTCTACGAAGAAAATATGTCTCGCGGGCAGAAAAGAAAATAACGCACAACTCTAGGAAAAATTGCTAACAGTGAAGTATTTTCTTCGCAACTATTGGAATATGTGGTTATCCCAAAGTAATCAGCAAACGATATATCTCTAATCGAATTCCATAAGGAATTAATTAAAAAGAGATTTAATGAATCTTACGGAAACCATTTTCTCCACGATGGCTGAGTGTAGATTCCTTTACTACGATGAAAATGAGCACATATTTTTTCAGATATTTCAATATTCTTTCACCTTAGTTTCCCAAGAGGTGTTTCTTTAAATGGTTAATACAATAACTGCAGGGTAGTCATTTTGTTGGGACGTTCACGATCATAGCTTTGCTATTTGGTATTTTCTGAGACACGAGAAGGAATTGCAATTTGAAAATGAAATGTTAGTAAGGAAGAGAACACTTTGTCTTAGTTCCACAGGATAATTTATTATGCGACTGGTTTTAGTTATCTTCTATGATGACTTTGATTCTATCTATAGAAGATGACTAGACCTTAGTCGAAACCGGTCGCATAATAAATCATCCTGTGGAACTAAGACAAAGTGTTCTTTTCCTTATTAACTTTATGGAGTTCCACGTAGTGACAGCTTCGTCAATTGATTTTATATCGAAAATAAAATACTAAATTCGAATAATGGGAATGATTTTGACGAAAAAAATACATCAAAAACATTCCAAAACCCTTATGAAATCATCCTTGAATAGTATGATACAGTAATCGATCATAAATGATACTCCATAGGAACAACGCAGATGTATCAACGGAAAAGATAACTAATTTTGGCTTTGGCTACTTAAACGTTTCGAAAACTAATTATGGCAAAGAAAGAATTTTCAAATTGAGCAAACCATCCTTATAAACCCATATGCTGTCGTAATATTACCTAACTAAACTATAAAAAATAAAGAAGATATTAAAAGTCAGCGCAAGAAGAATGATCCACGTCATTTGGCGCTCCGTTGTTCTGGCCATCAACAGGAATTCTGAAAATCCTTTCATTTTTAATAATAAAACACATTTGATACCTCCATAAAAAAGAAAAGCGTTATCAAACGACACAGAAGATAATCTTTTTGTAAACTGAGAGCATTTGCGCGTAAATAATTCGTTATCTCTCGGTAAACGAATGCGGAATTTTTGATTTTCCAGAAAATAAGCCGATTTCAATGTTTTGCAAACAATCTGCAAAAAGCTAATCTGCTGTGGTAAACACAAGGTGTGATCATCAGATCATATCTTTGGAACGATGTCTAAAAAACGTAATAACAACTCGTAGATTCGGTGCAGTGAATAATTTAAATATATATTGTATTAAATAATTAATAATAATAATTTACCTCATTCTCGGCGAGATTATAAAGTCCCTCCTTACATGAGAGAAATGGGCAAACAGAAAATTCAGTGAAATAGTTTGCTTGCAATGATATACATCGCACGGATGCAAGCCGTGTTCATAACTTTGTAAAATACTTGGCTAACGGTTCAAATGAAAATATTTTCGTTTTATGCTCGGATTCGGTTAAAAAATGCACTGTTGAATGCGTATGTAGTCGTGTATTTACATGTAGTCATAAAGATCAAAATTCTCCTAAATATATTCGATTATACGCAGACTTTCAAACCAGAAAAAGAGTTTGAGGCAACAATATACAAGAAATTTGCAAGACACTGATATCGGAGGTAATTCCCCATTGAGCCGCAAAAGATTATATAAATAAAACAGGACCGCAATATGGAAAGAGTTAGCCGCAATAGCGCAAAGAAAAATAAAAGACTTCGCAATGAATATATGTTGTGCATTAACTACCTTATTGGAGTTTGGACTTAAATTTAATTAATCGATAATAGCTGTATTGTTCCATTACAACGCTGTTTCGAGTGAGTATAGCTGTTGAATCTTTGGACCAATTTTTATTAATAATTATTTTTATCCTGAATAAAGTTTTCAAGTTCATAAAAATCTAAAATCGCGAAAGAGTAGCCTCCTAAATCGCCATGAATTGGTTGAAATGGATGGACTCCACATGTGTCAGATACATGGAATTACATACTTTATCCAACTTTCTGAGTAGACATTCACGAAATAGATTTTAAACTAAATCACCAAAACTTACAAAGCTCTATAGTTTTTAAAACCACTAAACTGTTTTCTTCTGAATACTTTTTTCCGCAAGCTATGCGTTTCTTTTAAATCTTAAATTACGAACGGATATCATCATCATCATCAGCCATTTTCAATCCTACGTATGTATGATGTAGGCTCCCCAAGTACTTTCCAATTTTCTCTTTCCTGAGCTTCTTCTTGCCATTTCACACCTAAGTACTTGATCATGATTCTATTCTCATCGAATTTCTATTCCACCTGTCTATACGTCTTCTTCTTGGTCTCTTCACATCTCTTGGTATCCAGTTGAGAACTACAGATGTCGAACGGTTGTCGTTTCTTCTCGCTACATGGCGGCCCACCTCCATTTTAGTGATCTTACCTTATACGAGGGTGGTCTGAAAAGTTTCCGACCCCAGATTTTTCAGAAATCTTCAGAAAAGTTTCAGATATCTTCAGAAAACATGTCGAGAAATGACGAAATGTCGGAAACTTTTCAGACCACCCATGTACATATCTAGAGACTTATAAGTCTCTATCTCGCCCAATCGCTTTATATATTCTATGCTATTAAAAGGAATCCAGCGAACATTCTGAATTTTTATGCATTCCAATGGTAATAGCGGTGGATATTATTTCCGATTCATTGGTCAATTGCTTAAGAAAACGACAAAGATTGAAAAGGTTAACCAAAATAGAGCCCTCGTTCGCGTAAAACAAACGAGAGTTGCACTTTGTACGAATGAATGCGACCGCATAAGCATGCCTGCATAAGACAGCGCATATGTTTTCAGCATTCAGCGAGCGAGCTTTCCTTTGGCAACTCTCGCTTGTGCATTCAATTAAACCACCGGAACGTACTTTCGAGCGCGAATGCTTTTTTCTCCCGAATGCACCCCGCTCTGCCCCAATAAACTCCCCCCAGAAAATAATTCAGCAGTTACGCGATTTCTCGTAGGAACCTTTCTGCATAATTCATTCCCTCTGCGGTCTGCTGGATGTAAATGCAGGAATACTTGGGCAGCGTCATAGCCGATCTCTCCCATTAGAGCAGTCATGACATCAAAGGTTCCCTCGATTCTGTTTCCGTAGGGCTTAGCCGAGAGGTGCACTGCACCACTCCATTATGTTGAGTTGACGCATTCCGATTCGCGCTAATGAAAAAGGGGCAGAGGAAGGAAGTAATAACTTTGTTTTGAAGTGCTCGAGGGCAGCGAAGATCCGACGGATCAAAACCCCGCTCTTCAAATGCCATGTTTTTTTGAATTCAGCATCCAGTCTGCCGTAATTGCGGAGTTGGCCGATAAAAAAGTTGCTTTCCGCTAATCAGCGGTTTTTCCAGGGTTTGAAAAAATTCCTCTCCTCGAATCGGACAGATCTCTGCCGCAATGTTGGGTTTCGTTATTCAAATATGAGTGGCTGAAACCCGCTGACTTCCACTCTAATCAAACGCCCGCTGATTTCGTCCGATATCGCGCGTGTAAAATCGTTAGCCGAGAAGAGTAAATATTAAACAATCCACCGAAGCAGCCATACTTTATAAAAATGGAGTTAAAAATTATGCTCCGGCGTAATGAAAGCAAAGATTTACAAAAAGTTAAGCCGACTGGAAAATAATATTGTTTGAGATATGACCTAACGTTTTATAAGAAAGTAAAGGGCATGAGTTAGAGCGTAGCTTCGTGGATTTGTATTTTGTAGGGAATGAAATACTCTAATGAGATTCTAGGTCAATAGTAACGACTTTGATATTTGAAAAGGCTATCACAATTAATATACAGGGATAAAGTTTCGAACACTTTTACCTTTTGTTGATGTTTCTATTCTTTACTTTTGCCTACAAGTCATCAAACCTGATTCAAAGCGATGATGATAATTTTTTAATCAGAACGAAGAATCTACAAGTGGGAATTTAAATAAAAATAAATATTTTTTGATAGATTTTCTTTTTACTTTTAATGCTCGTGATATTACATGCCTAGCGATCATCATACAAAAAGTGGAAGCTATAAAAAAGTAGGGTTATATAAAATTATAATCTTTTGTCGCCAAACTAGAGCGGGTATGTTGATAATTAAACTCCCCAATCATAATTTTGTCTTTAAATATAACTTAGTGTCAATTTTTTTGTAGATGTCAGTAGTAAGATGTTCAAAATTACAAAATTTTAACTAGATATACGTGTATACTGTACAATTTGATAAGAAACCTTTGACTGAGGATCATTATACCTGATCCATTATTGATGAATATCCCTTTCTTCAGTGGTAATGTACGCAAACCAGCGCTTTACAGCTAAGCAAGGTTCCAACATTCAGATATTTACTAGATTATTGGATAAATATCAAGGTTCTACTTCAAATGCCGTACAAAGAATTTAAAGTCATTCACAGAGACTTAGTGGTCAGTCATAAACTATCTTCATGGAATTTACTTCAATATAAGAGAACACAACCAGTCGTGCAGATATAAATCAAATATATTCTCTTTCTGCAAGGCAGTGAAATGTGTTATGCATGAAGATAGATATTTATAAATATAATAATAAACATTCCGTATATCAAAGGGTCCTTTATTTCAAAACAGCTTTCACGAAATTTACTCAACTTTGATTGGATTAATATTTAATCTATACACTAATACTTTTATAGCCTTAGTTTTAGGCTTTAAGCTTATTCAATATTGAAAATATCGTGCGTATATTTCACATGAAAATGTATATTATTTTACATCTACGTATACAAACATATTATGTCCTACAAGCCATCTTTCGGCGTGAGGTAAGAGGGTGTAAATTTATTTCATAAATTAAAATATTTCATTCTACAAAATATCGGCAAAAAAAAAACTAACAACCATTCC
Organism: Sympetrum striolatum; assembly: GCA_947579665.1. Taxonomy (NCBI): domain Eukaryota; kingdom Metazoa; phylum Arthropoda; class Insecta; order Odonata; family Libellulidae; genus Sympetrum; species Sympetrum striolatum. Next base: position 68,165,395 of record OX388351.1, on the reverse strand, counting down.
CTAACCAGGATTCGATCCCAGGACCGTTGCTTTCCAAGGCTGGCAAGCCAAATCCTTCGCCACAAAAGCCTTGATTAAATTTAATTAAGTTTTACCAACAAACTATGCTACTACTAAACTACGAAACTAAAATGAGCGCTCGTTCATCTGAGAAACATCCTCGAATAACTGAGATCCAAGTTCCACTATTACACAAGCATCGAGTGGAAAAGATTAAAATTTTTCTTGCGCCTCCATGCAAGTAGTTTCAGCTACGAGAGAAATTATTTCCCCTGCTCACATCCTTTTAGTTTTATTCCCTCCCGTCAGCAGGTATAGAAACGTCAATCCTTTTGAAAACTGTCGATGAAATTCCCTCCTATTGACAAACACTTCGATTCATTTCATCCGGATTAAGAGCTCATCTGCGTTCCTGCGCATCAAACTGCCGGAAGTATGCGCGCATCAAAACCGATTCGCGACTGTTTTCAGAGATTGCCTCCAAATGACCAAAAAGATGTTCGAGCATCCGACCCACTTTAGCATCCATTATTCGCCTCTTCAAGAGTAAGAGATTCTAGGAAGATAAGCACTTACCAGTTGCCAAGGTGGCGTGGTGCTGCTTGCAGATGTTATCAGCTTCCGGCCACGTGACCTTCTCCCGGAAGTGGCGTAAGAATACGGAGGAATCCATGTCTGGCAAATACCATGCTCCGCTGATGTTCACCTGTTAGGAGAAGAGTAAAGAAAGTTATAGCATCCTAAAGGGATTCAACAGCCTCCCGCTAAATTGAAATATTGGATAAAACAGTTGTCTCCATTTTAAGAGCTGATAACCGATGAATTTGTGTGAAATGTGTAGCAGAGCGTGGATGGGTACGAGCCATATTTACGTATGTTACGCAGTTTCGATAAAAAAAAACTCGAAAACCAAATAACAATCGCTCAAAATATTGTAAGTCTTTCTCGAAAACTCTAAAAATTCTGCTCTTCGTGGAATCACTTGATTATTCCTTTTTTGTAGCTTTTGGATACAATAATATAAAGTCCCTGAATTGTGTCTCAAGTATTTTGAAGAATTACTGCTGGAATGTCAACTACGACATTTTTTATTTAATTTAGTTAGACCGTTGTAGTACTACTTGGTTCATGTTGTAGGTCCCTTTGCCATGAGATTCAATTGCATTTTCCTCCTCAGTATATATCATTCCAATCTCCTCACCATCGTACAAGTCTTAATTTCAATATTACCATTCATCGCAAACCTCTTCCTGCTTAAATAATGCTGATCTTTAACCAAATAGCTTCTATTTTTTCCAACTTTGTGATGTTTTAACTTTGTGGTAGGATTTCTCAAGTTTTCTATAAGTTAATTTCACAATTGCTGTATTTTTTTCATTTTTACATCTGAAACCAACACATTTTCAATTGATAACTCATCTGCTATCAATCAAAATATAACATAACTCTATAATACATAAGATAAAAAGAATCAAATAGAACAGTGCATCCAAAATTTGATATTGAACAAGTCAAACAGTGAAACAAGCTAAAAATTCTGATTCCCTGAGGCCTAACGTGAAACTAAACATTGATTTTCACATTTTATGAAATGTCGAGTCCGAAAATCGGCATAAAAATAAATTGTATTCAATGAAAAATGTACAACAACATCAAAGAAATGTGGATTGCAGTCCGATTCCATTAACTTCATCATAACGCAGCGATATTGTTTCAATTTACGGATAAATTTACTTTCTCTCGACCTTTTGTACGACGAATAATAAACTCGATTTAATTTGCGCGTTGTCAAACAACACATTTAATTGACAAATTAAAAATACACTTTACACCAATTTAACAGTTCCCGTTGCTGCGGGTGGAATGAAACAAGAAATGTGGAGTGAAACAAAGCTCAATGAAGAATACTGATTCGCTGTGTCCTCATTCAATTTCTGTATTTTTATTCTCATTACATTGATGTGTACGTTTAATATATTAGCATCTCAAGTGAACGATAAATAATTCCCACAATTACTCATGAGTAGAAAGTAAACCAATAGGCAACATGATCATGTTTATATAAGAGTGTCCTTCCAATCATTAACACATAATAACAGACTTTAATCGTAATGAGTTAAATTAACAAGTGTCCTCTCTCATTCAATTCAATGTAAATTTATAAGGAAATGCTCGTTTTGTTAGTTTCTACAGTAAGAGAAACATAAAAGAACATAGAATCGTAATATGCTTGAAATAACTATTTATCTTGGTATATTTCTAATTGTTACACAACAATATGAATGAATAAATAAAAAAATGCAAAAGAAAATAGACGTAAACGGTTCTATCGGGGCTATTAATTTTCAATATTTAAGCTTAATTCTGATTATTTACGTTCTTTATTTCGTATTTGATGCGCGGGTAAAGACCTTAACTTTAGGTCAAAGATTCATTGTAAGATCGTGTTCCTGTGAAGAGCAAAAGAACTAAATATCTCCTGATTGTATACTTACGAAAAATAATAGCAATAATAATTTACGCATGAGATTATATTCCTTCGTAGTATATGAATGAGGTATGACGTGGACATTGAATAATCTTTACGATTAAATGAACGCGATTTTAATATATTAACTAAAATATAATTCTAAACACCTGATATTCATTGCTGTGCTAAATTCCTCAAGAAACCAAAATTCCGTCTTGAACTAAATCAATGTTTTGAACAAACTGAGACGCCAAATATTATTTCAGTTTCATATTGATGAAAACGGGCAACAAAATATGACATAATTAAATACATTTTTTGTAAATTATACATCAGCTGTAAAAAAGGTAAAATTCTCAGCCTGAAGATAGGTTTTAACCCTCTATCATTAGGTGCAATAAACTCTACAGAGAGAATGAGATTCACAGTGCAAAATGAGGAGTTAGCCCTCCTTTTCCTCAATGAGTACAATGAAATATATGACGAAATGTCAGTGGGAAAATGCCAATTACGTGTAGCGCAATGAATGACTGAATAACGCTTAAATTCCAAAAAGATGGTCCAAATGAATTCTACTATTCAGCATCCATCATTCTTCAGGGCTTTCATATTGCTCCATGAACAAGTAAAAGTAAGGTAAATGAATATTGTACCATTTGACAAATGTATTGTACCAAGAGGCAAACGTAAATCGTCTCTTTAATCATGTCATAGCGGAAGGAAAGCGGTATAGTTACATCAGCAAAGTATATGATAAAGTTATCTTGATGAAGGAAGACTGTCGCAACCCTATATAGCAGAAGCCACTTTATTGAGTAGCGCGTCACGTTAACGTGAGCGTATAACGTGATTTGTGTACAGTGGCCTCCGCGCACGGCTAAGTTTGAACTTTGACGGGCGCATACGGACAACCTTATAGATGAGGTAAACAACCACCTTTCGGAACACTATTCTCCTTAAGCACGCGGAAACATGGGATGGAAACTTAAAGATGAGCATCCAGTAATGGAAAAGCAAAGATAAGATGTCGAGATAACGATGGCCTAATGATCTCATAATCAATTAATTATTCCGATTTGAAAATGTGTGATTCCTTAAAATCTCCGGTGAAGAGTTAACTTCGAGCATTTGAGCAACGAATAAGTTTGCATAGTTGTTACGTCGCATTTATTTTTGTTTATTATTATTTGTATCGTTCGCACTTCCTTTTGTTTAAGACTATGGCAGATGGGCCATCTTTTGAATGAGTCTATAAAACCACTGATTTTCTTAACTGAATTAGTCCGACCATATTTGTAAGAAAATGTTATTATAATGTTACTGTTTATAATCTTTGTATTGTTAAAGTTCAATAAATGATACGTATCATTAAAAAAGAAAGTTTGTCTTAACTAATTGTAAATTATTTTTGTCAAGTCACCGACAACAAAGAATGTTCGTTGATTATAAAAAATTTTATAACAAAACACAGTAATTTTACAAGAGAATAATATTTCCTCACGGAAGAGACATTGAAATATTTCCAAATAAAATCTCTTTATTCATCCATTATTTAGCTAACGCAGGTTTTATTTTATGCGAACTTTGAATTACTCGATTAACTTGTAAGTCAACGTCCACCTACAGTGCAATTGTTGAAATGACAACAATCATTTATTCTTATGTATCTACAACGTAGAAATGTGCAATGCAGCTCTAGAATTCCTGACGAAGTTCTATATGCTAATACTACTGTGGGTCAATTTAAATTAGACTTTTTTCTAAATATTCATCTCCGATTACTTTACCACGTCTTCTAACTCTCTCACTAATATCACCAAAGGTAATCACACCTTTCTGTGAGTAATTTTTCACTATCGCTGTTTAAAACTGATCCAGAAGAAGTTTACAAATGTCTTCGTATTACGTCTCTCCATAGCCTACTTGGATCCGATGGCATTAGCCCTGTATTTGTTCGTGATTGTGTCACTCTCTATTGCGTTAAAGATTATTTATAACCGTTGCTTCTCTCTTGGGTTTTCATCCTTCTTAGTGGAAATCTGCTCATATAGTTCCCATACACAAGTCCTAGCATAAATCTGATGTTACCAAATCCCGTCCAATTTCAATACTACCAATTGCTTTAAGTCCCCTCACCTGAATCAGCAAGGTTTCCAGAACTCTCACGTTTAACAAATTTAGCAGGTTTTTAACTATTTTTGCTATCTCTCTCTCTCTCTCTCTCTCTCATGAGTGCTTTACCTTTCAGTAAGTTCATGCAAAATCAGAAATCCCTATCAATCGCCATCTCCTCCATTTCTTTTTATTTAACCCCACCCCTTATGTCATCCAACATCTTCTGTCTCTGTCTTCCCCTCCGCCTTTTCCCCCGAATCCTACCCTCCATTACAACCTTTACCAATCCCTCTCCCCTCGATATTTGGCCCACCCATTTCTCCTGACGATGCTTAATCACGTCAATTAAATCCCTCTCCTCCCCATTTCTAACACCTCCGTATTTGTTTTTCTACCAACCCAACTAACGTTTTCCAATCTACGCCGTACCTGCATTTCGAAGGTCACAAAACGTTCAACTACTTCCTTTCTTAAAGTCTACGTTTCGCACCCATAGAGCAACACACTCCAGACCAGGGATTCCACCAATATTTTCCTGATTCCTTTGTCAAGACCTTTTATCATCATTTCCCTTCGCTTCATAAAGGCTTCCTTGGCCAAGGCTATTCTTTTACGATCTTCATCTTTACATCTTCCGTCCCAAGAGAGAGTACTTCCCAAGTAAGAAAATTTATCCATCTGCTCTAGTTTTTCCCCATCTACCCTAATAGTTAACTTAGCTTTCTTTCTCTTAGTGAACCTCAAAACTTTAGTTTTACTTACGTCAATTTTCATTCCAAGCTCCCTTGCTTTATCTTTAAGAGCATTTACTAATGTTTACAAACCCTTTACGGAATCACACACAATAGCTTTATCGTCTGCATACCTTTCCGACTTCACTACTTCTCCACCAACCTTTACTCCTTTGTCTATTTCTTCCCTGGCTTCTTACACCATTTTCTCTGCATATATATTAAAAAGCGTTCCACACATGGGACAACCATGTCCTTCCCCCCTGCCCAATTCAGCCAAATCCGATTCCCCATCAGCTATATCCTTACGCGGGCTGTTTGATTCATATACAGATTTAGAAATAAACGTCCAAACTAAGCTTTATTAGATCACAAATTATTGCTTTTCAAATCAGTCCACGATACAATCAATTCATTTCAATTTCCTGACTAGTTTCCTCAACACTCATCCACAGAGAGTTGCTCTGCCTGGCACTGCTTCTAATTGGTCTCTTGTCAGAGGTCCACAAGGTAGTGTCCTAGGACCTTATTTAATTAATCTCTATGTTAATGATTTAGTAAAAATTATAAATTCTTCTTTAGCGGAATCGTTTTTCTTATGCTGATGGCTTCAACATTTCAAATGATTCTATTAACGATTTATTTGATACATTGTTTGAGTCAGCACTTAACCTGATTCATAATTGATGTAATGAATGGGATCTTTAATTAAACTTAAATAAATGCTATGTGATGAAAATCTCACTCCTAAAAATAATATTATTTTATTTATATACTTCACAATATGATACTACCTTACGTTTCTCAAGTGAAGGACCTAGGTTTTATTATTGATACCAAATCCACTTTTCTGGAACATGTTTCAATGATTATGAATCGTGCAATTTCCCTTTTAAGAATTGTATATCGATTCACTGATATTTCTGAACCACTGACTCTTAAAATTTAATTTTTTCTACTATTTTCTTCCTACTGTTTTCACCTACTGTTCACCTATATGGTGTATGTCTTCTCTTCCGAATCTTGCCCACTGGATAGCGTTACCAATAGCTTTCTCAGAATTGGTAAATCCCGTGTACTTTCTTATCGCCACACCTCTAATAGAAACATATAACATGATCTGTCTTTGGATTGTCTTTCCGTCCATAGTACTAACATGTTCTTTCATTTATGCATGGTATTATAAATTTCATTGCTAATAGTCCTAATGTACATGCCCAATTTTATTTTCGAGTTCCTGGTAGAACTACTCGTCCCTCTTCTCGATTTCATTATCCTACTCCCAGAATCTCTTCTTAAACATTCACTCTTTTATCGTCTTCCTTCTTTATTCAATTCTCTTTCGACTGATCAATTTTCATTAAACTCCGTCATAAAGACGGGAGTTTCCTTTCTTCACCGATTCTTATTTATATAATGTAACTAGCATTATCTACAATAAACGTAAAGGAAAAAATCTGATGTGGCCAAAACATGACTTTCTCCGTATTTATTGAAAACAGAAGCCTATGCCGGTAATGTATAAATAACTCCAAAACAATGAGTGTTACGAAAAAATGCTTTATACAAAAGTTGTAGTAAAGTACACTATCTACAACCTTTGTTTGTAATTGTATATACCTACATTGCATTCTTACAGAGATATTTAAGAAACGAAATTTTGTTCCGGATATACCGCAACTTCCAGTAAAGCGATACTCATCAAAAACTAATCAACGCTTGGCATTGTTAGGAAAATACTAAATATGAAGTTTGAAAATGATCGGATAATTATTACCTTTTAAGATAGAGCGCCCACAAACGTTTTTACCACAGACAGACACACACACACAGTCACACAGACAGTCATGTTCGGAAAAATAGCGAAAACGAGCTCTATGGTCCCCAAAACATCTATTTCCGTCGAAATCTGGAGTTCGAATTTTTTTGCGAATACAATACTTTCTCTATACTACGTATAAGGGAGAAAGTAAAAATATTTTTGAAGTTCATGAAATCATGTAGTTATAAATGAATTTCAGTTCATAGATCCGGGAAGAAGAAAAATGTTTCTCTAATTTGGAAAGTACGTGGAGTATGTTACGAATTTATTGTAATGCCTCCAACTTTGATCCATGAAAACGCTGCTGTTTGAATGAAGGAAATACTAAATAATATGGTCGAGAACGTTTCATAAAAGAAACTTGATGTTAAAGAGCTCGTTCTTCGATGTGATTTACTTTAAAACTTAACTTAGAAAGACTCCTTCACTTTCGAGTTTTACTTAATTAGAATTCCATCAAAGTGTTCCGATTAAGCTCGGTAAAGTTACTACCGGTAATGTTCCAAGTTCCTCTTTCGAGTTATTCGAAACTTTGGAGAAGACCTTTTGGTATTTATTCATTTGGAATCCGGGCGGTAGGAAAACACAGGAAACATCGGAACAAATATGCTGCTGGCTACACAACAGCGGGCCCACGTGTATTGCTGAATCGAGGATCAACCGTTCTGTTCTCATTGGAAAGACTACCTAAAGCATCACAGAAAGTTACAAACATCGACCCAAGTACAACATAATCATGAAAGAAAATCAACCTATAGCTATATAAAATGTATTTTGCTGTTCTTTGACTTGAATAGGAAAACAATTAAAGATAAATACTTGGTCAGCTCCATGAAATCTTTTCATCTCATTTCATCTTTATTCATCTCTGTGCAGAAAACGTAATTTGTATAAATTATTTAAAATAAATTGTGCACAAAATGTTTTAATCCTCTGCTTTTTCCTGTATTCTCCAGAGTTAAAAAATAGTTTGTTGAGATTAAAAATTGTATTTCTTTGAATGTCGTCATGAAGAAGTTACACCAGGTAACGCCGCATTATTTTAAATTCAGAGTGTCCGGCTTAAACGTATACGAAATGCAATAACTTGAGAATTAATTAAGATTATTATTTTAAGTTTCTTTTTAGAAATTTGGTACCCCAAAATGTTTTTATACAGTTAATACACCTCTATATGTGCAGAATTAGCGGCAGAAAGACATCTAATCTGTAATTTACTCTCTCCAAGTGTTTTGTAGCATTGCAGGCGTAACATTTGCAATAACTACAGGAATTCGATGGTGCAGTTCTTGTAGATCACTCATAGGTGTTTGCTACACTTTATTCTTGATAAACATCCACAAAAAAATCAAGTGGCCTCATGGCTAGGTTTCTAGGGGGTTAAGCTATTGATGGACTTCCTCTCCCAATCAAGTGATCTGGGATCTCATTATCCAAGAAATCCCTCGCAATTTCTGCATAATGGCACGGTGCGCCATCATCAAGCAAACAAAAACATTTTGAGTTACCAAATTGTAGGAGCAAACCGCTAATAAATATCGCAATTACTTCCCAAGTTTTATTACATTTTGCATTATTATAAGTTATACCCGGACACCCTGTATGAATAGGATAATTTAACTAATGTTACCTAATTTTTACTTTCTCCCTATACGTAGTATAGAGAAAGTATTGTATTCGCAAAAAAATTCGACCACCAGATTTCGTCGGAAATAGATGTTTTGGGGCCCATAGAGCTCCTTTTCGCTAATTTCCCGAACGTGTCTGTCTGTGGGTCTGTGTGTGCGTGTGTCTGTCTGTCAATCTGTCTGTCTGTCTGTTTGTGGTAAAAACGTTTGTGGGCGCTCTATCTTAAAAAGTAGTTATCCGATCATTTCCAAAATTCATATTTAGTACTTTCCTAACAATTCCAAGAGTTGATTAGTTTTTGGTGAATATCGCTTAACCGGAAGTTGCGGTTTATCCGGAACAAAGTTTCGTTTCTTAAATATCTCTGTAAGAATTTAATGTAGGTATATACAATTGTGTACATAAGTTACAGATAACGTACTTTACTACAACTTTTGTATGAAACATTTTTTCGTAATATTGATTGTCTAGGAGGTATTCCTGAATAATGGTTAACCGGAAGTTGTTGCTTACGCAGAAATGGAAGTTTTTCATACATATCTCTGTCAGAATGCAATGTAGGTATATACAATTATGTACCAAAGTTATATATAATGTATTTTACTACAAATTTTGTATGAAACATTTTCCTGTAACACTCATTGTTTTGGAGTTATTTATATATTACCGGCATAGGCTTCTCTTGTCAATAAATACGGAGAAAGTCATGTGTTGGCCACATCAGATTTTTCCGAATATACTTATGCAAAACACAGAAACGTGTATTATGAGAAACGGTTTTTCATTCTACGTAGCAAGTTCTCTAAACGATACAAAAACTGCCACATACAGCATTCATTCCCAGGGTCCAACAGATATTTCCGACTTTTTTTTGGTACGTCTAAGATCTATCCATTGTCCTTCAGAGGTACTGATCGAAATGTGCATCGATAAAGAAGATAAGCGATAACAGATTTAAAGATCTTCGGGAAAGAGTAACGACGATGCCAAACTGTGCAGACGGAGTTTAATCTTGGACCAATCTATCATGATCGAAGGAAAAATAAAGCGCTTCTTGAGAAAAGATTAGCAATATTTTGCAATTTCCAAATTAATTGGAGAAGAATAGAATGTTGATCCGGAAATATCGAGAACTTTCGAAAATTTGACTTATATATTGTCAGTCGTGTACAATTTGTCGATGATTAATCGCTGGTATTGCTATTTACTGATCCAAATAACAAAGAAATATCTAAATATATAAGATAATTTTACTGTAATTACATAGTTAAAGTTTTATAAAAAGGGTTTCAGGGAGCTTCATCCAAGAGACTTTTCACCCAGAAGACAGCTCGCCAAGAGAAAGCTCATCAAGTGAATATTTGCTCAGAGACATTATGCCCAAGAAATTCTACCCAAGAATCTATTCACCTAAGAGATGATACACATTAGTCGCAGTGGTGAATGGATGAACCTTGGGAGAACTGTCGTCACTTCGGTGGAAAGTCTTTGGGTGAAACTTCCGAACAATAAATCATATTCTTTAAATTAATTTCACCGTTTTCCTCACCCTGTATCACTATTGAGATATATATACTGTTGCACTATACTTGTAGAAGTAACCTTCTTGTAAAACTAGCACATTCTCCAAACTTAGAAAGAAAACAGAATTTTATACAAACGACTTTTCTTAAACATGCTTTCCTTTAAAGGAATCGTAGTCTGTCAATTTAGAGCAACACAAGAACGACTTCGGAGCACAAATAAAACGTCGATCATCGATCAACAAGTCGCCGTTGTGGAATAAGCAATTCCATTTCTTTCTATCGAACTTTCCGCTTATATTCACGACACCTGTGCCGCGTATTATCCAATGCATATACGGAAGGTTCCCATAAGAACTTCCCGAATCAAATTTCTCTCTTCAGGACACAATAGCCATCGGACCGAAAAATTTGAATGCTCCAAGGAGCGGGATAAATGGAAACATGTGGACTCGGCTTTTTTTCCATTTCCGTTAATTCAGTCGGGAGACCGGTTTTTGCCTAAAGCCTCCACTATTAGCTACCAATAGGTTTGGAGAAGGAACTAGTCTAGGCAATTTGAGGAGTGTTTTCTTTCCTCCCCGAGTCTTAAGCCCCGTTTTCATGGATGCGTTTCATGCGAAGTGAAGCGAGAACGGTATCTTCAGCCAATCAAAAGCCCGGAATCTTTCACGTGGGTTCGCGTCTCCCGAGTTGAAATTTTCTCAACTTTCGTTGCGCGAAACGCGCGACTCTCGTCAACATGGCTGATTTCCGTAGCGACGTCCCTGTGGACAAAGTGATACTATCGGAGATTAGGGAGAAATGCACTTATGTGTACGACTTCCGAGATTATAAGTATAGAAATAAAAATCTCAGGGATAAAGCCTGGAGGGAGATTGGAGTTTTCATTGGAATGGAAGGTAAGGAGAAGTTCAATTTCCGATGATTCTGAGAGACTACATGTGTTAAAGCTTGGGTGATAACATCGTTGTGTTTTGCAGCAAAAGATGTGTTGGCCAGATGAGAGACTCTCCGCGATAAAAATGTTTGGGAGAAAAAGAAGCCGAGAAATGGCTCAGGAGCTGCCGAAAAGCCAGGCAACAGCCTTCTATCACTTCTGGGCTTCCTGGACGACGTGGTGTATGCAAGGTAGTAAGTAATGAATATTTTTTTGTTGATCTAATTCTAAGATTTGGTATGTTTTTAATTGAAGACATTATTATAATAAGTTATTATAGCCAATTATAGCTTGCGGTACGGTAGCATACTTCATGGCTACCTATGCATAGTTACTCGAACTTCACATTGAATACACCAATGGAATGTATCAGAAATGCTTGCGAATTGTAAAAATGTTACCGTATTAAGCTTTACTTATCCTTTGCCATTTAGTTTGCGTTATCAGAGCTATCTATGGTAGAGGGATATTAATTAAATTTGGTTTGCAAGCGTTAATCGCAAAACAAAGTATATTTGCGAAGAATTTGAATCTCAAAGAGAAGCAGATTATTCTTCGATGAGCTTGAGACTAAATATTTCTCATTTCCTAGCGGTAAGCATAAGTAAGTAAATTAATGATGCAACGTTGATAAGTGTTGACCTTTTGTTAATATTGTTCTATCTAGTTGATAAGATAGTGAAATTGGTATAAACTTTGTCATCTTGAAGTTACACTATTATTGCTAAACGAAAATCGACGTTAAATATATGTCATAATAGTGATACACGCGCTGTTTTATCTTTGTGAATAAAATAATGCCGTTAAAGTGAATTTTGAATAACTTATCTGAAGTTAGATTCCTGCTAGTTTTATTTATATGTTAAAATGTTTTCTTACAGGCACTCAGTATCATAGCAGACGATAAAGATGTTGGCTTCTTTTGTTAGGAATGCAGAGCAGCTTTAGGTTGTAAACTTCCGGAATTGTCTAGAATATTTCCCTTTAAAAAGTAAAAATTCATATTTTTTATGTTAAGTTTGTCTTTACTCAGTGTAAATCTCAAAGATAATGATGATATATCGATCCCAGCTGTCACATTAAAGGACTAAAACATAAGATTAGTACAACATTAAAGTGTAATAGCATCCTAAGAGGCAGGTTATCCAATATCAACAGCAGAACTTTTTAACATTCAAGGGAGGCAATAAAGCATTCTTTACGAAATTCATACATGTGGAGGATGATACCAAGTTAATGTCATATTTAGTGCAATGGAAAAATAATGTGGTGCATTCTTCCTATCAATTATCTACAATTTCATTCAGGGTATCACTTTCAAAATGAAATAGCCCTTACAACATCACATCCCATCACTAGTTAAGGCATAAAAACTAAAGGAAGTGAGTATCTAAAAAAGTTAGGCAAAAATTAAATCTAACTGAAAAGTAATGGTATTCTGTCAGCTAAGTGAATACTCTGAAAGGGCAAGGTATGAACTACTTCTGCTATGCTAATTCTTGGAGAAATAAAAACTGGTAATTTCATAAATTTGACCAATTATTTTGATAAATATATTTACATAGAGAGTGATTGAGAGGTACTTACTCGTTACTAGAGCAATATTATATTCTTGCTTCTATTGTAACTGTTATAGATACTCATTTTGAAATTTGGTGTTGATATCTAGTTAAGTTTATGTTTTTACCCAATGACAAAACAATGTGATACATTTTTTTACCTATATTAAATCCCTTGGAACATCTTGCATATTTCTCATTAGAGATTTAAAAAATTATTATTTCAGGAGCACGAGCAGTCTCCGAGATACCATCAACTCTTTTGCTGATGTGGAAGAGGAAGTTGCATTAGATACAGAAGCATCCAATTCTAGGTCCTCAGTTACACCTTCTCCCTTACCCTCTGCTCCTTTGAATCCTGCACCTCTATCTTCACCCACACTTCAATGCTCAAGTATGATAAAATCATCTTTGCCCTTCCTTACACCTACCTCAGCTCTCTTTTGCATCCCTATTGAGCCCACTACCCTACTAACTACTTAAAAGCCTGCAACTCCTGTCCACAGCAGCCGAAGGAATTCAATGAAAGGTAAGATAATAAAATTAAAAGGTATACTGCTGCAGCCTTTTATCATTGTAAAGACATATCATGGATAACTACCATTATTACTTCCTGCAAGCAATTACAGGGGAAATGCAAGATTCTTCATTCTTTTCAGCCTCTCTTACCATGTATACACATGAATTAACTGCTCATTCTCCCCCTATTGATCAGCATCTTCTATGATACCCATATTTTAATGTTCAACTTGGATGAATCCTATCAACATCAAATCTTCTATTTCAGTCTGTTCTTTCAAAAAGAAATTCCTCAGTCAATTGATACTTCTCATTCCACCCCTCAATGTAGCTAGTTCAGCAATGATCAACACAATGATTACTGTTGTTTCTCACTGCACAATTTTATACATTACTTGTACATATTTGAATGTTTTATTTTATTTTGTTTGCAAACTTTACCATTTTCTCATAGTGCATGCCTTCAGTTACCTCTTTTTTGATTTGATTATCTTTTTCTAATTTTGTTTGAATGTTTTATCTAATGTTTATATCTATTAATTATTTGCTTATGGTTTATTATTGTAGTTTTTCCTGTTTCTGATTTTATTTAATTATTTATTTGCAATTAAATTACAGTAATGCTTTTGTAATTTCCATGTTAAACACTGCTTTCTTTTAGCTTGTGGAGTGGAGAAGTGCAATATAGTGCAGTGTAGTGTAAAGTTGTAGCTAAATCATCCCATCATGTGAACACCCAAAGTTAATTTAATATCTTATATAATTATATATATATATATACTTGACCTATAACATACCATTTGATGCAGCTTCTCTCCAATAGTTATTTTTATTAAGTTAAGGCTACCTACCAACTGACAAATGAGATGTCTGTTAATACCAAATGTATTATTTTCAGGCAGAAGGAAAGAGGAAGATCTCCTTGCTGCCTTGATAAAGAATCAACCGAGGGACATGGATGAGTGTGATTTATATTGTGCATCACTTGCTGCCAGACTGAGGAAAATGTCTGACCAAGATATGGCTGCAATTGGATTCAAGATCGAAGAAATTTTAATAGATTATGCCAATAAAAATAAATAAAAGGAAAACATTAACATTTTTTATTCCAATTTTGATATTAGTGTTGACTAAGTGTTCAGTGGCTTGTTTTATTATAATGAAATTTTGGTTGGCTTACAATTAGATATTGCAATTGGTTCTCACATCATTCTCATGTTATAAACAGTTGTAGTAAGTTAGTAAATAATCATTTACGTTAACGTATGATTTACGTTTTTTACGATTTACATTTAGGATGAAAATTTTTATACTTTATTGAATTTTAGTTGCAGTTACGTGCCGTTTTGGTATTACTACTTTTACCAAGAATCTCCATAAATTTCTATAGCCTTGATATTTTTTACGAGAACAAAAATCAGAGGTCGATATCAGGAATACGTTTGCTCTACACTGAAGTAATTCATTAATGTAATTGCAATTGATTATAGACGTAAGAGAGACTTCATCCAGTATAAACATGCACTAACATATTCCGTAACGATTGAGCCTTTTCTTTTACTGGCACTCGTACACCTTTTTCACGATCACCACGGAACATACAAATTAATCACCCCGAGACATCATTACCGATGTTAGCACATTTGCGATTAAATGAGATATACTCGTGCAATATCTCCAGTTCCCATGAGCCCTAAACCCTTCTCTACAGAACGAGGTAGTAGGCGCAGGGGCCGAGGCAATGCATCATTTCACGGGCCGCCCCATTCGTTTGTTTTATTGTAGTTTCTCTGCTGTAGATGGTGCGCGGATGCCTCCAACCCGTAGATTCGCTTACGCATAGGTTCACTTTCATGAGGACAGTTCACGCGGTAAATGACGCATCTCGTCGCACGCGTGCGCCCCAGACGCGTCCATGAAAACGTACCTTTACTGTTAGCCTAATCTTATCTGTATTTCGCAGATATCGAAAATTAACGTTCTTGGCTGAATCAAGCGATGTTGAGAGATGTGATAACATAATAACTTTTAAGTATTCCGGTATTAACATAATATTATCGTAATCATTAGTAATTTTTATATCGATAATTATAATCGTAACTAATAACTTTATAAAAGTATTAAAAATTAGACTTAAAGATGTCGTAAGATATTCCTTTAATTAGACTTAAAGAGGACGTAAGATATTCAATCCAGGGTCCAGATTTAACCTCCGTTATTAGCTAACTATTGCTCTGGAGAGGGAATGAGGCTCTTAGGTAAGGTGAGGAGTAGGGTAGTTTGCCTTTACTATCTTTACTGGCTAATAGAACAGAAATTCTAATTCCGAACATAATATTTAAGGCGATTTCACCGTATTAATCTCATAAACGAACAATTAAACAAAATCTGCATTTTTACCCCTTATCTCATTATTCCGACGTCGTCTTATAATGTCAGGGCTTAGCTAATTCAAATTTCCCAGGCATCAGCTCGACTAGTGCCTTCAACCATTCAAAACCTAATCATCTGAATGCACAAACGCTGCCTTACCACGGTATTTTAAATTAAGCCGAATTGAAGCCCAAAATAAGACATGCTTCCGGTCCACTTGGCGCATGCCTCTTGCGATCTCCGCGAATTCCTACTTCACCACTAAACGGGTGAGAGCTCCCTCTCCAGGGGATCTCCCGAGTTAGGAACCGGACTTTAATCTCATTAGTATCTTCTTCGGAGTCCCTCCATGAGGAAAGCGGTCGATTCGACTGTGTCCGTTGAATGCAGAAGAATGTTGGGAGAAACTTAAGAGGAAAGAAACAAAATGATTGGTGTGGAAGTTGAAATTGGGGAGTCAATAGAACAACACAAACACAATTTAAGCACAAAGGAATACATGAATTTTTAAATGCGTCTCTAAGAATGGTATAGCTAATATGTGCGACGACATGTATAAAGCACTTTGCAGCTTCATGATAATTGATACTGTATATCAAGATAATAAAAACAAAAAAGAAGAATGTATATGTGTGTGTCTGTACGTGTGTGTATATATATATAGGACTCAGGATAAACCTAAAAAGAAGGTAATGTATAATTCTTTTGCAGTGCAAGAGCCAGTCAAACTTCAAGAAAAACCTCTGGATGTTTGCTCAGAATACACATACCTGGGACAACTTGTAACAACTGGAGAGAAAAACAGGATTAATGAAGTAAACAGAAGAATGAAACTTGGCTGGAGCGCATTTGGTAGGAACTCACACATTCTGAAGTAAGGAATGCCAATGGCTTTGAGCCAATGCATTCTACCTGTCCTGACCTATGGAAGTGAAACTTGGGTGGTAAAAGCTGCAATAACCCAGCGACTTTAGACAACGCAAAGGAGCATGGAGCGCTGTATGCTGAGAATCACAAGAAGAAAGGAAACGCAACACTTGGGTGAGAATGATGACTGGAGTTACGGACATCATAGATACGGTAAGATCACTAAAATGGAGGTGGGCCGGCCATGTTGCGAGAAGAAACGATAACCGTTGGACATCTGCAGTTCTCAACTGGATACCAAGAGATGTGAAGAGACCAAGAAGACGACCTATGGACAGATGGAATAGAGATATCATCAAGTACTTAGGTGTAAAGTGGCAACGAGAAGCTCAGGACAGAGAAAATTGGAAAGTATTTGGGGAGGCCTACATCCAACGTCGGATTGAAAACGGCTGATTATGATGATATAGTATATGATATATATACCCCAAAAGAGAGAAGATCAGGAAAATATTAATTTTCATCATTCAAAATGTAGCCATTATAGAAAAAAATAAACAGTTCTAAATAAAAGAAAGCCGTTTTTGTGACAAAGATTGTAATTTCTTACTCCATTTAAGCACGAATCCTTTAGTTGCATACACTAAAATCAGTTATTTCTTATAGCATTTAACGAAGTTTCCTTTTATAAATATTTACGCTGATGCTCAAGTTTGGTAGCTTGAGCTTGATTATTGGTAAGAATATAAATTAAAAATTTATAATCACCTCAATGGATTGGAGAAATCAGCGTTGTTTTTCGTTCTATGAGATGTCTTATAACACGACTCGCAATATCTTTTGAAATTCCTCAAGAGAATCGGATTGGAAACTCTTGTTTTACATAAAACCCTCACACAGTCAACAGAAAAACAATTATGTTTCAAGCAATTTTCGTAGAAACTGAACCCATTTCTAACATTCAATCCGTTGTGTTTCTTTACGCTCTGCGCAGCAAAAGCAGTAACTAATGTAAGAATACATGTCTTCGGCCCTTTTCCTTATTCTGGGAGTGCATTGAATCAAAGCCTCAACTCCAGCTAATATCCACACACAGAGAAGGGGAGAGTATTCGAAAAAAAATTCCACTCCTCCCGACTTTTGAAAGGAAACCTTCTCCCCAAAAAAACTCATAAATGAAGAAAAGAGAAGATACCTCCCGCAACACTCCACTTCCGCGTCGCCTGGCGATGATTGATGACCACTGCGCATGCGCGGTCAAAACATTTTACGGAAAAAAACAGCCTACGCCACCACCTTAACGCTCGGACCGCAAATTATAATTCCTCCTACTTAACCCTTTAATTTGGTTTTAAAATCAGAAGCCATTTTCAGCTGAACCTAATTAGCAGAGATAATAACTGAACTGAATTGACTATGCTCTCTTTCTGTTTATTTCGTAATTATTCCAACGATGCTGATCGTCGCAGTATCGACATTTACATTAAATTATCGTTATTTGAAAACTAATAGGTAATTTTATTGTTTCCTATAACTCTACGAGAGTGATTTATTGGTTTTTTTATGCAGCCAAAGCATTAAAAATTATGTAAACTCAAATATCATATTAGCATGAACTGTAAAGAAAAGTATACATGTATTTTTTACTAACATATCTGCTATTTTGTATTGAAGGAATAACGTAATATTTTCGTTAAATTTAGTTTAATAACTAGGTTGGTTGGCTAGCTTGAAAGAAAACTCTCTCTTTGGCGCCCTCACAAAGGCTTAGCACAACTGCCGAAAACCAATCCAGTTTTCACGCATTTTAGACTGTCTTTACGGAAGCTCCGCTATGGACAAGTTTCTCTTCTATCGGTCCTTAATTGAGGCCCAAAAACAGGCGTAAGTAATACTCTTATTAAAGATGGGGGCTTATGAATAGTGTTTCACAGGAAAGAGCAAACGAATCCCTCTCTTTCCAACCTTATTTTGTCACGAAATGCTGATGACGTATCATTATTATGCTGATAAACAGCATAATAAAGGGGTAATTAAACGTACCTCGAGAGAGAGCGCCAAAAGCGCGGATTAATTCGGCTCAGATGGGATTAACCGGCAGTGACCAGAGCAGACCCTGCGATCCGAAGCGAAATCAGATGCCCGCAGCGACGCTACCTGTCGAATCCAAAGCAATGGGCACCGCAATGATAACTTCGAAGATACCTTTTCACATATTTGGTACAGGATAGAGAGAAATGCGTGTTTCGTTTACGTCACGCTCTCCTTCATGACCGAGATGGAATGAAAGGAATCAGTATAATAGCACTGATCGAGGTCTCTCATCATAAGAAATTTTACCCTTTCAGTCATTGTGCTTCACTTACCAGGACATGTTCCGCTTATAGTATACTAGCTTAGTGACGAAATCAATTCTGACAAAGGCAGATTTCATCCGATCTATATATTTCATCTATTTTTATCTTTGTTAAATATTTGATTTGATTTCGGATCATAACGAGTATTCGATTATTAAAATAAATATTTTTCTTCAATTTTATTCACTAAAACGAAAATATTCTTTCTTGTGATACTGGTTTCCATTTTGCAGGACAATTATTTGTAATAAAATTTTACAAACTGATATCGGTCTACCAAGAAACGATAACTCAATTCCATATAAATTTGTTTTGAAATCGCTGCTATCGAAAAAATTACTGAGTACCTTTTTAAAAACTATTATACATTGTGAACAAATTGAACGAAATATTCAGTTTTCAACAAAAAAATTAGACGGTTCCGCGAAGTGGAGGATGAATCAATCCATTACGTTTATTAAAAACATCGTAGCTTATTTCTATTTCGGACAAAACATAATTCCTGTATCTTATAAGTCACAATAGGCGAGAACATTATTATTATTGTAATTCGTATGTATAACAAGTATAATAATTAACATTAGAATTATGTACGACATTTCTGGAAAATTTAAGGTTATTTTTAAGTTTCGGATCAAATATGAAATAAACAAAACAGTGAACCTTCTCGAAGAAGGAAATTAAAAATTTGGAAATGGAATAAATGAAAATAAAATTAACGAAAGAATAACGTAATCGAAGTGGAGTTATAAATTTAAATAAGTACTAAAAAAAATAAGAAGAAAATTGGCGAGATTACGACATTGCAACAAGAGACTTGAATCAAGCCCAGAATTAGGCGTTTCTCAGAGGTATCCGTGCAATTTTAGAGAGTAGTCCGATTAAACACAATATCAATATAGAAGTCGATGCGGTTAGTAAGAATCTAGAAAGAAAACATTCTAAATATAAAACGTAATTCCCAAATTAGAATCTAAAATATAACAGACAGGTAAAAAATAGCATAAATATGTAAATATAAGTAGGGAAAAAATGCATATAATCAAGGATACTTGAAATATCCGCAATGTAAACTAGGTTTTTACGATTCATCGAAAGTCACTAATAACGGCTGAATTTGTTGCTGCTTCATTTCAATTGCGGAAGGCTCAGTTTATTTAATCATACATAGAAAATGTTGTTATGTCGCTGCATAAACTGGATCTATTATTGACACATTCGTGTGAAGTAGTCGAATAGGGGTATTAACATTTAATTGGTCTATTTATCCATACTATATTCATCCAAAGGAACATAAAGTACAGCATTAAAAGTATTGATCGCCTTCTATTCCTCTCCTCGGAAAGATATATATGGCCCAATTGCCTTCTTCAAATCGAATTTGTCCCTTTTCATGGCCCTCAATCTTACACAGTGCCACTTATCTTGCTCATCTCTCGGATGTGAACTGCCCAGCGGAATAAACTTTTCTTTCTTCCTTTGATATCTTCCAGTAATGGCCGTCTTCGTTCTTTTCTTTCTACTTCGGTTTCTTTTTCTGCCTCATAGAATCCTCACTTTGCTTTTCTGCCTTTGATACCTTTTCAGCGATTTTATTAATTTTGCGCTCCCGTTCCGCTACGGTGGAAGTTCTAATGGAGGGACCTTCTGTTGCAAAGCACTTTAGCGACAACGAAGTTTCTTTGGTTGCGACGGGAACACTTAAGGAGACTCCGTAGTTAGGTGGGCAGCAACATGAGGTTTCGCTAAACAGTGTTTGTTTGTCCCACGGCACCGACTAAATTGCTGCACAAAACGGATTGGAGTTGATCTATTACCAAGTGGCGTGTTGACGTAAATAAATCCATGCTCAATTCCGAGGAAGTGATTCAAAGCCAATAATGGAGTCCGTGCATCGTAAGATTCGCAACAGCCCTCGATTCTTTGTCCTTGACTGATATCGATTTAATATGACCCTCAAAATGTTTATCACACCTGTTTATGAGATTCAAAGCCCCTCATTTCAGCTTACATTTTCTATACTACTCGTACCAATATTTACGATATTCATATCAAAGAATTTCAAAGCTTCAATTATTTATATTGATGAATTGAGTATAATAATTATTAAAAATGCAACTGACAGTTGAGTAACTTTTTGGTTCTTTCATGACGGATCGAAATTACAAATTACACATTTGGGAACTAAATCATATTTTTATTGAACAAACTTAATACATCAAAATACCACACGTACAGAGTGTGGATGATATTTGTGGTAATTTGCTAAGTTTATTCAATAAAAGTGGGATCTAGATTCCCAAAAGAATATTGTTCTTCCTTAATTTCCAACCATAATAATTAAACATGTATTATTATTACTGCAACTATTTAACTCGCTCTTTTTCAGCTACTGTAGCTGGTGGGTGTTTTGTATTTATTTTGAAGAAGAACAATTTGTACTTTTTCCACAGTATTTTATTAAAAACAATAAATGGAAACAAGACACGACTAGTTTCAGAGATTGATCTCTATCTCACTTGATGATGGAGATCAATCTCTGAAACTAGTCGTGTTTTGTTGCCTTTTATTGTTTTTAATAAATACTGTGGAAAAAGTACAAATGTTTTATCTTCATCATGACTTATTTCCACAAGACATCGCCAGAGACTGTGAATTTCATGTACTTATTTTGTTTTTTCCTCGTATATTATTTACTGATATACTGTAGGTGTATATGAGGGTTTTTGAAGAATCATTCGCGTTAAAAGTCAAAGGTGCTTGAAGTGGTTACGTATCATTTAGTAAATTATAGCCATTTAAATTAGCGTAATTTGTAAACTGAAGTATTTAGAAGGAGTTGTTAAATACGAACGTTCTGTAGTTGAAAACTTTGAAACATTTTCTGTGTTAGTTGTTCAATGTAGTGTGACATACGACTCCCCCTGTCCTAGTAACATCAGTGGTGTTGTATAATAAATAAAAGGTTGAAATAATTTTGACTAAGTTGTATTATTGTCCTAAATCCCTTATGGATGGAAACTTGAAACTCGGTATGTAGATAGAGATCGTAAATATCTTTTATGTATGTTGTTGAACGTTCCGCTGATTGTCCTTGGTTCGATTCCAGAGAGCCATTTACATGCCTCAATGCATTTCTTATGGAGATAACGGAAACAAATTTTAGGTACTTCCCGTCATGATATCTACTTCATACTTTGTATGAAATAAGATCAAGTCCTTACAAGTAATTCTGTGCATTTACAGCAGCCAATATGTCCTGGGTTCGACACAATTAGGCCGTTAAATGAAAAAACGCCTGCTAACAGAAACTGGATAAAAAAATCATTTTTTAAAGATTCATTTCCCATTTTGTCATCTGTTGACTAATGTAATAAGTAATTTTATTATTATATATATCCACCATTTCAAAATGGTATATTATATCTTATCTATGCGCTTAATAAAATCAATACCTGCTACTCATTACATACCCTCAAGCGTGTGAGAGCCCCTTGAAAAGGGTAGTAATGATCTCAACAGAACTTACTTTTTATTCAAAGCAAGAACTCAAATTTGACTCATGGAGAATGCACTTAAGGAACTAAAAATGGATAGAGTACAAAGGAATCATAAAAAGTAAAGAAAATCCAGAGTTCCTTACCCTCCATAAAATGAACAATAACGTTATAAGCATCAACTTTTATGTCTGTAAAAATTAAATATCGTTAAGGATTCAGTACGAATATAATAAAAGAGTACACCCGGTCAAACTAACTAAGCAATCATAAGATTTCCATTAAAAGAGGATTGATCCTGAAACAGGCTCTCTGAAATAGATAAAAGAAAATCAAAATCTAGAGTACCGTACAACTCCAAAAAAGAAATATCTGCGGATCCAAAAATCATTTTTGATTTAGAGGAAAATTGAGTAAACATACCCAAATTATGTCTGACAAGATAAAAGCAGCTAACATATATTATACATATAAACAGATCGGTTCATTAGTAACTTATACGTAACATTGAATAAAATAACATGCGAGTATAACAGAATAGGAATACCAGTCTCACATGAAGTTAAAGGAGATGTTAAGGAGAACTCCACGGCTCTAAAAGTTTGAAAAATAGCCGAAGGTTTTCGACGCTGAAAAAATATCAGTTATTTGTCCGTGAATCCTATGAAAACACATTCTTGCCTAAACTATCTCTTCCTTTTGGGTGTCTGCTTGCCTCCTCCACGTATTAAACCCCCCCTCCACGTATTAAACGCCCCCTTCAAGTATTAAACGCCTCCTTCACGTATTTTTACGTTCTTCGGTCTTTTCGTCTACTATCCTTCTATTTGGTCCATTAGAAATACGGAGATGTCGAATCGAGGGGTCCAAAGTTTACCGGTCATAAAAAGGAGAATTGGAGCCAATAAAGAGGTCCCTTAAAGAAAGTTGAAATAAAGTTGGAATAAAAGGTAATGAAGATAATAAAAGGAGTTTGATGTTATCTTGCAGATTCTACAGTAAATAACGGTTAAACGGCAACGACCCCAAGGGGCAGATGTCACTCGAAAGAAAATAAGAAGATAACAATTTTAGCAAGTAATACTCTAGTATATTTCTCCTAATATGAAATATTCTCTACAAAATTTTCTCTAAAGAATATTCTGTAGAGTTCAATGCAAATTTCATTTGCACTAAATCTCTGATTCACTTCTAAGCTCAACCCCTTCTCTTCCCCTTATCCTTGTATTGTATATTCTGTCCTACAATTCTTTGGATTACCTGAATATGTAAATCCCTCGAAACCGGTCGTCATATGAGTTTTAAGGAAAGAAATAGCATAGTAGAAGAGAGATAATATGAATAAGATTCACCAATTATCGCGAGCATTAATCCATTCAATCGAATAAATTTAATTTGCAAACGATCTAGTGTATCGCCCATTAAATATTTAAAAATGTTATTCGCAAATTTCGATAACATATTACAATTGTGACGAAAAGATTAAAAAACGTAGTTAAAACATCGATCCATTTGATTTGGAAACTACGGTTTAGCTGTATATTTCAATACTCTCTGATGCTATGAATATTAGAATATGAAATGGACAAGAGTGACTGAATTACGGACTCAATACAATATCGACTGATCGAATCCAATCTGTGATAAATATTTATGAAAACCATAATAAATATAATAGTAAGATTCCTAAAAATGTGTTTCGCATAACTTATTTTGAATTCCCAAGGAAAAACGGACTTGAAAAAAGTCTGACAGGGCCGGGAATCGAACCCGGGATCTTCCTCTAACCGGGAGGCTGCCTTAACCATCTAGGCTACCCGACCAGAACATTTTAACGAGCCGTTTTGGGGACTTTGTGTGCATGGGCAAGTGCAGTTTCGTCCGACTGAGCGGCATCGTCTGCGGCCATGGCCTCATCGAGGCACCGGCAACACAAAGAGGTGTGAGGAGAAACCCCCCTAAGGATAAACAAATAAGGAAAGGGTTTAGGTGACTTTGCACATAAGGGCGTGCACCCAGGAAAATTCCCAAGGAAAAACGGACTTGAAAAAAGTCTGACAGGGCCGGGAATCGAACCCGGGATCTTCCTCTAACCGGGAGGCTGCCTTAACCATCTACCATCCGGCCCTGTCAGACTTTTTTCAAGTCCGTTTTTCCTTGGGAATTTTCCTGGGTGCACGCCCTTATGTGCAAAGTCACCTAAACCCTTTCCTTATTTGTTTATCCTTAGGGGGGTTTCTCCTCACACCTCTTTGTGTTACCGGTGCCTCGATGAGGCCATGGCCGCAGACGATGCCGCTCAGTCGGACGAAACTGCACTTGCCCATGCACACAAAGTCCCCAAAACGGCTCGTTAAAATGTTCTGGTCGGGTAGCCTAGATGGTTAAGGCAGCCTCCCGGTTAGAGGAAGATCCCGGGTTCGATTCCCGGCCCTGTCAGACTTTTTTCAAGTCCGTTTTTCCTTGGGAATTTTCCTGGGTGCACGCCCTTATGTGCAAAGTCACCTAAACCCTTTCCTTATTTGTTTATCCTTAGGGGGGTTTCTCCTCACACCTCTTTGTGTTGCCGGTGCCTCGATGAGGCCATGGCCGCAGACGATGCCGCTCAGTCGGACGAAACTGCACTTGCCCATGCACACAAAGTCCCCAAAACGGCTCGTTAAAATGTTCTGGTCGGGTAGCCTAGATGGTTAAGGCAGCCTCCCGGTTAGAGGAAGATCCCGGGTTCGATTCCCGGCCCTGTCAGACTTTTTTCAAGTCCGTTTTTCCTTGGGAATTTTCCTGGGTGCACGCCCTTATGTGCAAAGTCACCTAAACCCTTTCCTTATTTGTTTATCCTTAGGGGGGTTTCTCCTCACACCTCTTTGTGTTGCCGGTGCCTCGATGAGGCCATGGCCGCAGACGATGCCGCTCAGTCGGACGAAACTGCACTTGCCCATGCACACAAAGTCCCCAAAACGGCTCGTTAAAATGTTCTGGTCGGGTAGCCTAGATGGTTAAGGCAGCCTCCCGGTTAGAGGAAGATCCCGGGTTCGATTCCCGGCCCTGTCAGACTTTTTTCAAGTCCGTTTTTCCTTGGGAATTTTCCTGGGTGCACGCCCTTATGTGCAAAGTCACCTAAACCCTTTCCTTACTTATTTTGAATGTTTTGGCTTATGAAGTACAGATATAATATTTTAAATTCTTCATAGAATATTTTTCAAAAAGCGCTAGATGTTTCGAGAGAATTTTGATCAACGTTGAATATATTTTTCAATGTTGAATACTAATATTTATATTTCTTTTGACCTCAATCCACCTATATCGTTTATCTACTCAACACTGTAGAAAATATTAATTTTCTATCAGATATTATTACAATCATCGAACAGAATTCGAATGGAGTGGGCATTGCAAGCAAAAAGGGTTGATAAACATTTATATTCGCGCCTATCTCCTCTCCTTTTGTAAACAAATTTAAAACATGAAATTTCCTTTAAAAGGCCAATGGAAAATATTTTAATAAGAGACTTTATTGGGCAAAGTCTCTTCTTAAATCCAATCCTTCATCACATAAAATCACCAAGAGTAAAAGTCGTACGTGTATGGGGACTCAAACCCTGACTTTCCGAGTGTGTGCTGATTTATAAAATAGTCTCATTCCTATTCCACGTGGCCGTCTGTAAGTTAATAACGAGATGTTGCTAGCTTCCTTGAAGAAACCAACAGAAAGCGAAAGATCTTGCTTTAAGTTCCAGTCAATTATAACCTCCGTTAATCTCGAGAATTCCCTCAGGCTCATGCCCAGGCATGCAAATATATTTCATGAATCCCTTCCTTTTTTCTCTGAAATGTTAAATGCCTTCCTCACCAAAATATTTTGGAAAAATTGGAAATTTCCTCTGAGTTTGTTAATCTTTTCAACGCGATAATCGACTAAAGTTGATTAAATGTCCATAAAATACACGGAGGTTGGCCAAGATGATGTGAAATCAGATTTCAAATAATCAAAGAGACGTTTACTTTTCCACATTCTTTTCATTATTAAAACTGTTTAATAAATTTACATTTAAATGGTTAAATGGAATATGGGAATTAAAAATCTCAGTTTCGCCAAATAAAGTACTTTAACAATAACAATATTTAAAAATCTGATGTGGCCAACACATGACTTTCTCCATATTTTTTTAAAACAGAAGCCTATGCCGGTAATATATAAATGACTACTAAACAATGAGTGTTACAGGAAAATGTTTCAAACAAACGTTGTAGTAATATACATTATCTATAACTTTGGTAAATGATTGTATATACCTACATTGCATTCTGACAGAGATAAGTATGAAAAACTTCCATTTCTGGATTAACGACAACTACCGATTAAACATTATTCTAGAATAACTCCTAAACAATCAGTGTTACGAAAAAATGTTTAAAACAAAAGTTGTAGTAAAATACATCATCTATAACAATTTTTACCGTAATTTTATATACCTACGTTGCATTTTACAGAGATATGTATGAAAAACCTCCATTTCTGAATAAACAACAACTTCCGGTTAACCATTATTCTAGAATAACTCCTAAAAAATCAGTGTTACGAAAAAATGTTTAGTACAAAAGTTGTAGTAAAGTACATTATCTACAACTTTTGTAAGTAAATGTATATACCTACATTGCATTCTGACAGAGATATTTAAGAAACTAAATTTTGTTCCGGATAAACCGTAACTTCCGGTTAAGCGATATTTATCAAAAACTAATCAACTCTTGCCATTGTTAGGAAAATACTAAATATGAATTTTGAAAATGATCGGATAATTACTTTTTAAGATAGAGCGCCCACAAACTTTTTTACCACTGACAGACAGACACACATACAGACATACAGACAGATATGTTCGGGAAAATAGCGAAAACGAACTCTATGGGCCACAAAATATCTATTCTATCTATAATCCGTCGAAATCTGGAGGTCGAATATTTTTGCGAATACAATACTTTCTCTATACTTCATATAGGGAGAAAGTAAAAATAGTATTCAAAGTAATACTTAAAGTTGACGCTGGATCACTATCGGCGAAAGTATTTACTAAATGAAACCCAAAGGAAATTATCGAGCTACAAGCTATTTACACATCTGGATTTGAATGAATTTTGGCCTAATTGCATCGCTTTAACATCAACCTTCTTTCTGAATGATTCGATTTAAATTTACCTGCAAAAACTGCATAATCTATTCAACTGCTCCATAACCTATAAATCCCCAGGGGGCCGCATTATGGCGCGTTCGCCGTTCCACCGGAATGCCTGCTTTGGTATTGCGCCGTATCATTTGCGGGAATATTTGAATCGATTTGTAGATGATTTTACGAGACCACTTCACCGCCAAGAATTTCATTTTCTAATTCTCAAAATATTTTCAGTCTTATTTCGACCGAATATCAGGAAATATTTTTAGTTACACATATGACTTTCTTGAGATTCTATAGTCTGTAATAAGATCAATACCTGATGATACCAAAAATAAAGCGTTTGTTACAAAATGGAAAGGTTGGGTTGGGAGAAGTTCGATTCTTAGTAGGGCAAAAAGTGCTTAGAATTCCGCATGAATTTCGTAAGGGATTTTATCCATCAATAAATGATAGTGCATGCGGTGAAGGCGATACGGTGACCCGATTTTAAGCGCTGTGAGGCATTTCGAAGGGAGCGTAATATCCAGCTAAAGAACTTTATTCCACGGAATTTATAGATCAAATTGAACTCAATGTCTATCTCCATTTTTCAAACGGTTTCTCGTGCTACCATATTCTAATGAATAGATTTTTTTCTTTTTGTAGATAAAAATGTATTTGATCATTGTCTTGATCAAAGCTGCAGAGACAAGCAACTGAGGTATGAGTGAATAATTGCTCTGATTAAGGTCTCTACTTATATAATGCCAAGAAAAGTATTATTCGTAGAGTCATTATATGCGCTTCACTTACGAAAACATGTTCTAATTGTAGCATTCTTGTTTGGCGAGTGATGTAAGGGCGAACTACCTCACTCCTCATCTGTCTAGTTAGCCTCTTTGCCCCCACTTCCTCTCAGTAGCCAATGTTAAAGAGGGTGTTATTAGCAACAGGCTTTCGAGTATACTAATACTTTGGCGAGTGATGCAAGGGCAAACTACCTCACTCCTCATCTGTCTAGTTAGCCTCTGTCTAGTTAGCCCGCACTTCTTCTCAGTAGCTAATGTTAAAGAGGGATAGGCTTTCGTGTCGTATACTTTATAGTCATTCTTCAAACGATAAACATCCAAACTGTTGTCAGGAATCTTGATAAGCTCAAGGATGTATCGCAGTAACTGCGAATATAACGCACTGATAAACGAAGGACATTTTCAAAGTGAAAATGATTGAAAAACCAACTGAAATAATTCACGCTGGGAAAAATTCACCAGCGATCTCGTTCTAACATCCTTGATATGAAAATCAGCTCCTCTTACAAAAAATGTGAATGATCGTATATCTCCGTTCCTCTCGAACATAAGCACGGTCCGTGCGCTTACAATGTGTATTAGGCTCACTTTTTATCGGAAGAAGGCTTGCAGTTTACTTCGTGCGTGAAATATAGACGGCTAACTCTCGGCGACACAAAAGCTCTGGGGAAAAGGCGAGGGGACGTTGGAGCGAACTATTTTCACGGCGGATGGTTAAGTGCAGCGATGCAAAGAAAGGGTGAGTACAGAAGGTGAGATCGAGTCACAGGCAGATACGGCACAAGGGTCGCGAAGAACGTTGAAGGGCGGACTCCATCGTAAGACCTCGAGGGAGGAAAAATCCAAAACGTTTACGTTTTAAAGCAGTTTATTTTTAGAGGGTCCGATTCTTCAAAGCGTAAACGAAGGTCGATATTACGTAGAATTTGAATTGATTTCCAATTCGCATTTTCGCTCGTATAAAATGATGCTGCGAAAACAATTCCAATGTTTGTTCCCGAGCTTGCAATCCTCCCACGCTATTTCATGCGTTTCATATAAGTGCTCAGTGGAGAGAAGTTCATGCATGGCTAACTCCGTAACTGCAATCCCTGTAAGAGAGGAAGGCTTGTGAAATGCACACATGTAGATGATGTAAACTTCTACCTCTAGCAGCAAATAAATCACAGAAAATATATCAAGCACTGTCAATGTAAGAGCCATGTAAAAATACGCGTGAACTACTTAAAATTACTGCATCGACCGTGAATAGAAAGGAGTTAGGCTTTATGGCAGAGAAAATAACCTTTTATTAACCCAACGAAAACTGCTATAAAGCTAAATCTATGCTTTATATAGTCGGTCGCGGAGTAACCATTCCAAGACTTCCAAGTTTCATGAGATGCAAAGTTAAAAGAGTATTTTGTTGATAATCTCCGACGTGAAATTCACCATACTCCATCTTCAAAGATATATCACAGCACCCTAAACGCATGCACACTTCAGATTCACTCTTAAGGTACGTTCACACGAGGGGACTTTTCTTGCAGCGCGTCCCGAAATGCCGCGCGCCTCAAATATTGCGACGTGTGAACGACTGTGCGGCTCAACTTTTGTGACCTTGAGAGCGGGTGTCTGCGGCTTTCTTGTGCGGCAAAGACGCTCCGTGTGAATAGGGCTTTTTAGGCTCCTGCAACATTGACGCAAAGTTCTAACCGGCTGAAACTTTTCCGCATGCCGCGCAGAGAGTTGACGAATATGCGTTGTGTTAAACCACTCGGATAGTGGTGCAGATAAAAAATAAAAATGAAGTTTGAATGCTATAGCAGTAGGAGGGACTATTCTCATCGGTATATCTATCTCACTACTGAATTTAAAAATTATTTTATTTATTTAGAAATGATATTTCTAAAGGTACGTTCACACGAGGGGACTTTTCTTGCAGCGCGTCCCGAAATGCCGCGCGCCTCAAATATTGCGACGTGTGAACGACTGTGCGGCTCAACTTTTGTGACCTTGAGAGCGGGTGTCTGCGGCTTTCTTGTGCGGCAAAGACGCTCCGTGTGAATAGGGTTTTTAGGCTCCTGCAACATTGACGCAAAGTTCTAACCGGCTGAAACTTTTCCGCATGCCGCGCAGAGAGTTGACGAATATGCATTGTGTTAAACCACTCGGATAGTGGTGCAGATAAAAAATAAAAATGAAGTTTGAATGCTATAGCAGTAGGAGGGACTATTCTCATCGGTATATCTATCTCACTACTGAATTTAAAAATTATTTTATTTATTTAGAAATGATATTTCTAAGTAAAAATTTCGGAAAATAACCTCGCACATTTGCACAAAATTAAACTTATGACAAAGTGAACCTCATAAATAAATGAACTTTAACTTAAAGATTTCTCATTATTTCTTCTATTCCAAATGCTTTCGAAATGCGCCCATGCTCTCCTTCCATTCTTAAATGAAGACCTGATTTCATAATGTCATCAGTGACTCAGTTGTTTTTTCAAAACGGGTTAAGAGATTGGTGCAAAGAATTTGTTTAAAATAGAATGGCTGTTCGTGAAAAATATGCTTTTAGTAACGATCGTCATCTCAACCAGAAAGTGTCGGCAGTAGCTTTGATTATCTTGTAAGAGAATCCTCAGCAGGATGTATATCCTTCCCAACAAGTAAAATGTGAAAAGGTAGACCACCTCCTGCGCAGGAGGTCCCTATAGTATTCGTAGGATGTCTTATCTTTAGCTATCGTTCCTGTCTTTGAATGAGTTCGTAGACCCTTGTGCCAACCTTATTTCGAAAGAATTTATCAATAGTCTGAACACACAGAATTGTGAGCAAAACCCAGTCTCTTAATCTCTTCTAGGAATGCATTCCCACTCCCAAGCCTGAATGACACTTTCACTTCCTTTGAGTATTCCTTTATTCTTTACCTTTACCCAATTTATTCAAGCATTATTTTTTCTTTTCCCCTTAGAACAAAAAGAGATTAAAATCAATTTGGTAGACTTAAATTCTGAGCACTAAATTATACCCTCTGTGAATGAAGTATGAGGAATTAATTACATCCTTAACTCTGTCTCGCCCTTGCGTACACCAACCTTCTCGCAGGTTTAAACATTCTGGTATAAACCAAGTAAAAATCAAGGCAAATCGAACAATTGCAGCCTCAGATAATGGACAGTTTTAAGTATACCCTATTTATAAAAAATCCGATCGAATTTGATGTACACTAATACCGAAGTCAATATGTGGATATGTATGCGTCAGCGTGAAATGATTCACAAAGATTTATAACAAGTAAAAATTTGTAAAAAAGCTATTGATACTGTCAATAAGTTAATTAAAATTTTGGAAGAAAAGGAACAGGGCTGTTGAGACAGTTGTTCACAGAGTTGTTCGCAAAGCTCCAAGAATATTTCAAATACGGTTTCTTGAAGGTTTGTGAACAATTACGATTAATGGAGGTTCCCCTATAAAGAGAAACATTGGTAAGTTGTAATCAAAGAAAAGAATAAATGATGGCATATTTACAACTAAGGACCTAATTAAACTAGTAAATACAAAAATGAACACAATACCCTATACTTCATACACAATATACTACACTACACAATACACTACTATATACTACACTACGCAACTAGATGAACTGATATCCTTCTTCCGCTTGACTCCACTCCGATCCACTGAGAACTGGCGCCTGATCCCAACTGCTAGAGGGCCAAGTTGCTACGTGTGAACAGGTTTGCAACTCAGCGTCGCGGCTTTGCCGCAGTGGAGATTTAAGTACCGTTAGAAGCCGCGCGTACCCTCAAAAAGTTCCTCCGTGTGAATGCGAGCTGCAACCCATCCGGCCTCAACCATAAAACCCGCGCGTCAAAAGTCCCCTCGTGTGAACGCACCTTAAGTAAAAATTTCGGAAAATAACCTCGCACATTTGCACAAAATTAAACTTATGACAAAGTGAACCTCATAAATAAATGAACTTTAACTTAAAGATTTCTCATTATTTCTTCTATTCCAAATGCTTTCGAAATGCGCCCATGCTCTCCTTCCATTCTTAAATGAAGACCTGATTTTATAATGTCATCAGTGACTCAGTTGTTTTTTCAAAACGGGTTAAGAGATTGGTGCAAAGAATTTGTTTAAAATAGAATGGCTGTTCGTGAAAAATATGCTTTTAGTAACGATCGTCATCTCAACCAGAAAGTGTCGGCAGTAGCTTTGATTATCTTGTAAGAGAATCCTCAGCAGGATGTCTATCCTTCCCAACAAGTAAAATGTGAAAAGGTAGACCACCTCCTGCGCAGGAGGTCCCTATAGTATTCGTAGGATGTCTTATCTTTAGCTATCGTTCCTGTCTTTGAATGAGTTCGTAGACCCTTGTGCCAACCCTATTTCGAAAGAATTTATCAATAGTCTGAACACACAGAATTGTGAGCAAAACCCAGTCTCTTAATCTCCTCTAGGAATGCATTCCCACTCCCAAGCCTGAATGACACTTTCACTTCCTTTGAGTATTCCTTTATTCTTTACCTTTACCCAATTTATTTAAGCATTATTTTTTCTTTTCCCCTTAGAATAAAAAGAGATTAAAATCAATTTGGTAGACTTAAATTCTGAGCACTAAATTATACCCTCTGTGAATGAAGTATGAGGAATTAATTACATCCTTAACTCTGTCTCGCCCTTGCGTACACCAACCTTCTCGCAGGTTTAAACATTCTGGTATAAACCAAGTAAAAATCAAGGCAAATCGAACAATTGCAGCCTCAGATAATGGACAGTTTTAAGTATACCCTATTTATAAAAAATCCGAT
The DNA here is from genome assembly GCA_947579665.1 of Sympetrum striolatum. NCBI lineage: Eukaryota > Metazoa > Arthropoda > Insecta > Odonata > Libellulidae > Sympetrum > Sympetrum striolatum. The sequence continues at coordinate 68,132,227 of OX388351.1, read as the reverse complement.
CGAATTTGATGTACACTAATACCGAAGTCAATATGTGGATATGTATGCGTCAGCGTGAAATGATTCACAAAGATTTATAACGAGTAAAAAATTGTAAAAAAGCTATTGATACTGTCAATAAGTTAATTAAAATTTTGGAAGAAAAGGAACACGGCTGTTGAGACAGTTGTTCACAGAGTTGTTCGCAAAGCTCCAAGAATATTTCAAATACGGTTTCTTGAAGGTTTGTGAACAATTATGATTAATGGAGGTTCCCCTATAAAGAGAAAAATTGGTAAGTTGTAATCAAAGAAAAGAATAAATGATGGCATATTTACAACTAAGGACCTAATTAAACAAGTAAATACAAAACTTAACACAATACCCTATACTTCATACACAATATACTACACCACACAATACACTACTATATACTACACTACACAACTAGATGAACTGATAGCCTTCTTCCGCTTGACTCCACTCCGATCCACTGAGAACTGGCGCCTGATTCCAACTGCTTGATGCAGGAGGGCCAAGTTGCTACGTGTGAACAGGTTTGCAACTCAGCGTCGCGGCTTTGCCGCAGTGGAGATTTAAGTACCGTTAGAAGCCGCGCGTACCCTCAAAAAGTTCCTCCGTGTGAATGCGAGCTGCAACCCATCCGGCCTCAACCATAAAACCCGCGCGTCAAAAGTCCCCTCGTGTGAACGCACCTTTAAAATGCCACTCTATTTAGTATTGCTCTTATTCTGGGATTTTGCTGTTTTCCCTATAGTAAAATCAAATAGGAAACCTGAAATATTAATAGATTGAGTGAAATACTAAGGATGGAGAAAATATCTAACACAGAACCTTAAAAAATTCATTTCAAACATGTAGTTATTCCTGACCGATACTTATCGCAATGAGACATTTTCCAAGAGAAAGTTTTCTTTTTAATAATAAAAATTTCTTGAAATTTATGAAAAAATCTGAAAATTGTGATGGGGGCAAATTGGCTAAGTAAATATTTTGGAGAAATTTAAAGGTAATTCTGGCAATAAATCATCGATACACGTAGCATTACCCTATAGCGTCCTTTGTGTGGCGACAAAAATAACATCCGGAGGATTCAAAGGCAGGCCTCCCATATTTTTGCTCCAACGACTGCCTTTGTTTCGCGTGACCTTCACGAGCTCATCCCTGAAACGACTGAGCAGAGCCATTCAGAGATGGTCGCCACGTGGCACAAGTTGCTCACAAAGTCACGTGACTCCTTTTATGTGACTCGGCCATGCGTCACGTTTCGCCGATCGTATTCCGCTTCCGTCAAATTCGGACAATTTGCGAAGGGATTAATTACAAAAGGACACGCGGGTCCTCGCGAAAAGAGACTCGCACTCTTTAAAGGAGATCAAAATCCAGGAACGTGAGTAGCGTTCCGCCATGTTGCTTCGATCTCGGCGCCTTCCGCCGGAAGTGCTGCCATTAAACTCTGTGCGCTGCGAAGCCATTCAACTCCGACCGGGCGCCACCTCATTTGCGGCGTCGCTTAACCATTCCATTACTTGGGGACGAACCTAAGAGTGATTGCAGTGTCTTTTTGGGCGAGGCAAAGAATCGTATGCAAACTCCAAAGAGCTGCTAAACGGGCCTTCGAAGTGAAGTTCCATTCTCTCGTTCCCTTTACCAGTAATTCCTCACTAATTAAGGGTTTTTCATCGCCTTTTGCTCGCATAAGGTTATGCGGATAGTAAATTAAGGACAATGAAATGAATTTCGCAGCGAAATACAGGAAGGTCTGAGCACCGTAGTGTGCTGCAGAGAACGGATTGAGGGAGAGAATAACCGAGGTTTACACAAGTGGTCTTTCATGATTTGGAATCTAATAAGAGGATTCCATAAGAGTGACAAGGGTTATCTAAGCTAAATGGAAAAAATCATGTTGATAAGTAATTCACAACCGCACATTAAAATGAAAAATCTTATTATGTTGCATTATATTAAGAAAATGTGGGGAAATAACCTTATTTAAAGTTTCTATGCATGCTGAGCATTATATAAGATATAATGTTTTCCGAATATAATATCAAATCTAAAAATATAGTGTCGATAAAAATTATCCAAATAAAAAACTTAAATCTCATCTTTTCACTGGTATCCCAATGTGTTTACTCTAATATCCGATTATGAAACAAATTCAATTGATTCATCATGACATAATTCTACTACTAGTAATATGAGATTATTTAGTTTATTATAGATTTTAACTTTTATTTTACTAAATCAATTAGGTCTTCTATACCTTTTGTTAAATTTACTTTGTAAAATAATTCTTCATATCTAATCTTTGTTTCTTTTTATACATCTATTTTTGTATATTATTGTATTTATTTTTATTACTGTGTTTTCGCGGTTTTTTTCACCCCCCCTTCTCTGTGGGTGTTTTCCCGCAACTTGGGTGTTTTCTTTCAACCTTCAGTTTCAAATATTTTTCCCCCACCCTACTCTTTCTTTTTGTATTTTTTTAATAAGTTAACTATGAATGTGATCGACATACGTGGTTAGGTGGAAGAGAGGCCCGCACCTGGGCCTAACCTCGCCAATAAAGGGTCCAACTAACTAACTAGTAAATTTTCACAAAAAATGAAAATAAATAACTTCCGGTAGACCATCAGGGGAAACCTGCTGGGAAAAATAACCCAATGAGTGAACGAATATCATACGGTATTTAAATGAAAGGAAGAATAAAAAGTTAATAGAAAAGCTGTTGATAATTTGATAAAAGTATGAAGTAGCGGGCACCAAGTAGAGAGAACACACAAAGTAAAGGTTAGTATTGGTAGTTAGTATCATTGGTTAGTAGTACATACAAGTTGATAACATTCAACCACCATACCCTGATGAATACAAACTTTATTCTATAGAATTAAGTTTAACCATCAGAATTATTGCTTAATTCGATTGGAAATATGATAGGGATAGGGGTAACAAAAGTCACTAAATATATATATAAAATTAAACGAATAGATGATAAATTACTTGAAATTATGATTTTAGATGTATCAACAACTGCATTTGGATGATGATAAATTTATTGCTTTAATTGTATATTTACAAAATGAATTCGCACAGACGATTATAACGAATCCTCCATTTTAACTTTCTAACAAAGAGTCACAAATGATATACAAAAATAAAATGTGAATGAGAGTGAAATCAAGAATAGTTCTGAATAAGTATCAACGCCACTGAAATACTGCCTAATCTTTTTCTTCTCGAAGTATTCAATATCTTCTCATCATACATTCGCTATGGATTGCAAACCATTCCCTGAGAGCCGTCATATTAAAAATTATTGATTAGTATGGTCTATGAACAAAATACCCCAAAAGAGTAACACAGTTAATTACATTAAAAACGGCTTCGAATATTCTGAACGCTGAGGACGATTTCTCATGGAAAAGGAGGCGCAAATCCAAGATGGCACATTGAGCACTACTATAACTTCTGCAAGTAAAATGTATTGTTTAGTCACAGCGGGTTCATCAATGTAACAACTATTTACCTGTGGTGTGAAATACACAAACTTTAAAACTGCAGCACTTGCGCAGCTTAATTTTTCTTTTTATCGCGTGTCCCTGTAGTAACCGCAGCCCCAATTCTCCTCTATCTATTCCTGCACCATATTTTCAGCGGACCAGCCGCATTCCCTAAAGCCTCGTTTGTTCTCCCCGCTAAGAAATCGGCACACGGAGGTTATTTGTGACTTTTAATATTGCACACAACGAGTTGTTTTGCCTCAAAGGCGCTCGAGTAATGTTTAGCTGCACGGAAACATACCAATATCCGGCTGGAACATGTCCGCGATTTGAAATTCCTACGGCTGTTTGCTCTTATTAAACGTATACTTGCCCTATATATTTCCGTGATGTTGTGTTACAAAACTATTGCGGTCAACATAATTCATGGCGTTAATTTTCAGAATAGCTTGAGGACTATCGTCTGAAATAATCTTTACGTAAGATCAACTTTTGTAAGATGCTGATTCGATAGGTTATATTTCTGAATAAATAAAATGCTTCCCTGAAGTTCAAAAAAATTCAGAATATCTTAAAATGAAGTGCTAAACAAAATACAAATGCAATAGCAAAAACTTAGCCATAAATATCGAATCGAAATTTTACATTTTGCTTGCTAATAAAAATTCAGATTAATGCCAATCTAAGAGTCACAAATAGAACCATGAATGAAATCCTTAACGAAAAATCAATGTTAGATTACATTGCAAACTTCAATTTTAGCGTGGAAAAATGACGACTTGCTTTCTTATAGGCAAAGATCTTAACATTTTATTTAATCGTTGCTAGAGAATTTCATTCCCAAAATCTTTTATCTTACTTCGCAATCCTTAGGAACGATTAATTCACTAAGAAAAATATCCATCTAATAAAATTGTATAATTAGTGGAAATTCATACAAAATACGATTATAAATACATTTGTTCCTTATAAATCATAAAATTTCGTTTATTTTAAACCGTCACACTAAAAAGAATGGCATAAAATTAATCGCAGTAGAAAGAGCCCTTTACAATAACATTCAACCTGTCTCTCTGTACTAAAAACTGAGTCTAACAAGCAGCTTATATTTGAAATCAGATTGTGGAGTTTATCAGTGATTATTACGTCTACTTAATTTTTTTCAACAAAATGGAATTTTATACTTTAATCGGATAATCATAAGGAAATAGTTTTAAATAGCCCCCTTGGAAAGTTTCTAGATCCAAACCATCAACCATGACCTTTCTTAATATATAAAAAGATATTGAGGCATACTAGATATGATGAGGAGAGAGGTACTTAAAAACAAATAATATAATCAATAGAATAAGTTTTTTATCTCCATCGAAGTGAGGATAAATTAAGTAAGTCACAATTGCACGATAAGTTTTCTTTCGCATTAGATTTCCACTAAGGCTTAGTAATCTTAAAGATTCTCATAGTATTTTAACTTATTCTCCTCATCTCAAAAACAAAGAAATAATTATTCCATAAATATGGAAAGAAATATCCGATCTCTCAAGTATGATAGTGGGAACAATTTTCCAAATTTGGATTCTGTTAGATTGAATTAAACCAATATATGTTCACCAGTAAAATACTACAGTCATATTTTCTTCTATTATCCAGCACTGGGCAGCAAGCAAAATACTTTTATGGAAGTGCGCCACAATTGACAAAGCATATTTTCACTTTCTCCATAGACGTAGTATAGAGAAAGTATTGTTTTCATGAAAAAAATCAAGTTTGAGATTTCAACGGAAATAGATGTTTTGGGGTCCCTAGAATACGTTTTGACCATTTTCGGAATGATGTCTGTGTGTGTGAGTGTGTGTGTGAGTGTGTGTGTGTGTGTGTGTCTGTATGTGTGTGTGTGTGCTTGTAGGCGTTCTAACGAAAAAACTATTAGTTGAATCAATACCAAATTTCATATATAGCACTGCAATAGATGTTGTCAGAGTTATTAGTTTTTTGAGTAAATCGGTTCTCCGGAAGTTGAGCTTTATTCTTCGAAGCAAATTTCCGTTTTTGCAAAATATCTCCTTAAATATGATTTTTAAGGTATATATTATTATAAATGAAATTTTTAGAAAATATAATTAACTATAACTTTTGTATGTATTATATTTTTTTATCACTAATTGTTTAGGAGTTCTTTGTGAAATACTAATAAACCGGAATTTGCTGTTTATGTACTTTGTGGGCGCTCTAACATGAAAACTATTTGTCGTATCCACACCAAATATCATATGTATTATTTTGATTGGTGTTGTTAGAGTTGATTAGGTTTTGAAGAAAATCGGTTAACCGGAAGTTGAGCTTTATTCTTCGAAGTAAATTTCCGTTTTTGCAAAATATCTCCATTAATCTGATATTTAGATATATATTATTACTTATAAAAGTTTTATAAATGTAATTTACTATAACTTTTGTATGAAACATATTTTTTATAACTTATTGTTTAGGAGTTATTCATGAAATACTGATAAACCGGAAGTTGCTGATTTTGTACTTCGTGGGCGCTCTGGTCTCTATGGGCGAAAGTCCAAATTCATCTTTTTTCATCGATCATGTCCCAAAAAACATTATTTATAATTTTTGTGACGTAAAAGATAATATGATATAAATTAATCACTTATCTTCCAAGATTAGATTGAATATAGAGTTCGAAAATACTGTCGTAAATAAATAATTACATCTTATATATGGAGAAAGTCATTTGCTGGCCACATCAGTTTTTTAAAACGAAATGAACCACGTAACTATAAAATATAAATATATAATATTAGATTTTATAATATGAAATTACTATAAAATAGTAAAAAATTACCGAAAATTCATAATATGCAAAACCATTAATGTGTTTGTAAAAACTAAAGCTAAGTTATTTCAAATATTTCTATAAATAGTGGGCGCTGGATTAGATTAGTTGGACCTTCTTTAAAAAGTATGCAAATAGAATGGACTGAAAAATTATTCGTGAAATTTCCTGAACCTCGAGCACATTTCCCAACCGTCTGAAGGCGTGAAGAAACGGTTGCAGTGCGGACGAATTGATTCAACGGAGCGAAAAAACAAATCCGAGAGTACGGAAACGAGAGGTATCGATCGGTAGGGCCGATCCAACTCCTGAACCAAACGGGAGTTAAATATTCAAGAGGATCGTTGATTTGATTGGGAGGAAATGAATACAGAGGGAAAAAGGATGACGGGATGGAATCGATGACAAAACGACAGCGTCGGGAGATCCAATGATTTCCTCTGCGATACGCAAATGAGAGAAAAGAGCGCTCCTCGAGATTGCGTTCTAATTTCGCGAATCTTAGAAGTGTATGCAAAATAATCATCGGATGAAGCACTTCAATTTTATTTCCAACCTCGATCGTCTCCTCGAAAAGTTCGAATGCAAGCACTCCTTGAGTGAAGGGTAATGAATTGATAATGAGAACGAGTATCTTGATTTATTTGCTCGGAGAATTGAAGCAGCGGTTAGTGATGTAGATTAGACGGAATTTTCGCTTGAATTAGGGAAGTGAATCACTCGAAAGACTCGCCTAAAAACCTTTCTGTTAGTAACGGAGGTATTGTAACCATCCCAATTTTCTTCGTCCCTTCACTTTGTCCGTTTTTGGAGGAGAAAATTGAGGCTCTTTAGCAATTACTCAAGAGTATGTGCAATCGAATCTTGAATATAAAATAGTACTAACTTCCTAAACGAGAATTTTAGATATATTTTGTGAACTAGACACTCTTGTTAATCATCAAATAACATGCCTGGACACTCCTATAATCTATTCTTTCGCACTAAACATTGCAGAAGGCCATAAAGTAGGGATAAAATGTTTCATACCACCGCAGTATTTTTTAAACAACCCGATTTGTTACCGTAGTAACACCAACCGGTTTATGGATAAAATGTATAGGTATAAATAGAAGAGAGAATATAATGGAGAATAATGGAAGAATCAATGCACTGAGGGTAATGTTTTAATATTCGCAATTTCTTCACACGTCACTTTCGCACTTTGCTATGCAATTCATATTTTTGAACTCCTGATTCAGAGAAGGTTTGCTTACTTATTGACAAAACTGAACAGAGTATGAGATAAATTCGTAGATAATGCATTTTTAAAACTAAAAGAATTCATTAATTTATGCATTAAATTAAACATCGAGAGTCTAAAATTTATCGAGCATTATTTTTCCCCAAATTTAGCTTTAGCCATTATTAGCACGGCTAAAACGTGCGAGTAAATACACCTCTTCGGAGCTGTTATTCTCATACAAAATCACAGAAAGAAGCATATATAGCCAAGCCAAGTAAGAATTAAATTATGAATATAAATAGTTAGTTAAAAGTATAAGTATCCATTGATTCGGCTTAAACTTTGTGATATATCATAGATCATTCACAATCCCTTCCTAATCTAAGTTAAAATCCATACTAGAATACATGCTTTAAAATGTTCCTTCTAATATTCTTCAGTATTCCGCGTTTTATTGATCTATCATAATGTTTAAGAAATAATAAATGAGTGGAAAGAACTGTGCAAACACTTCACTTCAGCAGAACATAATGAAACGCCCACTGATCCATGAAAGAGATTCCAAAGTTTTATTTTTATGAAAGTTCATTCCAGAAAGCTATCACATGCTCCTCACCAAACTTTTCAACCACCTAAAAATACTTGAACTGCGCCCAAACAAGTTCTTATTAACATGCTGCAATCGCATATATTTACGTTGCCATAAATGAAGTTTTGGTTTCTGAAAAAAATATCTTCGATATCTGAAGAAATCTTCTGTCTACTAAAATTTCCCCGTAAGAGAAGAAAAATTTAGCACGTCTGTTAATGAATTAGACGTTTGAAAAGCTCGAGTCCGAAAACAGGAGGGAACAAAGTACGGATCATGGACTAAGGTAACTATTGGACATTTCGGTTAATGGTAGTTATGCGGGGGTTATACCGTTGTTTTTTTCAGGAAGAAATTTTGAGGTTCACCATCCTAATCCGGACCCTTCCCAGCTCGGGAGCGCCCGGCATTCCCATCAGGGGGACCATAAGAAAACTGACCGTGTGGAATACGATTTAAAAGTTATAATCGATTCAAATGAGCAACAATTTATTATCTTCGTCGTCTCACTCGTGCTAAAAGATATACAAGCGTCTTTTGATCGACGTTCTACGATGAAAATTAAGATTTTTCGTGATTTTGCAAGAAATTACCCGATTACACACGGGTTTACACGGGGGGTCAGATAGGCGGGTGTTTTAAATATTTCAACGGGGGTTGGGTTGGGTTGGGGGGAAGATTTCTAGATTTTTGATAGAAATTTTTCCCCATACCCCAACCCAATGGCAACGTTGCCGTGTGTAAACGGGTAATTTCTTGCAAAATCACGAAAAATCTTAATTTTCATCGTAGAATGTCGATCAAAAGACGCTTGTATATCTCTTAGCATGAGTGAGACGACGAAGGTAATAAATTGTTGCTCATTTGAATCGATTATAACTTTTTAAATCGTATTCCTCTCGGTCAGTTTTTTTATGGTCCCCCCTGATGGGAATGCCGGGCGCTCCCGAGCTGGGAAGGGTCCGGATTAGGATGGTGACCCTCGAAATTTCTACCTGAAAAAAATAACGGTATAACCCTCGCATAACTACCATTGACCGAAATTTCCAACCTCTAATTACTATTTTTCTGTCGTCATCATCAATCAAAATCATTTATAATATAGGTAAATATAATTTTGTTTACTACTGAATGTAACTGAATTTTCCTACATAATAATGATGTATGTAATATTTTGTAGGCTATTCAATTTACGCATTTTGAAAGGAACATATTCGATAACCGTCTCGATAAATCTGCAATAACTTCATAACAAACCTAATATTGTAAAACGTTGCACGGGTAATATCTATTTGAGATTTTACCATAAAATAAAGCGAAAGTTTAGCCGACATTGAAATACATCAACAAAAATAACAATGCACTCTGTCGATTATAAAATTACGTTGATTTCACGTAGAATATAATTTTCCTTTTATTTGAACCCAAGCTTTGAAGAAACAGATATGACAATCATGGGACTTTTATCTCTCAGGAATTAATCCTAAATTTATAAATATCCACAAGATAAACGCTTGTTGTACATGGACAAAAGGTGAAGAGATCCTTCCGAGATTATACTACATGACAGTCGAAGGAATATTGACTTTAATAAAAACATAAAAGCCTAATTTCAAATACGAGGGCCTGAAGATGCAAAAATTTCTTACAAAACCGGTCGTGCAATAAAATCTGTGGAAAATTAGTAAGTATCTTAATTTATTATGGCTTTCCACAAAATCACGCCTGAGCACATTGACCTAATTTAAAAGTTCATCGCCCAGTTTCTCTTCAATACAGGACGCTTCTATTTGCAATCCGCTTGGGAAATGCATCGTACAGATCCGCTAAATTTCTTCCAATCTAACCTGATTATTGCTCACCAAATAATAATCGCTGGACTAGTTGTTTCCTGTTTATTCGATAGTTTTCGACAAATTTGATCATCACCTGATCAATTAACGCTAATCAGAATAATTAACGCGGTTCTGGTGCCGATAATAACATTTCGAAGGCACAAAATTTACCACCGCATATTTATCTTCGCAAGTTACCTAGAACACACAAATAAGAAGCAAAATTAATACGGAAAATGCAATAATGTTCCTGGTATGCCATTAAATACAGAAAGACGTTCCAAAATACCCTTTATTTTTATTCTTAGTACCCTGATGAGCAAATTTAATTAAAATTACTCTCTTACTCTTTTTCTCTTCTCTTTCTCTCTTCTGAATCTCTTTCCAACATAGTTAGAATGTTTTCAATACATTAATTCAATACAATTATCATTCAATCATTATTATCCTAATATATTCTGTTCCAACGTTCTAATCCTGCCTACTGCTCACATTACTATAATCAAAATATTTGAAATTTAATAATTATTATATGTATTTGGATTAAAATATGATGAAAATTTTTCGTTTGAAATACTTGGCCGAATGTAGTATTTGCTCTGAACTTTATTACCTTGAGTAAGAAATAAACATCCAACATAATAATTTTATTCTAATATGCTGTACCTCCCGCTATTATTGCCATATACATAGCAATGGTTCAAGCACGTATTTGTGCCTTCGCGCCAGTTGCTTAGAGACGCCATTGTTCGGCGCATAACCGCTGATGGATAGCGCTCTGCAGTTCGTCGCTGTCCACCAAAAACCTCCTCCAGTGGAGCGATCACGTGAGTGCTCCCAATTAGTACTCTGATGAAGCTAATGGCCGAACCGCTGCGGTGACCACCAAGGCACGAAGACAATGCCTGCGTTTGATTTTCGAGCAAGTTTATCACTTTTGCTGAGAGAATTGAAACAAAACCTGTTCCATCCGGCCTTATAGTTAATAAATTAAACATCCCTAGATATGATTATTCATCCTTTTAATGCAAAATCAACTTTGGTCATATTTTTACTTTCGGTGTGGTTTAAGTGTTTGTAGGGAGCCACAGAATCGAAACGTCCTGCCATGACTAATTAGAGCAATTGCCCAATGTGGGGGATCCAAGCCCTTGATACGGCAGATTTTTACATCACGAGAAAGGTTATTTGATAGGGTTAGCGTGCTGCTCTAAAACTGACTTAGAGGCAAAATAACCCCAATCTCGTCTTTGCAGTCGACCCTCCTCGCCGATCGCCGGTGTTCGGAGAAAATAAGAGAGGACACCACAATTTAATAACACTCAATGTACATTTCGAAAGCGATGCTTTCGTTATCAGGAGTGAATAGATAAAGAAGGCTTTGTACCCATTCACTCCTGATGATACCTATACAAAGACGGCTAACGGAGATTTTTAACCCCTAATTCTTTAAAAGCCGTGTTCCAAACTTTCTATCTTTACATCTAAAATTGATGTTTTACCTATTGATAACTTTACGTTTTCTAGCTTCCCTTTTCTGAGCATTGTCCTAACATTCCATGTCCCCACCCTCGTTTCCATCCTCTCTCTTCTTTTGTTGTCGTGCCTTGTGCAAGGGTTTCGTGGAATGACGACCGAGATGGCCTTACCCCCATCACTGCCGGGCATGATACTCATCCTAGAAGGCTGAGTCCCTTTGCCAGTACCAATATTATTATGGTTGTGCATCATGACATGGGATAGTAGTCGAGGTGGTCTCCCGTTGCCTTCCTCAACGGTTCTTTTTACCATGACACCTACACTCATTATGGCCGCCCCACTGGGGAACAGACGCCTTTGCAGCCGCCTCACTGAGGTACAGACGCTGCGTGTACTACCTCTCGTCTGGCCCCTACCTATTGATCTTTCTGGGATGGGTGACCCTACCAGGAACTATGTTCCAGCCAGTCTAGCTCTTTAGGTCATAGGAACACGCAATTCCTTCCAAACGTTACAGATTCCAAAGAAAAACGGCCTACATACGATAATTTTTCACCTGGTGATGGCCAAATTGCGCCATAATCAGTCTTATAATAAAATATAAATAACAATAAATAAAAATATAAAATAACAAACACTAATCATGACTACACAAAAATCCAAGTGAAAGATATCGCAAAGTTAGTAAGACACTAGGACTAACTATGTACATAGTTTTATTTATAGTTATTCAATCCTACCAATCACTAATGATTTCAACGTTCGATTAATTTATCAAAGAACGGGTATTGTTTAGGAAAGAACGCATAATACAAATATTGCAACACTACAATCAATAGTCGACAGCATGTTGCTACATGACCCCGCTGCTTCGCTCCCGTGGATTCCAATCGAAAGGCGATATCTTTAACATCAGATGAGAGGAATTTATGCTCGTATTTTGCGTTTTAAAACCTCCGTTAAAAATGTGGAACTAAAGTACCGATCCTCAAACAAACTAATAAACAACCGCTAACCAAATCTTTTGCCAAATGATCGATTTTATCAGATAATCCCGGAGCGGACAAAGCAGTTAATTTATCTTCCCCGATAATCACAATTTGTTATTCAGATTGATAATGAACTCAACTATCGCATTTCATTTGTGACTCCATATTTCAATAATTATCAATTCCATAGGAATCATTTTGACATATTCACAGCCTACAGACATGGTATAGGGCCATTCAAAGGAAATCATTACTCGAAAACCAGAATAGAAACAGCGTATTCCTTTTTCAGGAATAATTATTAATTGGTAAAGCATTTAGCTAAAAACATTTTCTCAAGTTATCTTCTAATATATTCCTACACACTGATGGCAATGAATTTGGTCCGTTCGTTCCTACGATGTTGAAATGATTAACTTAGGCCTAACTAACACAAGGCTTGCACCCAGGATAAACGTATGAGAAAGAAGTCAATCGCTTATGTATTACTTTTGGTGCTTGCACCCCCTGCCACACGCCGAAAGGCGGCTTGCAGGGTTCTTACATAGACAGACATTACTGTTCAGAGAGATCGATCAAAGACCTGATAAGTTGAAGAACCAGTTCCGATCTTGCATTTCTTCTCATCCTTTTCTCTTTCTTGGATGTTTTAGAAAGAACTTCTTGATAAACAAATTCAACAGAATTATTAATTTGATTGGCAAGTGTGAATTTCAAAATGAAACAGCTAAACACACTCTCAGTTGTATACTCGGTCGGCTTTTCGCCTCTACCACCCACATTTTTTATTTTTCGCTCGAATGTAATTACACAGACATCTTTGATCGGCTAAAAACACGTGCAGTTAAACAATAACCATTGATAATCGTTAATTAGAATTAAGACTAATGTATGAGAATTTTAATGTTTTACCATTAATAAATAAAAACTACCCCAATTACCCCACAAATCATTTTTAAAAAGCGTGTTTCATCAATGTAGCAATGGGGTAGCATTAAACATTCGAAGTAGTTGGTGTAAAAGAGAACATTCCTTTAACTTCCACGAAGACCAAAGAGGAGGCACGACTTCGGCAACATAACATGAGATAATGGAGAGCCGCGCACTTGGAGGATTTTAATTAGGTTTCCAGTTTCAAATTGGAAAAAAGTCCTTTATCATTGCTGAATGCAGGAATCCCCCAGGGAATGACTATGTAAACTTCCTTCCCCGGAGTAATAACAGGCATCGCTTACTATAGTCATAAAAATTCACGAAAAACTATAATTGAAGCAACGCAACGGAAAATAGCCTAACTTAATTAAACGGCAGCAAAAAGTTCTTGTGTGCCAGTGAAGTTTGCGGGACTTACAAAGAAACATCTGGAGGCTTGTGGAGCTATCAAACAGCTAGAAAATAATGAGCAGCGACGCGTATGGTACTCATGTCATTATGATACCTCTCTACGACAAAGGCATTCAGCTCTCATAACTGAACTTTAGCGTAATCATTATCGATAGGAGTTCGGTGCTAGCGAATGTCAGTATTGCAGTAGACGATGAGTTCTGACAAGTTGAAGGCCATCACAAACTGTTTCAAAGTTTATCACGAATTTTGAATCTATAGAAGGAAGAGTCCTTACTATTCTTAAATATGATTCAAGTTGGCACGGGGGCCACTTGCAGCTTTTGTGCACAAATACGTTCCCTGGAGGTAAAATTTAAAACTAAAATTACGTGGTTATTATTTTTCATCTTCGCATGTTTCATAATATTATAGTATCATTTAAAAGTAGCGCTGAATGAAAGCGGAGGTAATTGGCTAAAAATATGTTAGTAATTAATTTTTAACAGGAATTTCGACTAACAAGGCTACAACAGAAGATAATTAAGGAGAGATAAGGTAGACATTTTCGGGAACCATGTATCTTGTGAGACGCCCGGTGAATTGATCCGGGGGGAATTCGTACGCGGGGAATTGATCTCCCGACAGATTGGTACGCGGGGAATTGATCCCCCGCGCTGAGGATGTACTACCAACCCAACCGCACCCACCCCACACACCTCAACCCACCCCAACCCAACCCCCCCGGTTAATTTATTTATAACATTAACGAATAACCAGGGTGTGTAGATTAACATAAGACTGAATAACAGTAGTTATTAACATAAGACCGAATAACATCAGCGAGGGGGATCAATTCCCCGCGGAAGAATTCCCAGCGTATGAATTCCCCGCGTACGAATTCCCCCCGGACCAATTCACCGGCCACGATCTTGTGACCATAGTAGGTTATCATACATGCATTACTTATCTACCTCAGATATTATAAACAAACTAATAGCAAACGGCTACATTTACTCAAAAAAGTTATCGAAAGGTATGTTTACTTACGAACTGAATGTAAAGTAAATCATTTGTATCATTCGAACTATCATATTTATTTTTGAATTTTAGTTGTATTCGTAAATCTTATTGACTGATTTCTTATGGAAAAGTTCTGCATTGATTAATTAATAAGAGTCAACACGTTCTCCTTGCAATAATATACTATTATAATATTTTAATATACCAATAGGAAACCATTACAGCTGCTTTAATGAAAAACTGTCATGGATTATTAAGATTCAGAGAGGCGCCAATTAGAACATGAGCTTAAAAATAAAATTCACATTTTCTAGCGATGTCTTGTGGAAATACGTCATTATGAGGAAAAACAATTTGTACTTTTTCCACATTATTTATGCATAAGCATTAGGTATAATAGGGTAGGGAACATAAGCATTGAGGTATCGTATTTCGTATACACCAACATCTACCTAAAATCATTCACCACCTGAATTTCTCTATTCCGTGAGCTCAAGGTATGGATTCCAATTTTCCTCTGATGAAACCGTCAGAGTTCTGACCTTTCCCCGAGGACTATTCCGTTGGAGTATGGAAATATTCCAAAATTTCCCCAGAGGTCAACGTGCTGGGTGTTCAAAATATTAAGAATACAACTGGCAGAGAGAGAGTGAATTTCGTGGAAAACCATGGGTTGCAGTTTTGCTAGGATGAATCTTCTTGTGGAAATTGGGTTATGGATCGGTGTCAAAACAATTCCCAGTTAAATATTAGCAAACCAAGATTGATGTAAATAATTTTCAAATATGAAAGGCTCACTGAGTTGACGTGAGTTTTCAATAATAATAATAATGTTTATTACGGGTTTTGACGCATTTACAGTTTAAAAATCATAAATATATAAATATAAATATAAATATATATATATATATATATATATATATATATATATATATATATATATATATATATATATATATATATATATATATATATATATATATATATATATATATATATATATATATATATATATATAAACATTGCATACAAAAAGTAAAAATACATATAAGTATAAGGAAGTAACGTAAGTTGAAAAAGCTATTGTCAAATATAAAATTGTTACAAAGCAATTTAGAATATGATACGCACAAAATTATTTTACAGAATGTAGATTGATGCAACGATACCTTACATTACTTTATTACAAATTCGTGAATGAAAAGCGCAAAATTTGTGTTATTATAAGGTCTAATTATTCTTGTATTTAATGTTGATATCTCAGTTGTAATAATTGAAAAACATAAGCGAGTGTGGGCTAGATAATGACTCCGTACACAAGTAAAAACACTGGGTCATCTTCTTAGCACAACAAAATCGTGCTTCATTTATTAAATGGGATATATAAATCACGATTTACGTTGGAATGGAGGGAAATATCCTCTCTGTTAGGCGATTCAGAATTTTACGTCTCGAAAGTTTCATTTTCTTCTTTAAATTTAATTAGGGAAAAAACGACCATAAAAACCTTTGTATTTGATAAAATCAACAGTCTCAGGCGACGTCTTGTGGAAATACGTCATGATGAAATTAACAAAATTTGTACTTTTTCCACAGTATTTAAAAATACTGTGGAAAAAGTGCAAATATTGTTAATTTTATCATGACGTATTTGAGTTTACTATACTATTCACTGGCGAAGGTCTTTCCCCAGAGTAATTAACGCAACGAAAGTATTTGTACTAAATTTACGTATTTACTACAGTTGATTTACCCATCAAGATTTACTGATTGACCTAGATTAGAAACAGCAAATATTACCGATCGGAAATGAAACACTTAGTAATTTCCACTGATATATTTCCAACGACCGGTTCCGTCAACGAGTTGACATCTTCAGGTACAAATAAAGAAATTTCCCGACATTCAAATGAGAGAGGAAAGGAGGGTTAGGAGGATGGTGAAGAGGGGGAGTTAGAAGGAAACAAAGAAGCAAGTTGGGTACCTGAAGATGAAAAATGAAAATTTCTTCTGAGCTGCTGTATGAGTGATCTGGATTCTGCTGTATGAGCGATTCGATATCGAAGATGAAACTTACATTACCGTATCATCCGCAGTGGAAAGACTAAGTATGCTAAATGTACACGAAATCGAAGGAATGTTCGTAAATGAAAGATGGGCTGTATTTTTTGATAAGTGGACAAACTGACAGATATAGAAACTACTAAAACTGCTTTTACGAAAGCACTTTTTTTATCATTTCCACAGGAACGATACAAAATTTTAAGATGGTTAATCGATTTCGTCGTTTCGCTTTAGTTGGGAAATGATTGAACCTCGAATTCAAAACTGCGAAAAATCATTTCTGGGACTTTGAAAGTGCTAGTAACGAGGCGATGACACGTAAGGAAACTTGAGAAGGCACGGTTGTGGAAATATTAAAAGTGGCTAATGAACTAAGGAAAGTATCCTCAGAATTGAAAAATCTCACTCGAAAAGTGTTAACGAGGACGCCTCAATGTGTGGCTGAGGGACGAATGAGAGATGATGAGAGGGACATTTTTGAAAATGCTTCACCGCTTCTTTTTATAACGCCATAATTAAAGCTCATTTTATTGGAAGAATTTCGAAACCTCCAAAACATCATTCAGGCTATAAAGAGGACCCTAAAAAAAGTCCAACTTATTTATTTTCCCGCAATTCACGCAACTTTCACTTTTTCTGTGTCCTTTGCAACAACTTTCGCTTTTCTGTGTTCATAATAACATCCTCATGTTTATTTCGGCTTCAACCAGTTATTTTCTGCGATATTAGTGGCTGCGTATGCATGTAGAAGATGCAGATATTTTGCTACTAAAGTCAGTACACTAACCGTCGATTTATTTAATATCCTTAGCAACCAATAGATACCGTTAAATCTCTAAATAATCATAACCAATGAGTAATCTCTCAGAACAGTAATACGCCCATTATCAAAGAAAGGGTTAAAGTTTCTTTGCACATAAAGGCGTGCACTCAGGAAAAACTTTTCTGTCCTGGCTGGGTAGCCTAGTTGGTCAAGGTAGCCTCCCGGATAGAGGAAGATCTCGGGTTCGATTCCTGGCTCCGTCAGACTTTTTTCACGCCCAATATCGTTGGACATTTATATCAGGCGTTTATTGTTTGCATATATATATACATATTTATATATTATATCAATATATATCATACCAATGTGGTATAGGTAAAAATCCTGTTTCAATTTGTCAGTCATGACTTCCTACCACAAAGTCTAGCCGGAGTCAATTGATTCTATCAAAAAAATTAAAAACATAAAATTATTTTTGTTCGATAACGAAACACTCGTCATAAAAGTGAAAAAGTTTTCCATTATCATATTAACTTGATTCGTGGGTTTTTTCTCCGTAACGCTTAAGTTGAGGAAAAGTTCCTTTATCTATTACTTTTTATATACAGGTATGTAATTTAGTTTATATCGATTAGTTTTTATCAATTATCTAGAACTTTTTATTCGCCGGTCTGTTCGCATGCATTGATCTATTCTGCTAGATTTAATTTAGTTTTAGTCAATCGTTTCTGATTTAATGCTGTAAATTTTTAAGTAAAAACTTCAGAGGTTAGGTGGAAGAGAGGCCCTTTGGCCTCTCCTTAAGACTAGGATAATAATAATAATAATATTACTTCTAACTTTTGTCAATCGTAACGCAATTGTAAATAACAAGCACAATTTTATCAACTTTAAATTTTTATGAATTGTTTCTGCTTGGCTTTTGTAATATCAGAAAAGACGTTTTCATATTTAAAATACAGTCCCGTGGTATTCGTCCAATAACTTTACGAAAAAGAAATGAAACACTTAGTAATTTCCACTCCATTTCATCAAAGCGAACAGTTTCGGCAACACTTCGCAAGTACCATAAATGTAAGGTATCAATAGCAAAAAAGCCTGAACTAGTCGTGGAAAAAAATCCAGAGGAAATTAATAAGGCTCCTACTTTTTCAAGAATTATGATAATCCATCGTGGTAATTCGAGAGGTTGAGTTATTTGAATATTTTGGTAATAAATTCAAAAAGGTACAATTTTTTTCGCGATTTTATCATTTAATATTGATACGAAGCATCGGTGATGCCGTTAAGCATTGGTTTTCCCAGAATAAACAAATTAATTCCTATCCCTTCAAAATGTGGCAAATAAGTGTGCCTCCTCTGACGAAAAATTGTTAGAATAAATCTATTATTAGAGGTTTAAAGTCTCCAAAAGCTGTCTTTGTCGGCGTTCCTCATCTTACTTCTCGGTAGTCGGAGAAAGCAAGAAAGGAATGCCGCAGTTTTATCCTAAAAGTGCGACATTCCTTTCTTTCCTTGCTTTCTCCCACTATCGGGAAGTAAGAGGAGGAACGCCGACTAAGACGGCTTTTGGAGACTTTAAACCTCTAATTCATTAACAGCCGTGTTCCAAAATTTCTTCCTTTACAAGAATAAACCTAGTTGTCGTCTTGAATGGCCTTAACCCTAATATATAAGTTGATTATTTCCTTTTAAATAAATTAGGAGATAAAATTCACAGTCTCTGTCGATGTCTTGTGGAAATACGTCATGATGAAGAAGAACAATGAAGAAGAACGTACTTTTTCCACAGTATTTATTAAAAACAATAAATGGAAACAAAACACGACTAGTTTCAGAGATTGATCTCCATCAATAATCCATAATTTGGAGATCAATCTCTGAAACTTGTCGTGTTTTGTTTCCAATTATTGTTTTTAATAAATACTGCGGAAAAAGTACAAAATCTTTCTTCTTCGTCATATTAGGAGATACTTTCAAGCATAATGATTTCATGACCCTTGTCACTTGTTGTGCGTGAAAAATATCCAGACCATTTAGAGCAGCATTTCCCTCTTATTAGACACATCTGTTCCGTGAGACACTTGGAAATGGTCGCAGAGTGGAAATAAAATGGTATCAATTTTTCCTCTCCAAAAAATAAATTCAGCCCCGGTCCTCAGTCGCAATCTCTTTCGATCCTATTATTCAGGCTTTTCCCAAATCAGGGCATTTCCTGCGGTGGAAGCAACCCATTACTTATCCCCCGCGTCTCATTTCCTAACTGCTCGGAGACATCTAAGAACGGAATAAATTAAGTCGCTCTTTATCTCGCTTTTATCACCACGAATATCAAATATATCCCCCTTCATTTTTTCATGGTTCACCTAATCGCCGGATGGAGGCGCAGCGTGCGACTCCTGTTTTCAGCCATTTTCCTTTCTATTTGCGATATTCTTTCGTATCCACAAAGGACTCGGTCGCGAGCAGTGCAAACAGTCCCTCCATCAAGAGGGCAAGCAAATTAGCGAAATTGGCGACGGGAGATGAAGGGTTAGCGGACGGAATGCCAAAAGAAATTTAAATTCTCTCCAAAATCACAAGTCCCTGCAGAGTCGATGAACTGGAAGGTAAGCGACTGACTCTTGAGCTAAAATTGAGCGATACGCGATTCGAAAAATATTTCGCAGCGGATTTGATTTAATCACCTGTGTGTATGGACTCGGATAGATTGATTAAATCATCGCTAAAAATCGATATCGTCTCGTTTCTAGAACATTTATTAATATTTGTTCATTATTTAATTTAATCGCTACAATTCGCTGCAAGGACCAGGTGGCCACGGTCGAGTGGGATACAGGGCGATAAGATCTGGCATTCGCCCGAGGACGGAAACCTCTCCAAAAACCTCCGTGGACAGTACAAATCTTAACAATAAGTCCAGTTAATAAGTCATAGAACGTATAAATATGAAAACATCTCCACTAAACATAAATAACTGCCTTGCATTTATAGAGTATCAACAATTTGGAAGTGAGGAGGTCAATCGTGATTTTACAGGTACATTACCTGTACATAATATCCGGAAATTATCTCTTATTACCCAGAAGGTAACCAATACGTCGGTATTCTAATTTTTCGGGTAGCATACAAAACTACAGGACTTCAAACCATAGAAGAAACCAAGCCCTCGGTTTGTGCACTAACGGAGTAAACAGCATAAGAGTATTTCAGAGCAGAGATTTTCCCTATTTTCGACGTTCTCGTCATTTTAACATTATAACGATTGGCTGGTGACAATATTACCTTGAGAACAGCTCCAAATTTATCCTTTTAAGATATTTGTAATGACGCTCAATCCGCCATCCATCACTTAACGGCACAGTGAACTTAAATATTAAAGTTTGGTTTCTTAAACCTAACACAATTTCCATTTCTCATATTATATACACTTTTATTAATCTTCATTGGTCATCACCCCACCGATTCATTCCGAATTTTATTTAGTTCCATTTTCAAATATTCAGTGAATCGATCTTTTTATGAATAATCGCAGACCCTATGACGTCCTCTTTTTTTCCTTGCGACGGAATGTTGTCTTACTGCGATGAATTTGAAGGGTACGCCAAAATTTCTTCTTTCCCTGAGCCAAAAAATGTTTGTCGGTTTCGTCACAATTGTTTAAATTCACTTTTTTAAACTTAAATTGGCTGCCTTCTTCTTTTTTATTTATAATCGAATTTCTTAGAGAAAGTATTCTCCGTTCCGCCGTGAAGCTTCATTGTCATCTTAATTATTTAAATATTATGAAACTGATTTTTATAAACTCCTGCCTTGCTGTGAATATGCCTCTCGTG
Organism: Sympetrum striolatum; assembly: GCA_947579665.1. Lineage (NCBI taxonomy): Eukaryota > Metazoa > Arthropoda > Insecta > Odonata > Libellulidae > Sympetrum > Sympetrum striolatum. Next base: position 68,110,756 of record OX388351.1, on the reverse strand, counting down.
AATTTTATGCAAATAGTGGTAACTGAATAAGCATTTTCAGCTTTGAAAGTAATTTTTGTATCAATTCAAATAAGAAGCAACCAAAACTCCTGCTTCGGGATGAAAATTATTTTTTTTTAATTTTGATGAAATTGTGGAGCTATTTTCAACAGAGGTTACCGCCTCAGAAATATCGCTAAAACGATTCCTGAAATACTACATATATCTACTGTTTCTCTAAGGACAATTATCTTCTCTGCAGTCAACTCTATCACTTCCTCGTTTGATTTATGAACGAGCATTTTTCTATGCACGCCTTCAATCACAAACTTCCACTCATTCTTTTCAGTTCCTTCTTCCTTGTAGTTCAAGTTTCAGCCAAAAATGAGACGGTATTATAAAGAATGCTTTTCTTTGTATTCTTTCCTCATTCCTTTGTAAGTTTTCATAACATCAGTTCCGTCGCAGAGTCAAAAAGGAAGGAAGTATTTATAGGAAATAGTTACGTTCTAATTTGCTAACGCGATATTAAAAATATGGCGATAATTACATCATTTTTTGTTATAGTTTCATCCACATAGAACCATTTTTCTTCCTTTTGGAGAAAACACTTTATTTTCCTTCTTTACTTAACCTTGCGGACATCTTTTGCTTCAGCCACATTCATCAACCACTCCATACATTTCCTTATTTTTCACCCCCCTTGCTCCTCACATTTATTCTACTTTCCCTTGATTTGCCTTCTGTTTTATCACATCCTCATCATCCAGCAGATCCCATAAGTTTCCACTCGGCGTATGATCTAATCGAAGAACCCAACGAGTCAATATCTCGTAAAATCACTCTAACTTTAAATTGCCCGCTTCTTTGCTCATAATAGAGTCCATCCTAAAGATTAGGACAATATCTTGTGATGGCTCTTTAGCCATTAAAATCGAGCGGCCTAATTTGGCAAAGCGATTGAGGCTCGCACGAAGGGACCAACATAAATAAACAGTTTGAAAGGATTAGTTTGGCTAAGTTTCGGGGAAAATGAATGGGAGGGACTGGAGAAAGGCAGGAAAAAACGCGGGACGAAGTGGATTACGGATCGGGAATTTTGGACTTGAGTTATTTCGCTGTATATCGCGATCCATTTCGGGTTTATCGGAAATAAATGAAGCGACGAGAGGAGGCAAATGAGTAGAGGAAAAGTGTTGCGGATCCGCACAGATTGAGAGAAAACTGTTTATTATCGAATCGGTAACGGTCAAATCTTTCGGACTGGGAAGAAGAGGAACGGAGTTCATTGCTCTAATGACGTGGTATTTCCAGTGCACCATTATGGCAGTAAATTTATCATCGGACCGATTACGAAACTTGCGCATTTGTCTGAACTAGTAAACTGCTAATATTTCTGAATAAAAGCGATGTATCTTTACATATGTAAATTTATTGTCTTAAAAATACGAATTATGCATATCCTTGGAGTGTTACGTGCAATGAGAACGTTAAAAAACCAAGGAAAAGGTATTTCATGAGAATTCGTTCAAATACGAAAATGAACGGATACCCTTATTGATATCCATTGTAAAGTGGATCATTTAAAGAGGGCGTAAATTGCATTTGCTTAACTCCAAATGAAAGTCGCTCCGCCGTGCGGTGGAGTTGAGGAAAGCTGAAGGACACATTACTAACTCGCCACTTGGCGCGAGTCCACTGAGGAAACTTAGCGGGGCTTAGCCGCAGGGATCTCGGCTGGCTCCAGCGAGATGCTGAAATAGTGAATGGGCTGATAAAAGTACAAAAGATCCGGTTGGTTAGGATTCTCCGGTCCAACATATTTACTTCCTCACGGAGATATTTTATATGAATGAACAAACTTTCTCATTAGAACTAGAATGTGTACAATTTACAACATAAAATGGGCTTAAAACCATCTTTGGAGTTTATCGACTTCAATCGTGTTCCCATAGATGTCTTACGACAGAGACTGACACCCTGAGGCCAGGTTATTCAATCAAACTTACACAAACATTAATTTAGAAAAGTTTTGATAAATATTTAACAAAGGGATTGAGTAAAAGCTTTAGTTTCCAAACAAATTCCCAATAATTTTAGAGCAAATAGCTGTTAGGAGAATTAAAATGGCAGCTACATCTCGACGTTCCATTGAATGATAACAGAGTTGAAAGAGCCACGACTCCACGATCGTTAATTAGCCTAAAGGGATATACCGATTAGTAGGGGTACGTTACGGTAAATAAAAGCCTTTGTTTACTTTCCATTAGAGAAAAATTTTCCTCACTTTCCCTGGGGTATTTGAGAATTTTTTTTGGCTTTCTAGTGACCAATATTTTTTATGATCCACTCAGCTCTTTGCTGCTTCAACAAAGTCGCGTAAAACCAATCTGAAGAGTAAAAGAGAATCTACTTAAACGGAAAATGGTTACTTCCAAAGTATTCAATTTTGAGAACGGTTTGAATTAATTTGCTTCTCAAGAATAGGAGATATTGATTGAATGAATATGAAAAATAGTTTCTATGAAATATAATAAAACTGTATTAAAATACGTGACCTGACGTGACGTGACGTACGCTTTATAGTACTAATGATTAAATGAAAAATCGTCAAAAAAATTAACGCCTAAATTTTATCGTTATTTGTTGATTAGGCTACTAAAAATTCAATATTTACCGTAGGTTTTTATAACGTGATTGCGGTGATATGAATCATCAACTGTGTGTTTAAAGAACATACGGGCGTATTGTAGATACAAGTTTTATATCCCTTACATGGCCTCCGTTTTTAAGTCTATTATAGTTCCTATTATTCAAATAATTAGGCTAGAGTTCAATTATTAAGGCATCTGAAAACAAGAAATTTACCTTGAGATACTAAGTGTTATGAGGTTCCGAGATAAAAACTGTGGCTAGAAACGAATGAAGCTCGTAAACTGAGGTACGTCCGTCCTTAAAGGCGATTCTTTTTTCACCTGGACGAGTACGAAATCACCCAAAATCTCACTAGAAGGGGGAACCCACCATTTCCTTCGAAATTCCCTTGAAACCCCTCCTCTCGATAAATTATAAAAGAGAGTTTTCCTCAATTCATTATTCAAAGGTTGTTTATGGCCACGAGGCAACCCAAATCTTTAAAAAGATGCGGTCGAAATGAATATTAAAAAGAGGTCTTTGAACACCAAAGGCGTCCTTGACTCGTTTCCGATTGAATGAATTAAATAAACATCCTCTTCTGTTGAGGTTTTATTTCGAGTTCTGTTGCGAAGATGTTGCCCAAAGTAAACGAGGCGATTGACTATTTATCGTGATTACTTACTTAAGAAGAGGACTTTGGACAAATATCTGTAACATACTAATAAATATTTTCTGATTTTGATTATATTATCAATGGAGCACCGTTGATGTACATATCTATTTCATATATTCCATGTACGAATCACAAATTAACCGTTATTTAATGGAAAACGTCAAGTTCTTATACTCAAATCGATTTCACTTGCATGCGAGGCCTTTAAAGATGGGCCATTTATTATTAATTGGATCGACTTCTGCTTCCTCTAAATACGTTACTACTTGAAAAGACAGTCGCACGAGTGATAAAAAAGAGCGTTCAGGTAGAGTACCGGCGGAAGCAGTTGCACAGTGGTGAAGCATTGCAGTCATAACCCAATGAAATGTACAATTGGATCCATTTACCTTACGTCACTCCGTATCGAGCGATCGATAGCCGTGTTCACTTATTCATCCTCTTTGGCCCAACAGACCAAAAAGCGAAGACGCAGACGCTCGAAAGTGGAATTCAATATTTATCCAACTTTCCTACATTTTCCTATATTCTGCAGCTGTCCGAGAAAACGTTTACGACCGGCAAAAGGCCAATGTATTTATGAGGATCTCTTCTCGATCCGAAATAAGCGTAGACGCGGGATAAAGACATGCGGATGGACGAAAAACAACATCGACATGACAGGAAAAACTCTTTCGACGATGTTGTTCTCCGGAACCTTTTCCCGAGGCGTTATTCTTCCGCAGAATGGGTTTACCGGCTTCCGAAGGACCGCCCCATCTTCTCTAAGTAGCGTCCTCTCGAAAAACACGGACCTTCACGCCAATGTTTTTGCTCATATTTCGAATTTAATCGATTGTATGCATTGGGGGAGGGTTTTCGTAGGGGAAAACCGCTGACCCGCTGATATAAGTGATTTGATATAGATATACATTTTTAACATTTAAATACCTGAATTCAATTTTGTATTTTTATATCTGTAGAGGTTATGTTTTTATTTTTATATCTGTATGTGTATTTTAATACGAGAAAAAGGTTGCTTGCATACTGCAAGCATATCGACAACAATAATTTCAAGTCGGCATCATATCGAGACGGTCCTCAAAAGAAAATAAAGGATTGTAAATATTCTTAAAATTCGCTGCAATTTATTTGTTCGGCATCGAACCCGGGTCTTCCTGGTCATACTTACCATGCAGCACGACAGAAGATCACCGTTTCTAACTAATTGTGAAACTTCAAGCAGAAATATTGGGTGCAACTGCCTCAAACGACGTCCTACTTTTCCCTTACATTCCTTATGTGAGAAATTTGAATGAACTCTGGCATCGAACCCAGGAAATGTACGGTCTTATATAAATTTTTTTCTTAAACCGATTCTTAATATACATATTCTAGCAAAGCAAGAACTTCCTAACATTTCGATAAGTGCATAAAAAAATTGTGAAAAACTACCTCTATGTATTTTAAAGGGGAGATTTTTGTATCGTCCTAGTGCATCGAACCAGGGATATTTTCTGTAAAAGTCATTAATTTTTCCGATAGATAATAACCATATCTATAGGCTCCATGAGTTTTTATTCTCTACCTATCCGGGAAGTATTTTTTTTAAATTTCCGAAAATCAAACAATGCTTTTAAATGGGAAAAATCGGGACTTTGGGGCCCTCTGGAATCGAACCCATGACACTGAGATTCAAAATCGCAATTTTTCTGGCGGTTACACGTTATGGCTAATACGTCGTAAAAATTTCAAATCAATGACGCTTGTGGTTTAGCATGTGAATTAGTATCCTATCTATCTGGCTATATATATGAATGAATCCGGAGAAGCGTCTATATATAATAGATGTGTTTAGCTTTGTATTTCATTATTTCTATTTTCAATATTTGTATAGGTTAAATGGAAAATGGGACATAAATGTCTCAAAGTTCTTTATCTCTCTATCTAATGTCCGCTTTTTGCCGGCGATGATTTTCTCTCTAAATTTTCTGAAGTGCCGAGACCGCGCAATCGCTGACTGAGGGCCCGCCGCTGACAACTCCGCGACAGATTAATCTTTATCAGGACTTGGTAAATAAAACGCCATTTTCGGGCGGAGATATATTGTCTCCGAGAAAGCGCCTAAGTGAGGATTAGTTCGGAAAAAACGGACGACCGCGAAAAAGCTCCGTTTTATTTGCAAAGCTGGAGAGGTACTTAAGTCGGCCAATTAATGCGTTGAATTATGGGTCAAAATACTGGTGAGTGCTGCGTGAGATAGAGATTCTCAGAGTGATATACTGCATTCCAACATTTTTACTTCCACGGAGCACTTTGTTATTTCCTCAAACCAAGCTGTACAACAAAAACGAATCCCTTTGCAATTATGAACTGATTCACAGGAAGGAACATGAAATCAAATAATATAAGTTTTAATCTTATCCCTTTTGCTATTAAACACGGTGAAATGAAGTCCTTGAAGTGACATGAAGTCCTTCCGTATTCATATTTACTGATTACTTAACTATGACTTAATTTACAATGGAAAGGGTAGGAGAAAATTTGTCAGTGGTACGAGAATTTTAAATACGCTTCAGCACAATCACAATTTTTCTAATTGCTATCCGATTTGGAATTGATCAAGAATAGAACACAAGATGTTAAACATAAGATTTCTTAAAATGAAATCGATTGATTGATAAAAGACGGAAATGAGCGTGCAACGTTGATTCCGAAGAAAATGGTAATTTCGGATATTATGCAGATTATTAAGAGGACGGCACAATAGAGTGGAGCAGCACATTGTCAGGAAGCACGACCCTAGGGGGCCCAAAGGGTCGCTATTAGTAAGGGCCATTAATTCAGGCTAAATGGGGATCCCAGCAAAATTATTCGTCACTTAATCAGTTCTAACACATATTTAATGAAGGATTTGAGGAAATTCTTTATGATAAGAAATATTACTCTTTCTTCTCAAATTACAATTTGTAGAGGATTCTTTCTTTGTTATGGCCAAAGAATAAAGTCGGATGAAAAGACGCGAATTGGAATATTTTCTTTCCATTGCGTATTCTCAAGATTTTAACTGCTTCGATGGAAAGAAGAGCACGACAACATAGCAATGCAAATTTACATTATTCCAAACTATTTGTTTTTCTGAAACAACTACGTTGCATAACAATTCATGGCACCATTTGTTACAATACGTGTTTTATATCAATTGAATCAGGCATAACTTTGTGGCAGGAAGCCGTTGAGAACGGTGAAAATAAACCTAATATTTACCTCTTACACACAGAATCCCTCCATAACTATATAATAATAATAATAATAATAATAATAAGTCGTATTTATTTGGGCGAGATTGAGACTTAAAAGTCTCTTCTTCCATCTAACCCATCGTCATTAAGTATAAAATAAGAAGTAGAAAAAATTAGAAGAATTGTGGAGGTAAAAAACCTAAGAGATTCTTAGGAAAAAAAATCCACTGCAGGAAAACACCCACAAGGAAGGGGGGTGTGAAAAACCTGCGCAAACCTACCAATAGTAATAGCAGAAAGATTAGAAAAGAGAAAAACATTCAAAAATAAATAAATACACTACCAATAAGTACTTACATGCGATACATAAATCAGTTCACATTTAAAAAGAGATAGCAATATACAAAGTAAATATATTGGATGTACTTGAATTATTTTCCACCTGAAGATGACGGGACGCGTCGAAACCCAGGTCGTGAATAAGCCTATACTTAATAAGGTACAGGTAGAAGTTTTATTTTATTTTCACCGTTCTTGATACGAATTTGAAAAAACTTTAAAACAAAAATAGAGGTATGGGTTTTTAATATTGAATTAAATTTTTGAAAATATAACGTTTAACTCAAACGATGTATGACAAATTTATTTTTTCTCCAATACAAAGATAAATCGCAATTCTAGTCCTAATTAAAATTATTAACCCAAAAATAAATCAGCAGTGAATAACGTCTCAGGAAGCATAAATCTATCGGCGAAAATAATTAACGGACTCGCACGCGTAGTGTGTCATAAGTTGGTGGCATCACAACAACTCCTGGATCCACCCCATCAAAATGTTTACTCGCCAAAGACCAATTCTAACTCGTGTACGTAAAAAGCGTTCATACAAGAAGGTTTCAATAAAGAACAGCTCTAAAAAAGATAGATTTGAAGAATCTTTTTAGAAGACCTGTCCAAAGAGTTCGACTCAGATATATGGAAAACATTTGAAGCACAAGGAGATTGACGCATCAATTAGAGACCATCGCCGTGGCCAGAGAAGTATCACATCCATGCAGATTAAATTGGAGACATCTCCCCGAAGAGAGACTGATGTTTCTTGAGAGAAAGCGTCGCGAATTATCTCGTTAAACGAAGCCGCCTTTTAAAAGAACACCGGCCGGGAGAAAAAACGAGAAAAAGGAAGGCACCTTCGCGTGGGACGCTAATTGCGTCTTTAATGAGACGAATTTAAGACGTAAAAGAGGGAACCGTAGCGAGGGCCCCATTGAGCTCCGTTGATGGTCATCAGCCTCCCTGTCAACATCACCTGGCGAATCCATCATTTCATTTGTTTTTCATTTCCCTGGCGTTGTTTGAACTGGATCGAGAGGTGCCCTCCAAGTGTGCGCAAACAATCTTCCCCTGCGATTGGAGGGCAAAGGGGTCGCCCTCGGCGTGATTATGCGCTTCTTTCCCAATCGGTCGGCGAAAAGGGCGAGGGCATGTGAGTTTGCACATTCATAAAGGGACAATGCGGAAGTAAGACGAAACAAAAAGATAAACATGGAGTGAATCAAGGGAAGAGTGAAGGCAAATATTAGGGGAAGAACACTTCTCAATGGGACATTCAGTTTCATAGCTTCGAAATATGAAGGGTTTTCTAACGATGTGCGAGAGAAAAGGAGCTTTTCAAGGTAATCTATCGCCTACTTCCATCGCAACGAATAAGGAACGTTTTTACTTTATGAATAATTATCACTTACTAGGTTCTACTTCAACTGGTGTTCACACCCCCTGCCACACGCCGAAAGGCGGCTTGTAGGGTAAAAATGTAGATGTACTATCTGAGATAGATTTTTTCTTCCTGAAGTTTGTCAACGTTACAAAAAGAGCACAAACCATCACAATTTTTGTGATTTAGATTGGACAATTTTCTTTGTGCCTTGACAGTTTTACAAACTTATCATTTATTTAAGCAAGGACTTGCCCTGTATTACGTATGTTCCTATCTATTTTACAATATAAACGTAAATAACTCAATATGTTTTATTTATAAATAAACACAAGTAGATTAGAAAAAATCGTCCGTTTGTCGTTTAATATATATCACAAAATTAGTGCATACAACTGGGAAAAATGAGAGAAAATATCTTCGTAACATAAAGATGAATGAATATATATATATATATATATATATATATATATATATATATCATATTCAAATTGACTACATTTATTAATGAGAAAATATAACTGCACACATAAAAGTATGATAAGTTGTTCGTGCGTTAATTAATCAATTGTTTGAATTCAGACATTTTTCAATTATTCTCGATCATAGTTTTATTCTATTTGAGCCGTATTTTCCATAATATTGTAACATTACGATATATAATACGGTATTATAGCTCATGTATTGTACCCTAATGCTTGTTGGAAAGTTTCTTTTCCATCACAACTTCGTTGCATCTGATTAACTATTATTTGTACCAGTAGATTTATTTGTACTTATATTATATTTTCATGATTTCGTAGGTGTTTTATCTTTAGTGAACTTTTTCAACCTGAATTTTGAATGCTCTTCCGTAGCCTTGTTCTTTCCCTTTCTGCAATGGTTAAGCAATTTAAACGTCATTCAAAGTTTGGTGAAATAGAGACACTTTCAAGCAAAGAATATCCAAGGTAAGGGCAATCTAAACTCATCCTCTTAATCGACTATAACGCAAAAACACTATTTTATTGCGAAGAGGAAGGAATTTTAGGAAAATATCAAAATATGCTAGGTTATATGCTATGAATATCCTTCGATAAATCCGAATTTATGACCAAACTTTTCAAAATAAATAATGCCCGAAGTTGAATTGACAGTGAATTTCTCCCGGAGCAATAGACATAAAATAGCTTCCTCCGAAGAATTCCACAGCGGAGTTTTTCGGTATTAGGATTTTTGAGAAACCTAAGTTCCATTTGTCAGTCGCCTTATCATTACAAATTTAAAATTCAATCTCTGAGAGAAGTTATTCAGTAGTAAATATTAATGATAAAAAGCCTTTGATGGTCCAGAGGCTGAGGATCCTATAGTCTTCTCGGGCAGTGTACTTAACGGACGTGTATATTAAAGAAAAGGTACATGCTCTGGGGATGATAGCTCTGCTGCTGTGTTTTTAACATAATTTTACTATATACGACAACACCCACCATTTATTACTTTAAGTAAAAATTGATAAATTTAGCTGTAAATTATCAGCACTCGATAATATTACAATTTAAAACAAGTAGATGTAATATTTTCTAACTTATTGTTTCTAAAGGCGAGGACACAATCGACGTGTATGCAAGACTTGTACGTCGAACTTGGAAATTAGTAGAATCGGACACAATCAGAACGTGAACCTCAGACAATCAGAGACATCAGAAAATCCTAAGGAAACATGGACACTCGTAGGCGCTATGCACGCTGAGTGTTCTAACATTTACAAAGAGAGGAAGAGAAGAATAATCTTATAGAATAGTGGATGAAAATAAGGCAATTATTATGTAGTTCGGTTTAATAATTATGGCTTAATGATTATTCAAATCTTCGGTCTGTAATGGCGGACCCCAAATAGTAGTACTTGTATTTATCTTCAGATGGCGCAGCTATCAAAAGGTGACTCCTGATTGGTTGTCCGTGTACGTGAAACTTGTAAAGATGGAAGTTGCCCATCTCCTTAAGTACACGTACTACGTACTTACATGGGGACTTTGTCCTGTGCCATTCATTTATACACGGCCAACTTTTGTAGGTTTCACGTTAAAGCTACACGTCTTAATTACACGTTGATTGTGTCCCAGCCTTAAGTCTTTGCTTTTAGTTTCTCCCTAGCGTAGAAAAAAACATGGTCCATCCAGGTTTACTATCGGTTGTAGTCCTCGTGGAAATCGGTGGCTGCTCTTACTGTCTTGCTAGAACATTAAGACATGCCGTGGTTAAACTAAAGTTTAGATACCGGTTTTTTGTTTTCGAAATTCGCCGCTAGGTGGCAGCACTTTTGTCAACAACCAACAATGTATTTCTACAGAACTCGCGCACTCAATCTCTGCTACTAATCGCGAAATATGCGCGGTGCCGATGGGTTGAGTAGGGTAGGTAGGATTCCTTTCGTAAAATACAAGTGATGCAGGTGCTGCCACCTAGCGGCCAATTTCGGAAAAAAAAAAAAAAAAACGGGTATCTAAACTTTAGTTTTACCCATGCCGTTTGAGATGCCTCATGGGTTCGTCCATGGCTTAATTAGACACCACGCCATAAAAGCATAATAATCACGATGATAGGAGGGACCATTAACATCATTATTTTAGGAATGCACGATACGAAACGTATACTGATATGGTTCCCTTTATTTGGAACTCTGCATGGGGAATAGATTCATTTAGAATGTTGATCAATGACAGCTAAAGGATTGAACTAATAAGTGCTACTAATTTGATATATTTTACAATAATATGTAACGCCATCGAAGGGTATATATTAACTTTCTGTAATTTGTTTAGAAAAAAGGAGAAATTAAATAAATATGCTACTTAACTGAGATGAATTCAATATTCCTATTTACATAATGAGAACTGAGCGCATTTACTAGAATGGAATACTAGACGAGATCTTTCGCATGAATTTTAAAATAAGAGGATAACATACAAGTGTTTGCAATAACTCGTAATTACTTAAAAAACAAATATGCAGATAAATGTAAATCTACCAACGTGAGTTCGTAGATAAATATAAAATATCTGCAAGATAAAAAGTGATTTATTAAAACTAAATTGCATTAGGGATTGTTGAAACTTTTCCATGAATGGTTTTTTTTACATGCCCAAAATAATAAAGCAGATTGCACAAAATAAAGCAAGCGGTGCACTAGAGAAGTACGAAAATATTTTCGCAACAAAATTCGATTTTACGACTGTGAAGTCTTGGGACACCTTTCCAGGAAAAAAGTTCCAAAAGTTGAAACAAAAATCGTCAAAATATGCAGTCATAAGGTAAGTTTATTCGCCGACCACAGAGAGACGACCTCGCCGTTCTTTAAAGCGTGCGATTGATCCTAATTTCGTTTCGCTTCATTTGTAGCAACGGCGATTCGCCTCTTTTATTGGCGCACTCAACGGAGCGCATTCCTTGGAGCGCACACCCACGAACTGAAGAAGACGTACTCGTCCGAAGAGAGGGCTTGTGAGAGGCGGAGTGCAGACGGGGAGTGACAGACGCGGAGTGGGACGAGAAAATGGGAAGAAGAAACGGAAATAGGAAAAAGGTACGAATGGAGACATGTCCACACCAAAAGTAATACATTTTTAACTGAAAGAAAGTGGTTTTAACATTTACCGAAATCTGCAGATAGAGATTGAAAGAATAAAAGTATGCTTTAGCCGTAGTGTTAGAACTCGCATTCATTCATTTTAAAATCACTGAATTATTTCACAGAGAGATACCGCAAGGGCAAATATAATATGAAATGGGCACAGATGCTCTACGAGTATAACAAGATGGATCCCGTAAGCACGCTCACTCCTTAAGGAATATGAAGTCACCAGTCTTACAAATAACGAGATGAACAATTAGCAATGAGAAAGAAATAAAGCATATCAAAACAGGTGTTAAGGCTAATCAATCGTTTTAACAGTCCATCCTTTGTAGAAACCCCATTACACATCTACACAAACCAGTATTCGTCGATGCATTAATTCTGTACAACCTATGTATTACCGTTTGTATTTATTTGAATATACAGAGGTGAATATTGCCTATATCGAGTACTTTAATTTTTGACAAGTATACGCAATAAATTACGGAATAGCTTCACCTCTTTAATTTAAAAAGTTTGGGTTTTTAATAATTTTCTAAAGGCAACGCCTTAACATAAGTAACAATATAAAGATTGTTTAAATAGAAATTTATGTTTTCGTAAATAATGATTGATGAGCCTTGACTTCGATTGTGACAATTCATCATATTAAATTAATCATATTTCAATATTATTTCTTGAAATCGTAGGATACTTTCCCCTTGAATAGTCATTTTTAATAAACATTTCTCTAGTAGAAAAAGAAACTTTTACATTAAAAATAAAACAAAAACTTGAAATTGGGGAACACATCGATAACACCAGCAAAGTGAAAAATTATGAAATGTAGTGAAAACTGCAGATTATTATTACATTTCTCAATATTAAAGAGATTGCTTGATCCGTCTATACTACGAGCTACTCATATGATAAGCTCCCTCCTGTATAGAGCACACGGATTCTACTTCCAAGGGTTGAGTAGAAAATCGATGGGCAAGGACAATATTTTAAGCACCTCTAATCTATTTTCCAGGCAAAAGTATGACACATTCAAAATGAATTGAATTGGAATACATCGACTATGAAAACAGATAAATTCATAACCAATTGTAGTATTGATATTTATAGGTATATCTATATCTATAGGTACATACATGGATATCTATAGGTAAGTTTCCTAAGAGGTCGATCAACTAGAGATTTTTAGAACTTTGAAAAACTAAAGAAATGGATTTTGTTACTATAAACTATAAACTTTATCGCACGGTATACACACAAGCTTTGTTTTCCCTAATTCTAGAGAGGAAAAATAACAACATTTTACATTTTAAGTATTAAAAATAAATAAATGCGATAAGAAATATCGTTGAATGAAAGAAAGGATACTCAGAAGAATGGATGTACCAAGAGAAAATGATGGAGAACTTGGATGTTTATATGAATAGCCTCTTACTGACAAGGGAATGACTTAGAAAGGAATTCCATTAGGTTGTGTTCCTCTTAAGTGCAGTTGCTTACATACACATGAGGGTGCATTTCAAAATAAGTCATCGGAAACCATATTTCATTCATTTTGGTTCTGAACGAATGGCTATCCTTCTCCCTTACATTCGAAAAAGCACGGTAATGGTAGAAGCAGAACGGAATATCTTATATCAATATGTGAAGCGGAATTTCGGAGGGTATTTCTTGGAGAAAAACGAGCCGAGTGGTTAAATTTCCCAGAAAAATGGCGTAACTCTCCGTCTGCAAATTCCAAGCACTTCGGCCACACAAATCCCACGGACATGGAGACTGAATTTTACTACTGTCTGTGATCACACTATTTCTCAGATTGGTTTTTCAAGCCACTTATAATCCTCATTCCTTATCGCGAACCTTCTTCAAGTTCGCTTCACATTAATTTGTACGACTCGTTCCATATTTACTTCAGGGAAAAATTATAACGGCCAATATTGGGTGACTTTGATGAGACCACTCTAATAACATACCTTTATACAGCCATATACGTACCCTCGTATAACATACCGTTTATACAGCAGTACTCTGACAAGGATTCGATCCCGGTGTTGTGGCTCCCTACGTTGATAGGGCTAAAAAGTACATCCGCTATTAAATCTGATTTAAAAGCTTTAGCTCGTTTTAAAATCAATTCCTTAAACATCTGTACCATACCTCGTCTAAGCTCCTTTGTCAATCTCATGTATCTGATAGTCTATAGAAAAACAACGTAAAATTATAGACCTAATTGACAAAGATGTATAAACCGTACCTTTTTCAATTTAACTTAACAGATGATTAAAATCATCGTCTACCACAGATTTATCTTAATAACACTAAGAGTTAAAAGAGCTTCAAATAGCCGTTGTTTGCGTATATCCCGTCGCACAGTGGGCTAGAATCGGAAAAAAAACGGACTAAGGGCGAAAAACGGTTTTTTTGAGTGCGGATATTGAAACTTGGCGTATTTATTGCGAAATGATTGAATTTTATGTTCCCGCTCGTATTTTTTTTAATTTTCAGGCGTCAAAAAGATTCAGGGTGTCAAACTTGAGAAATTTTTACAAAAACGGGAAGTTCCGGATTTTTCGGAAAAACGTTCAAGTTCGTTGATATATAGTTGCTTTTGAGAGAAACTGCTGGAAAAAAAGCAATGCAGTAATCTAGCATATCTCTTTTTCTTTTTAATTTTAAATTAAGTTTTAAGCTTAATAGTTACGCAATAACTTTCTGAGTAGAAAGGGAGTGAAAAATAGAGACACCACAGGTACTTCAACCCAGATCTTCCGGACGCGTGTTCACTTAACCACGTCGATTCCGCTCCTTAACGGAGAGGCATGTGAATTCCATACTGCGGGCCTTAAAAATTCAAAATTTCCAAGATATTTCCTAGACTTTTGTGATAATATTACTCCAAAGTAATAGACTCACGACACTCGTGCGTCATTAAAAACAATCCGTTTTTTACAACTAAAGCGAATGTTTAAGTTGAGGATATTCGGTTTTCCTAAAGAATACCAGCCATGCGTTATAGTTCTGTAGAGGCATGAGCTAATTATTTAAACCAGCAAATGGTGCTGAATGACCTTAGATGTCGACGCACCACAAATAAAACACACGAATCAAGGCCCATCACGAAACAATGGTGAGTAGATATCAGTCTTTTTGAAGGAGTGTCAATTTCGTGTGATTCGAGAATTAGCAATTGCGAAATACAAAAACTTACTATCGTGTATGAGTTTTTCCAATTGAATCATTTTCGCTCATACACAACTCTCGATTCCAGGCCGATCGCAGAGGTTGTAGAAGCGGAACGAAGTAACAGTTACAGGTTTTCACTCCGTATATTTTTTGTTTATTTTCTCTTTTTGTCTTTTGACACTTTCTTATAAACCATGTTTTTGATTATTTTCAGTGTACTAGACCTTTTAATCTTTCATTTGTATGCATTTCTTAATGTAATTTCATTTTCTTCATTTCATTGAGATTTATCTCCCATTGTTCAACGTTTATTTTAATTCATCTATGATTAATGTCAGTTTAGTATAGTGGATTTATTTTATCTGTTTGTTCGTAATGTAGTTATGTTTTTTCTCCTTTCTTTTTGTACAATTTTTATATTTTCACTGCCTGTCTATCGTAACCCTTTTCTTTCTCCTTCATCAAAAATATATTTTCTATTGTAGGTTTCGCAGGTTTTTCACACTCCCCTTCCTGTGAGTGTTTTCCTGCAGTGGAAATTTTTCCTGAGCCCTCAGCTTAGGTTTTTTAAAAATCCACATACTAGTTTTCTTCGTGTACTTTTGCAAACTATCTCTTTCTTTCTGTTTCGCATATGACGATGGGTTAGGTGTAAGAAGAGACTTTCTAGTCTCAATCTCGCCCAAATAAAGGACATTTATTATTAATATTGTTATTATCATTATTATAGTTTGAGCTGTGTATGATAACCTATTCTTTGTATTTTACATATATGTATTTGTTTTTATCTTTCATTGTTGGTTATTGTACTGTTGTATTGAATATTGTATTGAATTATTGCATTGAATTACTTGTTTGATATTTCAGATAATAAAGAAAATGTCTACTAAAAAAAAAATTTTAAATTATTATTATTATATTCCTTCCTCGCTTCTCGTCACCTGTTTACCGCTGTCTCCCGCTTTATCCACCGATTCCTCATCTTTTATATGTTAATTCACGCATATACCCAACTGATTGCCGGTATACACGCGGCCTGTATAATGCATACTCTGGAAGACAGCAGCATACCCAGCCCTTCCCCCACTTCCGATGATGTGTTTCCGTATTTGCTGTATCTGCAAAATCAGGTGTTCCCTTCGAGATTTTGCAGCTATGGACATGCATATCCTTCCCCCACATCCTATGCTGCTCCACCATATTTTTGGGCTACTTGCAAAATCATGTGTTCCCGTCCTTACACAGCTATTATTACGTTGTCATTATCAAGGAGGCGATAAAACATCTAAATACGCATCACTGAGTGCAGAGGCGAGGGCTGGATTTGAAGATTCGAACGATTTCAGAGCAAAATTAGGAGCAGAAAGGTTTTTTTCTCTGCGTCTCTCAAAATGCATGATATTCAATAAAATTTGATTAATCTTTCTTTCGGTCATTTCGCTTACATTTTATGCTGTGACTCTTTACACGATTTATATTTTTAGAAATTCACAGATCGAATAAGTTAAGAATTTTATACAGGCTTACTAATCGATTGAAATTATGTTCCTTTATTTATAACGGAGAATCGATTTATGAATCGATGCATTCCTTACTATATAGAATACATTTTGAAAATTGATAGATTGGAATGGCAAATTATACCTTCAAGAGATAACTCGTGATCCAAAATATGCCGGTATCTAGTATAGTATTATATACTTAGTCAGCTTATCCTTTTCTCGTAAAATTCTTAAGATGGACGAAATAAAAGAGTAGAAGAAATGTTATACAAAAAATTCTCCGCAGCGAATGACCCCTGAGTTAGTTCTCAGTTGGAGTGGGATTCGTCGGAGACTCGAGAGCACTCGGCGGAACTGAGCAGCATGAAAACGGGACCGAGACTAGTCCTGGGAAAAGTGGAAACTAAATTATGCTGCAACTTACTTTTGGGAAGGATTAGGAGCCGAAATTGATACTTATTTATTCCGTAGAGTACGCACAATTTTGCCACTTTTCGAACAACCCATTATTTTTAAATGAATTTCAAGAGTAGGAAAATAAAGATATTTCTTCTTTCTTGTCATACTCTTAAAAGTCGTTTAAAATAGTATGCTATTCCTCTTTATCAGTATAATTAAAATGATTAAATTAAAATACTGCACACTGCGATGCATTGTCGATAGACTTACAATCTTCACGTACATCTTCTCAAAGAAATAGTATTTTATTTAAGGGCTCGCGGATGTTGGCAGCGCATCTTGCTTTGGTCCCAGGATCGATTTCCGGTGGGATGTCGAAAACGCACTTTTAACAGTACTACTATTTCATTTAACAACTGAATGTGACTCACCCTGCAATAGATAAATTTGTACTTCAGCAATTCAACAGCTGGCTAAACATAGATCTAGAAACAAACTTACATTGCAGGCCGACGCATGGCAGGGGATGTGTGCATCTACTTCCCTAATCAATTACTTTCACGTATCGTTCGCAAAATAAACAATTTTTGAAGAAACTTGCTTTAGAGTCGATTAGCCAATACTCAACTATTGGACCGTCTATGGACTGTAAATTAATACCGGTGAATTTCAAACGATCCTGGAAATGATCACTGATTAGGTTTGCCTAACTTTGGAGCGCAATTCATAGCAACGATTATGGGAGTAATCACCGCTCAGAAATCCCTCACATTTTCGGAAAGATTTCCTTTGGACTACTACTATTTCCTTTAGTATCCCATATTGTAATGAAAACTGTTAAGAAAATACTGAAAGTGATCTAAATATAATGTCTTAATTCCTCCATATTATGAATATATTGGTTTTTCGATATAAATATTACAATTTACTAATTTTGCCTATCGCCTTTCAACACATAAATCGACTTTCAACACATAAACACATAATCGACATCTCCCAGCATTTAATGTAGAGAATGGCCACAAAACCTCCCTTGAATTCCCTCAACCCGCAATTGCATTTACGTGCAATTGTTGCCTAAAATAAGGCGCAAATCTGTCCGAGAAGTTCCGTTGAGCTTTCCAAAGTTAAGAAAAACATTTTGTTTTAAAATTATTCTAAGAAAGCACTATTCTAAAATGTTAAATATCTCAGTAGTATTATAAATAAAATAGCAAAGTATCTCTGGCTAACTCGAAATTTTCAACCATTCCTTAGTTATTTAGATTAACATTCTCAAGACAAAGGGCGGAAAGAAATGATGAACTAATTCAATTCATTAAAAATATAGTCACTAGTTTTATTTCACGTCTTCAGAATTAAAGAAGAATATTTAAGAAAGAAAAGTATAATGAATTGAGCTAACTTGAATATTACCTGGAATATATCCTTATTTCTATTTACTTGGTTTAAGATAAATAAAAGCTTGATATAGATTAAAAATAGCAAAGTGACAATCCAGCCGTTTTTACATAGAAATGGAGGTATATTAAAAATCCTCAGTTAAATGCCGCAAAAATTCACCAGCACTGTTAAGGCTATTGAACTTTCATAAATTAAAGTCATCTTTTTAACTATATTAATTAATCTAGAAATATTTATCGCGTTATCAAACAGTTACACATATGAGTAAAATATGATCCCACTCGTTTCTACTATCTCCAAATAAAATAGTTGAGTTACTGCGAAATGGTTCATTATACACTCGTATTTATTAATTACATAATATTACTCTAAATATTATAAAACCTTAATATAGACTATAAACCAGTATCATACCAAAATGTTCGTGGCAATGTAATCAAAGTATTTATATTTGATATTAAGATTTTACGAGGGAAGTTCAATTCTCCGGACTATAGATGGCGCGGCGATCACATTTTAAAAATAAAGGAGCGTGAACAGAAAACCGATGTGTTGAAATATTCTTTTACCAATAGAGTTATAAGGGAATGGAATGCAATACCTGGAGAACTTCTCAATCCAATGCCGGTGAATGTTAAACATTTTAAAGATAAGATTAGAAGATTATGAAATTTAAATTGTTATATGTATATGTTTGTATAAGGCAAAGTTTTAATCACTTGTTATCCTTAGAATAAGAAAATAGTTCCATGTAGTACCATTAAATATATAAAAGCCGACTTTATCTGTGTTTGGTGGAGGCGTTTGTACATAGTTTATCTGACTTGTTTGACATATTGTACTAACTGGGCCTATTGCTACTGGTAAGATGTCCACGGGAGGTTTTTTGAGGGGTTTCCCTCCCGTTCTTGGGCGAATGCCGGACAGATTGTATTGTAATTCCCCTTCAACCGTTGCCACCTGGTATTAATACCAACTTGCAGCGTTTAAATAAATAAATAAAAATATATCCAAACTAAATGTTCAGTATTTATTAAGCAGTAAGTTTTAATTTTAGTATTAAGTATTTCGTGAAGTACCTCTCTTATCTGACCCGTTTTGCAGAAAACCTATTCCATAAAAAATGTATTCGCGTTATTTAAAGTTGGTGCATAATTAACAAATGAAATGTGCGACCCTTCTTGGATCCGTTCATCTTCAGTTCACTGCATCGCTAAGGACGAAACATCGATATTAAGTACGCACACACAATCGAATCAAATGCACCTGCATAGCAATGTATCGCATTTTTCCTCGTTTTTTGTTCTAGAAATATGAAAAACGCCCTTTTCATGCAACACGAAAACGGCGGAAATTAGGTGGGGGAGCCACTCCCCGTCTTCCCTAACCTTTCCAACATTCCATAGAAAAAAGGTCGAATCCACCCTCCGAGGTCAAATCCAATTCTTCTCTACCCAACCCTTCTCTCAACCCTAAATCCATGTAAATTACCCCCACCACTGTTATACCGTCTCTTTTCGATTTAAAGCTGCTCACAACAGAATGGAATATAATTATAATGGCTCTCGAAGCCTATTAAGATAGGTATGTGCTTGGAGTTATTTCAATTTTTAAAATTAGGTAAATTAAATATCTTGATAATAAGCGATCATATGCTATGTTATAAGAAATACTCAAATACGTGCTTGGCAATCTGTAATACCAAGGAACTGCGAAACTTCGATAGAAGGAGAAAATTTAATTTTTCGTTCGGTTATCACACTTTTTTAATATAAATTTTAATAGATTGTGTGACAAAAGGGTGAAGAAGAACTAACTTTTACAAATACCACGAAGTCAAGGCCGAAGTTGTTGATTCTAAGATTGTGTGACCGTAGGAATTCGATAGAGGTACCGTAAGTATTATTTTCTATGACAGTCTCTCATTTAGAATCATTACCACAAGAGAAGAAAAAACGTAACATGCCGGACTTAAAATAAACGACGTAGGAAAAATAGAAAACTTATACTTTCCAGCTGAAATATAATCTTCCATAACTAGGTAAAATACGGATCCATAGTAAAATGATTGACCACACAGTGAAGGAAAACTTGCATTTTCAAATACATTAAATTAGGGTAAACATATCAAAAACATAGTCGACTGTATAATGATATGCATGGTATAATGTATGTCATTCACCCATTACATTGTCATTATATGGCACACTAATTCTGAGATTCTCTTTCATTTCTATTCTTCAATCTTGTTTTATTTCGATATTCTCTAGCTTTTTCGATCTGCATTTCGCAGTTAACGTACAAAGTCTTATCTAAATACATACCGAAAATTCATATTTCTCGTAAGGCGCTGTGGAAATAAAACTGGAACACAATTGCAAATGGAATCGGGCAACAAAATAAATCCTACTGAAGCCACTATGAATGAAACCAAAATTCTTGCGGAAGAAAGATGTGGATTCAGGGTCATGGATTCCATCTAAAGTCACAATTCTTAAGAGGACAAAAGGATTTCCATTCAAACATCCAAAACTTCATCTTCTGCAGCGCACTGGAGCTTCATCTGTATGCTTCTCTACTCCTCGGAGGAATCTCCTTTACCTCTCTATCAAGAAATATAGATTTTCGATTTTTTTCCTACTTCGACGGAATTCGCCTAAAAACCTTCGTGGCATAGTCAAGTTTGCAGGCTATGATACGTTGACACCACAGAACCTATACCCGAAACAAGATATTTCGTATTTCACTGTTTTTAGGTAAACGATGTATAAAATTCGTCAATTATCGCTTCGCCATTTTAAAACCCGAAAGCTTAAGGAAAGTATACGTTGAACCTAATTAAATTGTCATAAATAGTGTAAAGATATAAATAAAGTATTAAGGAAGAAACGACCATATGGTTTTAGTGAAACAATCATTTTAATGATATTAAACGCCAATAAATCCTTAAAGAAGTGATCGTGATAAAGATAAAGCTATTTTTCGGTTTTGTTTGAAAAACATTTCCTGTGGCTGAAGAATTCCAAGTATCACAGATGCGACGAATGAGTCATAGCGTTGTGTTATTTATTTATTAGAAAATTTAGTATTTCTAACATTTAAGACAGGAAGGATTAATGACAGAACTACGCTACGCAAGTACTGAAATGTAGACTGCTCATCCGAAAGCATATTTAGCCAATTTTTATGATATTTCTTATTCTAAACATATTCACTTCTGTGTTTGTCTGATTTCTAAGCGAAAATTATTTTCTTCGTCTGAAATATTAATCAGAATATTTTAGACCAATTCAGTTACATCCCACTCACATTATTGAAGTTTCTAGTCATACGTAATATGTATCCACTGATTTTACAGTAAGCAAATTTACAAATAATTCCTATTTTTATTCGAAATGTATTATAATTAATTATAATTAGCTATTATTCTAAATAGACTTAATTTTAATGCATTTAATTTGAATTTAATGGCAATTATAGATTGATAAATATTCAGGTAATTGTGCTAAATTTCCTGGTGATTTTTGAAGCTCTCTCTCTTGTTAGTACAGTACTTATTACAGCTATTTCATATTTAGAAGATTGATAAATAAGTATTACATACATAATCCTTTAATAACGATTTGGATTTGAATATTAGCAAACTGGACAATATAAACGAAAAGCGGTTGTTTACTTCAAGAGAACTTCAAATAAAACTTATCAGATTAATACCTTTTCTGTATTTATCTTTAATTGAATAAAGAGATATAGAGTACCTTAGAAAAATAAGACAATGATGAAAGATAACGAAAACCTCAAGAAAGAGATTTACACAGATTGCGTGATGCATCTTCTCACCTGTCTCGAAGATGCATTACTTCGGAGAAAAGTTTGAAGATACGGGAGCAACGGGTGGTAAACCCTTCCAGATAATAAACGAACCTTTAAGAAGAGTATTATGGAAGCGTGTAGAAACAAGGAGTTTTTGAGAATAACGATGCAACGTGATAATGGAACCCTGAGAAAACCAATGAAAATGAGTCGTTGGGTAGTATACTCGGTTTTTATACTTATCAGGTTAAAGTATTTGATACTGACCAAAAGAAAGTGGCATTCAAAACCTTCGTTATATCTCTTCGTTGATACATAAGTTACAACAACAACACGGCCACTTTGTAAGAATAGCCCTATTGATTACACCAAAATTAAAAGATATAGAAGATTATGGTAAACAGATTTTTACGAAGAACTAATTTGATTATATGTAGGCAGCATGCCTATGGATTTCAACACGCAAGCTAAACTAAATAAAAACTACGATTTCTGACGTTTTATTGGATTTATTAAATAATACGAAAATCAATACGAGCAGTTTCCTCTATTTATAAGAGCCAATAGAAAATAGAAATCAAAAATTTAAAAGTAGAACTAGGGCACCGTTCTTATCAACCGATTAAGAAGTTTTCAGAGACAAGCTGAGTTGTTCCATTAATTCGGAGACCACACGTTCCTGGAGCAAGCTGCAGATGTCGATCTGATTATGTGGGTAACATATGCTAGGACTAGTCGCTTCTAAAATTCATTTTTCTGATACGCGAATGTAGTCGAATAGGGGAGGGGTTCACAACTAAGTATAAACGGAACCAATCGAGTCACTTTTCCGGGGGATACGGTGATATGAAGTAGAATGTGTTTGTTAAACTAATTATTCCAAAATAAGTTGTTTATAGCAACGTATCCCTGCTATACTTTGTTATGCGTGTTTTTCCGCATTCCAATGCGATTCTATGTCAATGCTGTAGTTGAATTTGGAATTCATTTTTACTTATTTCTTGCGATTTGGATATTCTGGCCTAAATCTGCTGTAAGAGTTTAATAATATAATATTGATGATTCGGAGGTTAATCTGGTAGAGGATTAATATTAAGCAGAAAACTTTCCTTCTCACGTGAGTTTATGTTATTTGTAATAGTATTTGTATTGCATATTAACAATAATGTAATATTTTGGTATTTTACGAAATATAATGAACGATGTATATGGTTGCAATACGGAATGGAAAACAAATATTAACTGATAGTGATTAAATAACTATTTCGTCCTGGAGACGCACAAGAACGCTGGCGAACTTTCATCTTAATAAAAAGGTGAAATAACACGAAGATTTGAAAAGTGAGAGCCACGAATGGTGCGAGAGCCAAAATGTTTAGTTTCTTTAGTTCAGGGGGACTAAACCCCTTTTCCCATGCTAAATGGTGGTGATTAGTGTACCTATGAAGATATCTCGACGCCAAGGTCTTCACACATAGTAAATCCTCACAGGGATAACTTGTCCGTGTTGTATAGCTTTCTGTATACATCTATATATTGTTTAATGATTTAATATTTCATATGCTAGTGATTTTCTATGTATTGTATAACATCCTGTGTATACCTCTGTATAACTTTGTATAACTTCCTGTATATTCCTTTGTATTATTTAGCGATTTCATGTCTTAAATATTAGTAATTTCATCATTTAGTTATTTAAAAATAATTTGTAATTTCATAACCACTCACACTGTATATATTTACAAGGGTTAAATGGAAGATGGGACTTTTTAGTCCCAATTTCGCCCAATTAAGTCGTCAATAAATAAATTAACTACATAGTGATATGGCTGTAAGGCTAGGTTTCTACTGAAAGTACTACAGTATTTCGTACCATCTGAACGTTAGATTGTTAGTAAACCACGATACACAATTCCTTCTACGACATAGGTCATACGACACCCAAAATGTATCCAGCTGATTAGACCAAACAAGAACCCTGCACGCATCTTCACAAACCGGTGGCAACAGCACAAAAATGAAACCCAACTGGCGGAGCAAAAACAGGGCGAGAAAGCGTCGACGGGAAAAGACAAGAAAATAATGAGTGTCAGAAGGGAACGCAACGGGTACAGCTTCCGTCATCTCTGAGGCAGGAAAGAAAACACGGAGGAGAAAAAGGCAACATGGGAAGAATTTTTATTGGACGGAATTCTCTATGGAGAGACTGGGTCCATTGTCGTGCGCAAGCCGAGGATCGATGGCTCCTGACATCGACAGCTGAGACGCGGCGATTTGTTTTGACGAAGCACCAATGGAGACAAAATACACGAAAGAATAGTTCTCCGAAGACGTACTTTCCTCCCAACAGATAGCGCTGATTCTTATTCTGAATATAAATTGCTTTCTCGGTTTGAATTTCTGTTTTTCCGCCTATTCTGTTAGTCTTTGGTAGCATTCGGGTGGATCGTAACTTTTGTTTTTGTCGCTCTTTTTTTTGAGAAAAGGAGTCTGAAATATTTTTACGCGAGGGATACAGCTCAGTGAGGTGTAGAGATTTTTCTGTAACTGTTACAGTGATGTTGAGGATTCAATATAATCTTTTTATTATATTGTACTTAATTTTTAATTTTTTATCTTCTCTTTACGTTAAACACGCCCAAAACAGAATCGGTTGAAACAATTTTGTAAGCAAACAGAATTAAAAGTATAAATTTTCAAGGAGAAATGACTATATGCATACTATATTGTTACGTGTCATATCAAGCTTGTAAATATTCTTATAATTAGTTATGTAATTTTAATGATCATTAAAATCAAATTTATTTAAGTATTAGCATTAATTTTATGATGTTTTATTTGCTAACTACTATGTTTCCCAATTTGTATCAATATCCTTTGATATATTTCTAATTAGTATATTAATGATATAATATGATAGTAAGTCATAATATGATTGTTATTACAGAAATCTCGTAATTTCAAGGTAATATTTAATTATAATTGCCAACGCATTAACTATATGTACCATGCATTCGCTTTGTATGTACACGTTCAGATTATCGAAACCTATTCCAGTACATGTATCTTGAGGAGCGGAAATTTATTATACTTGTCTATAATTTATATTTGGGCAAAACATTCCGCACTATTAAGTGTAGCATACTTGCCACCCTAAAGTCTTTACAAACCAATAAAATTAAGCACAAAAGTTACTTTCACAGAATTAAATGAGACTTGTTATACATTAACAGTCGCTATAATTAGAAAAACGAATATCTTCGGCTTATTTTCATATTAAACTCATTTACGAGCTCTTTTCTGTGACTTCCGCCTGCGTAAATGCAAACGAAATGTACTTCCCCGAAATAAGTCATAGAGATGCGTCACCCAATACGAACAGATTAATCAAATACTGTCTTCATAATGAGGTCAGCGATGAGTTTGTGACATATTTAAGCAAGTGGCAAGATAATGTTAACAAAAGAGATTTAAATCAAGTATTTTCAGAAATATAATTTATTAATTTACCAGATAAAATCCTCAACTAACATGATTTCAACGACTTGGCAAATTAATTTGGCAAATTTGAACTTTCCATCCAAGTCATCGACTTCTATATGAAGTGCACTCGAATTGCAACTGAGAGAAAAGCCGCTTACATTATACAATAACGGTCAAGACCTTTCTCTTTCTATCTGCAAATGGAATATTCCAACCTTAATTCACGCTACTTGCGGTGAAGCGAAGCAGCAAGGGATTTCGGCTAAGCTCTAAAAGGGTGACAAAGTAGGTATTTAGGATGGAAAAAATATAACACCCTCTGCTTTCCAATACCCTCCTAATCCAGCTTTACCTCACCACAGTGACGTAATCGGCGAAATAACATAACATTAGAAACCATGACTACAGATTTACTGACTTCCGATTGGAACCGCTACAGTATTACCATCACCAGATGGAAGTTAGGAAATGATAATTCATAGAAAAGATTGAGAACGATATAAACTTATCCATTCCGAATTCTTTCAGTAATTATTTCTACGATAAAAATTGAAAATGTTAAAGAATTCGAGCAAATAAGTTTTTTCACTGGTATTTATGACTCAGCTAATGCACATATTAATGGATGCGTGAATTTGTTCGCATTAATAAAATTAAAAATGACGTTAACGCATTTGCTGTTTTTCCTACTTTCCAATAATAAGTGGACTTTTGAGAATTTTAACGTGGACTATAAAATTTGGAATTCGAAAGGACATTTCATCTTAATTTAATTGTCAACAAAGGTGGTGGTTGATCCGAAGATAAAATTAGCTTATTCATGCACCCCTATATTATGTATTTTAGTAATTGTCTAAAACAAGGAATGATTCCCAAGGAATGGAACCAAGCAAGAAAATCCCTTCTGCACAAGAAAGGAAGCAAAGAAGATTTGAAGAACTATCACCCCATTAGCCTCCTTCCAGTTGTCTATAAAACATTCATGAGGATAATAGCTAAACGTCTTAAGAGAACCCTGTCTTCAGCCCAGCCTAGAGAACAAGCAGGATTCCAGAAAAGCTTCAGCACTATGGACCATATCCACACACTACAGGAAATTATTAACAGAACGAATGAATACGAGATGCCACTCGTCCTTTGCTTTGTGGATTACAAACAGGCCTTCGACTCGCTAAGTACCTCCTCCACTCTGAAAGCTCTGAAGAATCAAGGGATAGATTCTGAATACATTTGTCTCTTGCGCAGTGTATATGAGAATGCCACAGCCTCTGTAATGCTGCGTAAGAGACCGATGAAATCAAGATGGAGAAGGGAGTTCGACAAGGTGACAGTCTGTCTCCCATCTTGTTCACAGCCATTTTAGAAGAAGTTTTTAAAACCCTTGATTGGGAAGAGAAGGGCTTAAGAGTAAATGGGGAGTACATCAGTCACCTCCGTTTTGCAGATGATATAGTTCTCTTTGCAGCTAACGCAGAAGATCTAATTTCAAGACTTGAAGAACTAAACACAGAAGGACAGAAGATTGGACACAGGATAAATCTAACAAAAACAAAGGTAATGTATAATTCTTTTGCAGTGCAAGAACCTGTCAAACTTCAAGAAAAACCTCTGGATGTTTGCTCGGAATACACATACCTGGGACAACTTGTAACAACAGGAGAGAAAAACAGGATTAATGAAGTAAACAGAAGAATGAAACTTGGCTGGAGCGCATTTGGTAGGAACTCACACATTCTGAAGTGAGGAATGCCAATGGCTTTGAGCCAATGCATTCTACCTGTCCTGACCTATGGAAGTGAAACTTGGGAGTTGAATGCTGCAATAACCCAGTGACTTCAGACAACGCAAAGGAGCATGGAGCGTTGTATGCTGAGAATAACAAGAAGAGAGGAAACGCAACACTTGGGTGAGAATGATGACTGGAGTTACGGACATCATAGATAAGGTAAGATCACTAAGATGGAGGTTGGCCGGCCATCTTGCGAGAAGAAACAACAACCGTTGGACATCTGCAGTTCTCAATTCTCAACTGGATACCAAGAGATGTGAAGAGACCGAGAAGAAAACCTACGGACAGATGGAATAAAGACATCATCAAGTACCTAGGTATAACGCAGCATCGGGAAGCTCAGGACAGAGAAAATTGGAAAGTACTTGGGGAGGCCTACATCCGACGTCGGATTGAAAATAGCTGATGATGTTGATGATATATGTATTTTAGCTGGAATCAGTAGCTTTCTTACCAATGTTTCAGGTAAGCACTAAGTCAATTAGCAGCCATTAAATGAAGACAATCAAATAAAAACAATTCTCCACAATGATTAATTCAGGGATGTACAACCGAACAACGAAATCAACCCGCGGTTAGTGGCCGCAATCGGCCCCGTCATATGTCTGTAGGGCCGACTTCAAAATTCATCTAAGAAAGAGAGTTGTTTAAAATTTCCAATAGCCAATAACTTTTATACCCATGATGATGATGGTAGCATCGCTAGTAAAATTTACATCGGAAGTTTGTTAATCCCTGCTGTCTCCGAATGAAGGAGATGCGTGTGCGGCAAGTGGAGATTATAAACCTCTAATTCATTAACAGCCGTGTTCCAAAGTTTCTTTCCTTGCCGAAGAAGAAACGAACCTCTCTTTCATGGTGAAAGAGAGGTTCGTTTCCATATCCTAGAGGTTGATAACCGAACTTGAAAGAGCGAGAGAATTTTTTCAGGATCTAAGTACCTTAGGAAACTACGACCATTTTAAATATCAACCTTCGGGAGCACAGCGATGAGAATTATTTCCGACCCAGAAAGTTATTAAATTAAGTAATGAAACCAAGAAGAGGTGTAAGGCAGGATAAACTAATTGTCCTATCATAAGAGATGAATCCATAGCAATCCTATCAATAAGACAACATGGTTGCTAACGTCGAGGATCACCAATCATTATATCTTTCCCGCTGAAAAAGACACGCGTGCGCAAAATGACTCACGGAGACCCGTTATTATCGCCGTCTCTATTTTCCAATTCTCTTTTCATTTGTCTCTAAGAGAGCCTTCCCTCAGACTGAAGGGATTCAAAGGAAGGTCTGCCGAGAAGGGGAGCACTCCTTGGGGAGGAATTCAAAGTCCCTTTATCGGAAGGGGTTCAATGGGGGGAATTTGCAGGAACGCTCGTCACGTGACAGAAAGTGGCAGATGACCTTCAACGGCTGACGTCCCTCACCTACGGACAAACCTTTCTCTTCTATCATAATTGGTATTGATTCCTGCCGAAACCTACCTCCAGTAATTAATTGGAAACGGATCCGTGGTCGCGATATGTGGTCTTCGAGAGGTATCGCACATTTGATTCGATCAAGAACACGTTATCAGTGTTTTGTTTTTATAAAGTTCACGGTGATGCGATTTCCATAAAAATATTACTGGTTTGATGCTACAATGCCTTCTTAAGGTATACAAATGCCGAATTCATGACTCAAATACCACGAAAGGATGGTAAGTTAGGAAGCAAACAGTCTTTTTAATTAATTTGAGAGCAGTTAATAAATGATCTATAAGAAATGACAGTTACATTAAGGAAAAGTGGGTGTGCAATGGTTAGGGAGGTCCGGCGTAAGAAATTAGTGGGGAGTATCTCAGATCATCATTATATTTTTGATTACTATAAAGGTGATCACTATCCTTGTTGTACCCAAGTATCTACTTAGTGGCTTCTAACATGTAGAAGAAACTGCTTTAAGTCCGAAGAGTCGATAGACAAAAATATTGTGGAAACCGCAATAAAATAAAATGTATCAAGACGATTGATCTTGCAAGAATTGTCTACTAAGTAAAGACGTAAGAGGTGAATTTCACATAACTAAGGTTTTTTTCTGAAATTGCAGCTTAATGCCTTTTTATTTTCTTTCTGTATATATATATGTATTTTTTTACCTCCTTTGTAATTAATATTAGTTATCCTTAATGGTTTGGTGTAAGAGAGGTCCTAATGGGCCTAACCTCGCCAAATAAAGAGTTTTTATTATTATTATGTCTTAGGATTCTTTTCGTTAATAACGTCCTAAATTAACTATTTTCAACGATGGAACTAAGTTCAACATAGCATATAAAAGTGTGCGACTATACCCAAGGTGTTACAAGAAGTTAAAAATAGTGACTTGGGTGGGGCACGAACCCAGGTCTCCAACTTTCTGGGCAGGTGTTCTTACCAATTAAACTACCGAGCCACGTCAACCTCACTTCTGTACAACCAGCCAAGTCACTGTTTCTCAATTCTTGTACAACCCTAACTATAATCCACTAAGTGAACGATATAAGTTGATTAATAATAAGAATAATTTATTACAACACTTGTACAAGTCCACAAAAATACAATTGTACAAGTGTTGTAATAAATTATTCTTCGGTATGAAGCTCCACCAGATCTCCTTGGACACTATTCATTTGATTAATAATGTCTAGAAGACAAAACAAACTGCAGACACCGTTTTTCAACTGGTCAGACGGCCTTCCAAGTCGGAAGAAAGGTTGCGTGAGCATGAAAAAGGGTGTTTTGTCTTGTTTGTGGGGAGAACATACTGGAGCGGGACGGAATGATGAGGAGAGTATGAAGGGAAGGAAAGAAGAGCAAGAAAAAGGTGGTTGAAAGTGGTGAACGAGGTGATAAGAACAGTAGGAAGCCTAAAGAATAAAAGGATTTACGAAGAGGTATTTCGTGTCGGACGCAAAACGGAAGGAGATGAAAATGAATATTGCTGTTTGAAGATGCTCATCAAGAAAGGATTCAGAATTAATATTTCAATTTAAGTGATCAAATGGTTGCCAATTGTAAAAAACATTCAAAACTAAATTTCTGTCACATATTCATAAATAACAAAAATTGAAAGGTCGAAGAAGTAACGAATTACGATAAAGCTATAGGATGATGTTCCTTTAGGTTAAGAGTACTTGTATTTCATGCAAATATCCATCATTTTATGTTCAACTGGTGCATTTGGGGAGCAAAATCCCGCCAGTTTTAGCTCTTTCACTTTCTAATCACCTTTCTAAAAATGTGATTAAGGGAACACTAGGAGTATTCCGGTAACCCAATAAAATTCCCTCGAATAAAAATTAACGTCATGGAAGAATTGTTTAAAGTTTTAAATCATGCAAGACCGGCCCTTGTTTTAAGGAAATATATCACTGTCCCGGGAATATCCATTGGTATGAACATAATGTCTCCCCAGGGAACATAGCGACTGCTTTGAATCAATTATGGTAAACGCGGTTTATTCGTGTATTACCGTAACTGAAAATTATCAGGAGTTTCTTCTTTTACTTTCTCTTTTCCTGAAATGTTTGACTTCATGATGTATTAGAAGTACACCACGTTCTGTTACTGTTCATTCCTAACGAATGATTCATTAAAACCATTGAATAGAAAGCTAATTTACTTCCATAGATTATTTGCAACTGATTAGAAATTAAAACGTCATCGAGAAGAAAGTAAGTCATGATTATATCTCAAACTGTCTGTATAACTCGACCGTCACAGCATTCGAATCTGTACGAACTGTAACACAATAGGACTTATTAAAGATCTTAAAACTTAAATTGATGGATATTTGCATTATTTGCAACTAAATTAAGTAAATTCGCCAAATAAAATATACTGAGTGCTATTACTGTAATTCCGCTTAACACAGGATCACTTTTTATCGTGAATATTCATCACGTCAAAATTGCGACATCAAATTTTCGTTTATTAAATTACTAATCCATTCAGTCAATCTAAAATCTGACAGCCCTCTCACAAACACACATCGCAGGAAATCTTTTGCTTTTCTAAAATTGCATGCCACTTAACGTTTTATATCGTCACGATATAATAACGGGCAATATTGAGGGAACGAAAGCTTTGAGATAGCATCCGGAAAACACTGATTTCTTCGATAAAGATTTTTTGAAACGAGCTGAATCAAGCAATATTCGGATGGATTCCGCGCGATAAAGGAATCGATCGACAGAAAAATTGGAAGATAAGGAAGAGATTGGACGATTTTGTGATAGTTGAAAAGTGCCATGAAATGTGGCCACACGAGAAATAGAGTCTCCTCATTGAGCAATTTCAGAGATAACTCACTAACAAAACCTATAGAAATTGTCTCTCCTCTTACGGCGCCTAAAAGCAGAGAGTGATATGAAGTTTAAAGAATGTCTCCATCACAAGAAATACAAAGTAAAAACTATTTCAAACTGAACATAATACAAAGTAAACTAAAACTAATACAAAGTAAACTATCCATGGCTGATTAGTAAACAAATATAACGATGGATGGGAACTTATTATCGGTTCATTTAATATAAAATAGATAGTTTTTCTAGCATCCCCTTGGATGCTATTTATGAATTTATATACTTTAATCAAAAAGAAATGTATTTAAAAAAGGTGAAGGAGACATTACTAACCAAAACTTACATAATTTAGAAGTATTTCCGAATAAACATATATTTTATCAAAAAACAGCAAAACATCAAATATAGATATTGCTCGTCATCATTCCTTGCAAATCTTTCCGCAAAAAAACAATGAATTTTTTAATTCAGTATTTTCTCTACCTTTTAGTGGAGACATTTTGATGATAGTCTTACAATTTTTGGTCAGTTCCAACAAAACATTCCGAACTCCGTTTGAAGAATGCATATTTAAAGAAAAAAGTAAAATCACGTCTCATTTGAAATCTAGCCTATTAGTAATATTACGGTCACCCTTATAGTATAATAAACGGCATAACTATGCCCTGACCAGGAATCGAACCCGTGATCTCCGAGTTGGTAGGCCAGAACGCTATTCTACAGCATCGAAACCAGATTCAAAAATAATAATATAGGAAATGTTACATCATTTTCTATGAATAAAATTTAACAGCATTAACGTATTGGAATACTACCTACAGTGTTGTTATTTCGTCGCACGTAACAGAACTAAAAATTTACTGAGATGAAACGAAATAAGAAGTTGCAAAATGTCTCAAAAATACATGGCGGACACCTTTTTATGATCCATCATCCTCTAACATTAATTAAAATTCCTCCATTAAATACTGGCTCCGTCGTGATCCATTAGCAGATGGAATTACGTTATGGTAGCATCTCTTTAATGCGAACCTCGTGCTCTCGTAACTTAGCAGTGGATTATTCGCCCAAAATTGGAAGAACCCGGAAAGATTCTTCTTACATCAGATAGCTTTTAAGGAAAATTGCATAACGACTCACGTAAACTTCAGAGTCGGCATTTTCTATTCAAAGGATGATATCGACGATCATAACGCGTTAACACAAATTGCTGAATCTACTGATAATGTCGAGACAACGTATTACAACTCCAATCGGAAAAGTAACTACGACAGGAGACGCAGAATTACATTTCTATCGGAAATAGGTGGAAACCTAGATATATGATAAACATGTTTGATTTAAACGCATCTTTCAATTTAAGCGGAACTGGAGCATAGTGTTTGACCATTCTTCTTATCACTAAGGAAAGGCAACTTTGCACAAAAAGGTGGTGCACCTAGAACAATTCTTAAGGAATAACAGAAAAATTTTTACAACTTGTCAGACTTTTTCTTGTCCGTTCTTCCTTGGAAACCTTTTATCCTTGATTTATTAAATTTATTATTTGAGCCCAAACTTTGTTTATATCATCAATGTAATGAATTTTATTCGAAGATATTACGAAGTTTAACGTTATTCGCAATTCTAAACAAAAAGTTACTCACCAGGAAACTAAAAGTTCAGTTTCATTTTAAGAGGGGAAAAATAACGTTTAATGGAATCTGCCAAATTGTTATGAAGGTCAAACCGAAATCTTGAGTTTCCTTGAAACCGAAGCGAAAAAATGAACGAAAATAATAAGGATTCGATTAACTGATCAAATCGTTTACAACTTAAACATCTCTATAACTTTTTATTTTTTTTCCTAATCACCTCTTCCTTTTCTTTCTTCGCCCCTTCTTTTCTATTTTCATTTTCCTTATCACGCATAAAATCTTATACAAAGGACGTGGAGACTTCTTAAAACAATTATTTACTCCTGCAACCCATAACTTCCGCCAGATCTCAATAGGATTTCCTACAATGCATTCACATATAGAGAAATTTTAAACTGTTTTCGAGTACCAGTTGGAGTTAATAGAAATCCTTGGGATATTTCTATGCAGGAACTTCCAATAAACATTTGAATGAAAACTGCATAATTATTCATGTGCCTGAGATCTTGATTTCAACCAACACACGTTAATAATTTAGTTTGAAAACAAACGATGAAAGATCTAGAGGAGAAAGATAGGGAATCTTTTTTTTTCCATATGAAGTCCGCATTTAGCTTTCGGTCTCATAAAACACGCCCTATTTGAAACCGTCAAGTGTTTTTTGTGTTTTGTTGCGTTTTTCCTTAATAATATAAGTAACTAAAAATCGATGAAGAAGCACAATTTGTACTTTTTCCACAGTATTTAAAAAGTGTGGAGAAAGTACAAATTGTTCTTCTTCATCGAGACGTATTTCCACAAGACATCGCCAGAGACTGAATTTTATCAGCTAAAAATCGAATTTTAATATGAGATAACTTTCTTTTACCGAGAAAACCGGAAGATAACATTTTTCACCAGTCATCATTACCCGTAAATAAATTTTTCAACCGGGATCATCTGTTTTGTTGAGGCCTTAATGAACAGCCACATGTGCCGTGAAGGCCGCGAATCGGCTCAAAAGAGTTCCAGCGTAAGGAGACGATTGACACTCTTATGTGACGCATTATTCAATAATATTGAAATGGATTATTAAATAATATTAAAGTCAGAAGTATCATAAGCGACAGTATCGGTGATGGCGAAACCAACATCATGCAGGACTCACAAATTCTCGTCCAAAAATCGTTTATTTCGTTCCCAAAATTCAATATTTGGCTTCTTTTAACCCTCGTGACCAATCGCATTCGTTTCAGTCCTTCGCATTTTCCACCATAATTACAAAATTGTGAATCTAACGGGCAGATAACCCGGGATTTACGACATTTAAATTTGGGCGTTTCCAAGTTTGAAAAGCAGTTACGCCCTTCGTTGGCGGTGTCATGAAAATAAAATATCTCGTTTTTTTTACTCTGAACTTATTTGCATAACCCTCTGAAACATCAGTTGACGTTGACTTTCGTCGATGTTTGTTTGATTTCCGTCCGTTTATGAATCGCAACAAAAGAAACCTTTTGATGAAAATATCAATGAAAGTGTTTAGAGAACTTATATCTGTAGCTCCACTATATAAAGTAAATTGAACGCTAAGAAATAAAAGATAATAGGGGCAGCGTTACTGTAAATAATATTCCGTAGAAAAAATAAATAGCGATTAACACGCGACGCTTTGAAGCATACATTTTAATCTTGGTAACAACATAATGTGAATTAATTTTATGAAAGAGAATTAAAGGTAATAAAACAAGGGAAAATCGCTTCCTGGTCGATCTCATTCTAAGGCCTATTTTTCGTTTATATTCCGCCACTCGTTTCAAAAATCTAAAAAAGAACGGTGTCTGCGCAAGGCTCAAACATCAAAACGTGTGTGACTATGGTTTAAACTCAGTTTACATTTTTTAATTAGAACGACTATGTTATTTTAGGAATGATTGGAGTTCAGAATTAGATTTCGTCCCCTTGATGGAGCTCATTTCATGAAATGAAGTCCAATGAAATGTGTATGTTGAAGGCTTAAAGTTGTGAATTGTGAAATTCATCCAAAAGAATGAAAACTAAAAGAGTTGCAGTGGAAACTTAGGAAAAAAACTGTGCGAACATTTGGCATCGATGTACTTCCTTCTAAAATGAAATCTGGTCGCTGAAGATATAAATAAATATACTACGAACCTTAAAATGAGCGGGTTCCATACACAAGTTAGTTAGAAGACTATTTGGAGAATGCAAAAAGAATAAGAATGGAATTAAGGAATATTTACCAACAGGAAGAGAAATATGTGAAATTTTTATGGAGGTTAGAGCGTAAAACTGAGATGTTTTGAATTAAAGAACGACAACGAAGTTGACTAATGCTCTGAAGATTTAGATGTGTGTTGACAATGAAGAGGAATGCTCTTTGTTCGAATAGATTCAAAAGTTCGCGAGCAAAACTTAAGAGAAAACTCGCCGAAAGAAATTCCCGCAGCTACAAACAGATAACTCTCATTTTTTGAATTTTATTTTTCATTTTACTTTACAAAATATTTCAACCACGTTATCTTCTCTTACAAAAACAGGTAGTGGATCATTTTATGCTAAACAGAGGAAGATGTAACGAAGTCTTTAACTCATTTTAATCTTGCACTAAAGAATGTTAGGAAATTGTTTAAAAACAAACATTATATTGAGTAAGAATTTCGGCTTGATGAGTTAAATAGAAGATAACAAAGTATTTCTTTATTGAATTACTACGTAATGAATCGATGAATATATTAACCAGGTTTCTACCGACATTATTTGTAGTTCTAGTCGGTTTACGTTCCTATTTTTGCATTACTCTACTCTATGCCTACTATTATTACTATGAAAAAAATGTTTATAATGATTACGAAGTATGATGAAATCTTATTTATACATTAACCTGCTCTCTGCTAATTTTATTTAAATTATAGACGATTTAAATCATATCCCATCGCACTTCAAATGTATCACATATATCTCTCTTCTTAATAATAATAGAAGAAATGGGGTGTAATGATAATCCAAAGGTCACTAAAGCGTCACTACCTAGGGGTTTCACTTCAAGGTATGAAGACATCAGGAAATAAATTGTTTTCTCAAGATTTACACACGTCCATTTAGGAATTTCTGTTACTCTGAAATATAAGTTCTAATTTGTATGAATACTACTAGATAAAGATAAACCCATCGCGGACAAAAGCGCTCTCTAAGAGCTATAGAAAAATCGTAGCTATGGACACACGAGAGAACAAATCATACACAAGATTGCACGAAGATTGTGGACGCCCCAAACACTAGGGTGTTAATAAATTTCGCGAAGGTCGAACATAAGTCTCGATTTATCTCGCCGAGGATCCATTAATTGCGGCAGAGGGAACGCCCACTTCCACGCGAGACTCAATCCCGGAGGCAGCAGCGGGGGTCTCCCGCGAAAGAGCGCGCCCGATTTTCCCGCGCCGAGCAATCGACGCGACGGAAAGACCCCAATGCGGCGAACCCTGGCTCCAAATGGGCTTACCCTCTCCCGCGCGGCGACAAAACAAAACAACAAACAATGAAAAGGACTCACCGGGCGCACGTCGGCGATGACGGGCGACAGCAGCGCGACAGCGGCCAATAGAGTGGCGATTCCCATGACGACGCGGGGAAACGAACCGAAAGACGCCGCGAAATGTGACCGGCCGTCGCGATGTTCGCGGCGCATCTGGTCAAGGAGAATGCCGGGACGCAGGGAGTTTGCAGGGGGCGCCGCGTTGCGGAGCCACCTCCGAGGGGCCGAATCGATATCGGGGGCGGGGGAGGGTCTCCCATAACAAGTGGGGACACTCAATGACGGGAGAACGAGGAAGGGAAGGAATAAAGAGCGGGAAAAATGAGGGACAGACAAAAGGAAAGGAGTTTGATAAAGGAAAATGGGTGGGAGAAAAAGGATAGATAATTCAAGCGCGGAGAAAATGGGAGGAAGAAATTAGACGGGGAGAAAAGAGCGATGAATAAATACATAAAATAGTGAAATCTAGAATTTCGTAAAACTGAATCGCTAAAATATATGGACATGATTGATGTACTGAAAATGGTCAAATAAAGACTAAGAAAAGAAAGCGATACATGAATACATAACTAAAGTTAAGGTGCTGAAGAGGAAGGGGTACTAAATTCATTACTTTATCGATCAAAACCTAATTATTCATGAGCGGTGCAGGAGATAATATACCTTGAGATAATAAGACGCGCCTTAGAAACTAAGGTGAGAGCGAAAGTGTAAAAACATTAAAGTTGCTACGTAACGCTGAACCAAGATCCAACTTCCGTGCGGTTCAAAAATATAAATAAATAGAACAATTGTGTAATTGAGGCTAACTTCAAGCTAATAGTAGATCCAATGGAACGAAAACAAATTCATCAACAAAAAATAGATAAAACAGAGTCATTCTTAAAATAAAATGTTTGAACGAAATCGCATATTATAGATATATGACTTAAGGAACATGCGAGGTAAGTAATAGTATAAATAAGGAAAGTAAATGTTCAGATAATGATGTAACTACATACTATATAACCCTTATAATGGTAGTAATATAATTAATAAATTCTATCCTCACCTATGGTAGTAATAGTAATTAGACATTGAAAATAGGTAAGTACGAATAATAAGCGGATTGAGCCAGGAAAAAATAGTTGCGTTAACTACATAATTTGTGTGATGCAAAGATTAATACATTAAATATTCCAATGAAAGTTTTATTCCATTTTTGCCGCATATTGAAAAATAATACAAGGTAAGTTGTGGATTATAAATACATAAAATTTCAAACGTTTACGTAATGGTATTTACAGCGAAAGGAAAAGTGATCACCACGAAGCAAAAGAATCCGTACAAAGGACGAGGAATGTCTCGAAGCATCAAAGAATTATCGGGTGCCGACAATTAAAAACAAAGTTGAAAGGTTGAAACGGGAGCTTACTGCTGAGAACGGTTTATACAGAGGACAATAAAGGGCTTGGAAGGAAGGATTGAACTGTAGAAAGACAGGGAAACCTCTTTATTGAAAAGAAAAAGATGTGGAGGAGAAAGGAGTTTTGTATTGAATTAAAGACGGGAGAATAAAAGGAGGGATGTAAAAGAGCAACGAGGCACACAAAACAGCTTCATTCAGCGGAAATAACGGCTTTAAAGGAGATTCGAAAAGATAAGGAAAGCAAGGCGTGTGAAGATGGGGTTGCTGCGTGGATGAGTGTGGGTTCGAGATGAAGTGGAGGAGCTAGGAAATGAATAGGTAACTGGAAAGGGTGAGGAATAAATTTATTGAAAAGAGAATTGTATAATAAAATATTACAGACTAAAATGAATTACATACCATATACTTCTGGTAAATCGTATTGAAGCTCGCAATTAGATCTCAGAGTGGAAAAGACACTTAAAAATTTTCGCATAGATCGAGAGAAAGTTGTAAGACAGAAGATTTAAACAATGAGAGGATTTATAGTCCATAATTGATTGAATCGTAACCGAATATATTACCGCTTAAGATTTTCTTATGCGTGTCATTTTTTATGATTTCATTCCCATTTCGATTAGAAGTTGGATAGAAAAGCGTTACAAATATAATAAGAAACGATAATCCTCCCATATACAC
Organism: Sympetrum striolatum; assembly: GCA_947579665.1. Classification (NCBI taxonomy): domain Eukaryota; kingdom Metazoa; phylum Arthropoda; class Insecta; order Odonata; family Libellulidae; genus Sympetrum; species Sympetrum striolatum. Next base: position 68,071,776 of record OX388351.1, on the reverse strand, counting down.
GTTCATGATTAATTAATTGCTATGCATCTAGATACATTTTCGGATTAACGATATGTTAATATAAACATAGCGTGTATATTTTATACCCTACAATGTATTCTATCAACTTCAGTATATTGTATCGATGTTCATCAGTAGCGATGATAAACTCAATTACGGATGTTACCCTGCACTATTTAGACCCCATCTTGATGGAAAATTTATTGATTTGAACCCTGACGACTAATTCGTATCATAGAATCAAAATATGAACAAAAATCGATGCTATGTAATAAAACTGCGCCGACTAATCAGTAGGCGTTACGCAGGGGATTCACGATGTTGGATGGGAATTTTCAGAAGAAACAAGATTTAAACGAAGGCTAAAGTTTCTCGGTAAATATAAACTTCAGAACTTCTTTGGAGGACGTAGCATATACAATGAGAACTTAAATTATCCCATTTGATACTGCGAGAAACATCAGCGAATAAATAGATACAGTGGAGCCTCGGTTCACGACCGCCTCTGTTCACGACCAACTCGGTTTACGACCAGCTTTGGCAACCAAATTTTGACTCGGTTGGCGTACAACAACTCGGTTCACGACCAAGGCTGCCGACCAGTTCAGTAGGCAACCCCGACATAACACAGAATCGTTCCTGAGAAACAGTTGCAGACAGGTTGATCAGTGAACACAGTTCGAGAGCAATTTGCGGATTACTTTATCAGTAAAACAGGACAAATTTCATAGCAATATAATAACATTTAGCTATCTCAAATTCAAATTACTGTATTTTATATTTATTTCGTAATAGAAGGGAATTCATCTTCACAGCTCTAGCCTCCTCGAGCGCCACCCCCACACCGAAGGTAACTTACGTAAAGTATTAAATTTTAAATAATATTCACGTAAAGTATTAAAATTTAATGTTTTATTTATTATTTTATAACTAATTTTACATGTAATTTACGTGCATTCTAAACAAAAATACACTTAAAAAATATAAAGTTTCAGAGTCTGGAACGGATTAATTGTATTAACATTAATTTCAACGGGAGAAATTGTCTCGGTTCACGACCAATTCGGTTCACGACCAGGGTCCAGGAACAGATTATGTTCGCGAACCGAGGTTCCACTGTACTCGAACAAGTCTTTTCAAAAACATTAATTTTTTCCTGAACTATACTACAAATCACTGTAACTTGTACTTGTAAGGATAAAAGAACTGAAAGAGGAAAGAGCACCATGTTGAAAAAAGATATTACGGTAATCAAACAATCACAATGAAAAATCAAAAGATGAGAGATAACTTAAAAATGAGGAAGAAATATATTAAAAAGCTGCCGAATTGTCAGAGGGAACGAAATTCTTTTCCTCAAAGCACATCTCAGCATTCTAATCAACAGAATTCCATGGAACTCTATACAACTTATAGCGTTCCCTCAATTTCCTCTTTTATTTTCGTCACAGGTCTCGTCGGTTGATGTTTATTAGGAAGACTTTATGAATTCAGATGAAATCGCTCCTTCTTTATTTCTCATCACCAACCGCACAAACATCTCTGCTAATCTCCCGTTTACCCATGAAGGAATAAACGTTGTATTAAACTCTCTCTTAAGTTAATTTACTCCCACCTCAAAACTATTTCATTTTGCAGATGATATTCTATAAAGTATTCGACACAAAGGCAGCAAGTTGGTACCGCACTATTTCTAAAATTGCCTACCAAGAGTTATTAAGGGCAAAGAGGCTAACCTGGCAGGATGAGGAGTGAGGTAGTTTGCCATTGCTATCATCATCAAGCCAGAATATTAAAAGCGGGTCATGTCTATGCAAGCGAAGCACAATGACTCTACTTTCCTCTGCATTTCATAGGGAGAAAACGTATTTAGTGTCAATATTCAGTGTCACTCACCTCTCAGTACCTATAACAACCATGATCAAGACTATAAAAAAAGGAAATAGAAGATATGTTTCCTTCTACTTTATTTCAAAAGACTAACGAAAATATATTACATTCATCGGAATATGATACTAGGAACAGATGATATTATAAAACAATGTACAATAAAATCATCTGTGGATTTGAAAAAAAAACATACACAATGAGACATAATACGAAGAATCTAGAAGGTTAATAATTATTCATACGTTTTAATTCGCTCACCAAATATAAAGTTTGAATTGACATAAGATTGACATGAACAGCATTTAAGTAAGGAAATAGTGTTCGTGATATAACAGTTACACTTGATAACCGGTAGCAATCACAATTTTAACAAAGAATTCTTCAGAGGGCTCATGATTTTCATTTTTATCAATAACTGCTCAACAAACTATCTTCTGAATCCAAAAAAATATACAAGTTTCGATGATATAACAAACATCAGAAATGATAGAGATGTTAGTCAGATGGATACAAACGGAATCCTATCATTTGTGACCCTTAAATCCGGTATACGTTTGTTATAAAATGAAGACGATAAACCAACTTAACAAGATAAAGCACTTGAGGAGTAATTTTCTCGGAAAATGTTAATAAGTTCAACAAGAGAGGGGAACTGAGTCAACATTTTGATGGGGAACAACTGGAACAAATGAAATTATTCCGAAACTCGGTTGCCTTGGGATCGTAAGGACATATTAAAGGTTGTGAAAAAGAAAATTTGGAACGCGGCTGTTAAGGCATTAGAGTACGACCCCTGAGGAGGGAGACTAAGTCTCCGAAAAACGTTTTGGGTACCATAAAAGAGCGGCATTCCTTTCTTGCGGACTACCGGGAAGTAAGACACGGTATGCCGACAAAGACGGCTTTTGGAGATTTCAAACCTCTAATACGCTAATGGTTCGCAATTCGCTAAGGAGTCTCTATAAAGATAAGGCAACTGATGAAGATGAGAAAGATGTCAGAAAAAAATTGGCAAAATGTAAACTCTGGAGTATCTTGCTATAGATAGATAGAATAGATAATTAAACAAAACATGTTCGTTGAGAAAGAAGAAATTAGTACATAGAGAGTTTCAGCTGCGGGTGTGGCGTAAAAGAGCTGAGTTAATGTAAATGGTTACGAGCCGAACGTATTTTTCTTTTTTCTACAGAAAATGAATGATTCGAAATTTATACTTAAATTGTAACTTTTTTCCATCCGCATTACCAGAAGAAGCATGCAAAGTGATTGACTTGAGTTTATCATTGACGGAATTGACGGATCGGTAGTTAATGAACGCCAAACACTTGGTGGAGAAAGCAACCATTGCTTCGATTTGGCGACTGCATCGATAACTCTCCTGTGTAAGACGATCCTTAGTTTAATACTTAAAGTAAAGTTGAGTAAAATTATCATCGTCTACGTGATAAAATACGGTAGAGGAAAAATGCCGTAAATTTGGCAGAAAATAGCGAAAAAATGTCATTAGATTTTAGCTTTTGTATCCTATTCTTACAAGTGCTCCATCGCAATCGGAAATCACGAAAATAAATTGAGGTTAGAGCGACACCGATGCGATCGCGCCAAAGGGGTTGCGATCGCAAGAAAGAATGAAGCTAATCCACGGAAATTGCCTCAGTTATGGGAGACGAGGATTGACGGAACAAGATTAGCCTGATAAGAATCTCGTTTGGCTTCCCCAAGGACTAAGTCTCCCTATTTTTGTGGACCTGCTGGTTACGAGGCCCTCATGACTCTCATCTCGGAACTTGGGAAAGAGTTTATGAGCCTTCACTCTCTGACGGCAAGAGATCTGGGGCAGTCTTTGGGACCCTGAGGAGGTAGCTCGAAAGCTTAGCATGGAATAGGCCAGTCTCTTGGAAGTAGTAGAACTTTAGCGGGCACGGTGATGCAGCAGACAGAATCTAATATCGAGTCAGAAGTGGAGATGATAGCAAGGAAACGAGAACACGAACCTCACGTTCTCCAATAACTAGCTTGTTATACAACATATGAAAACGAGCTCAGCACAACAGAATCCAGATGTAACTTCAGTCATCTTCTTGGCAGATGTAGAGAGCGAGCTGCCTGTTGCGTGATTACGTACACACTCCCAAAATGCAACAAGGTTTTATCAATGTTACCTTGGAGGACTTACGAAGACCGATGCTGTAAGGCAGGGACATCCGCATCTTGGAGGACGAAATATCCTCGAGAACCAGGACAAGGACTTATTCCGGTCGTTTAAAAATATATATGTTTAACTGGCTCAAATTAATACCTAATCAGACCACCTATCAGACTTGACAAACAAAAATTCTGACAAACACACCGTTAAAAGATTATTCCATTCATAAGACATATTAGGCTAGTCATACTTACGCTTGTATCACGTAAAGTTGAGCAAAGTCTAAGATGAGAAAAATAAGAAAATTTATCAATAGATGAATCAACCTTTAATGAGACACTTTACTCAATTTAGACGTATCACCAAATCTAAGGCAGAATATTACACTGAAATAAATCGACAATCACTAACACTTAACAGTGTATCAATTTCTCAAGAAGTTTAACAACAAAACTCTATGGGGAGATATACTCGTAGAGTAACATCGGCAGAGTTTAAAGAGAACTGTTACATTAAGGGAAGAAATATTAAACATCGTACGCTACAAAATAAGCAGAAGGGAAGTTCAAACAGAAGTCGATGACTCAAGTGCGAAACTGCAATCTTACAACCAAAAATTTACTAAATTTTGTCTTAAGCAAAGACCCCCCCTTTGAATACGAAATAACCAATTTAACCGTGGTGAGATACTGGTGTAGGAAAATAGGATTTGAAATTATGAGAAAATATTTTAAATAAGATTTTCGGGGAATTCCTCATTTCATCCGATAGTTTACCCGAGAGTGAGTGACTTTTCCCTCAAGAGATATATTACCCCAGAAACATTTCGTTCGATGGTATTTCAACCAAATACTATTTGGAAAAACCGCACAGTTTTAAGAACTGTCATTTTTAATTAACAGAAGATTTCGAACGACTTATTTTCCGAACTGGTTCGATACAAAATTCCGTTAGGTAGTCGAAGTCGATATCTCGAAAATCTCTTTTTGGCTATAATTTGAAGAAATTTAGCTATTAAATGAAACCAGAAGAATTTATCTTTTGAGAATCCACCGTGCAGAAAATTCACAGTTAAACAAAGAATGTCTTGAATTAGAAATATTCTTTTTGGAAAGAGTGAGCATCATGTCTTTCAAGTTAATCGCAAACGTAGTTGAGGTGATTACCACCAATTTCATCTGTCTGCTGTTTGATATCCAAGTGTCGGCTTCGACTCAACTTTTCCTCTTTTCGGTTTCTTCAACTCAGAAAAATAATATCCGTAAAACTTCTTCAGAGAAAACTAAGGCTCTAATGCGGAGGATTGTGTGTAACAAAATATCTTGATGACTATTCAATAAGGGGCAATAGATGGCTATAGACAGAGCGACTGAATTTTATCCTCAGCTATCGAGAGGATGTGCTCTCATTCAGGGGGGAACGCTATACGCCAATCCGACAACAGCTTCTTTGCCTGTCACCTGTCTCCCTCTCAACTTTTTTTAAATTTTGACAAAAAAAAGACATCAACATAAAATAAAAAATAGTGCTGCATGTAGTAATGTATAACTCATACTCTATCTTTGAGGGTGTTTTCCGGTTTCTTTCTTCTTCGGTCTACGGCTGAGAAGATTTTCCACTACAAACCCAAAAATTTTTGCTGCTATTGCTACATTCTCATTAATGATTATGATAAAATAAGGATATATCAGCAATTGGTGAAGAGATGCTAACTTGGACCTAATATCACCTTAATAAAGATTCGATTTATTTATTAGTACTATCATGTAGTACAAACTGCTGCATGATTTGGTGAAGTAGATTTAATATCAGATTTAGATATGGTCCCACTTGATGCAGTTCGTTTCGTCAGAGGAGATTTCAGGTTCGACAGTAACTAAACAGGAAATATGATCATTGAGTTGGCTAGATTGACCTTGCAGGATGATTTAATAAAGCTGTTACAGGAATCAGGATGCCAGGAACAGAGAGTACCCTTGCTTAGAGGAAGGTGGGGTGTAGTGAAACAAAAAAAGGCTCGGTTGTTCTGGAGGATCGCTGGGAAACTCCTTCAGGAAGCAGTTGAATAAGGTCGAGAAATCGATATTTAGCGTTAACTATTTCTCATCAGAATTTTAATCATGTATTTGGAGACGCCGGTGGATGCTAATGAGACAAGGCTTTTGCTGAGCGAAGGTTAAGATCGCGAAATCTAATTACGGAAAGAAAACTGTTGAGTGGACGATCAAAGGGCATGAGTGAGAGAAACTGTGAGCTGAGTACAACAGAAATAAACAAGCAGAATATAGGCATGTTAAAGTACAGTAATTAAATTTATGGCCAATGTTCAGCGGCGGATTAATTAGGCTCGAAGAAAGCCTCTTGGTAAGAGAGAGGGGCCTACTCTACTTCCTAGGAAGGACTCTCTATGGATTTGTCTGATAAATTTTATAAAGTAAATAATCTCGTATTATTTAAAATGGCACCGATCTTTTCGTATGCAAAACAGTAATTCCTCACTCATGTTCTCTAAACAATTTTCTCGCTATCAAGATAGCTAAAAGCGCTTCCTTTGATGTTAGTTTTAATAACGCAAATTTTGAAATAAAAGTTAGTAGAGATTAATTAATAAAGCTTGTTCGGGATTATTTTCTCTGATACCTGACCTCAATGAAATCTTTTAGGAGTATAAAATGCAGTTGCATAACACTTTCAAAGGTCATAAAATCGTTCTTTCAAATATTAATAAAAATATTACTGCAAATATGAAATTATGTAGAGAAATATTTACACCACCCACTTTTAAATTTAACTCCCTTTTGCTCGCACTTAAGTATTTGGATATTCACTATGTGTTCTTTCTCTGTTCCTGCTATGTCTTTCCATATTCCATTAATTATACTTTAAGTGCCAGCATAAAGGCAAAAGTCAAACTATATAAGAAACTTTTTCTTAAGCAAAGAATGGATTAGTCGAAAATATTTGCTCTGTTTTTAAATTTTCACCTTATGATGACTATGCACTAGTTGAAACTAATCCTATGATCTTGTAGAATCTATTTTCCTTTCTCTCCAACCATCACATTGTTTAAAAATGTCTTTCGATTTAGAAAAGTACTAGCTATGAAAGTAGACGTGAGAGATGAATTTAAGGGTAGAATATAATGGAGTTATGAATAAACATTGAAATCTCTCAAACATATAGTACCTAAAATTATAAACGCATTACCAATTGAATTATATAACGTATCAACAATACCGAACGTTAAAAGGCTAACTAAAAAACCCTGTTGACAAACATGACCGCATAATATCGAAGTTCAACGGTTTCGATCGAAAGATCGATATTTATCGATTTCTACACTCCCCCACGATTCTTCTTAGACTCAGGGAGACCTATATATATATTAAATACATAAAAAAAAGATCTTCTAAATTCATTTTCTTATTTTTTATTATTATAAAAATAACACTTCAAGTAGATTAAAATCTGGTGGCAGTGGTTGAAAATTATATATTATACATGCATAAATTCATACAGTCGTACCTGATCAAGCAATATATAGATAGTCCTAATCTAATTATACAGTGTATATTGAGGGGTAAACACTATACCTGTCAGGCATTTGGAGGGAGGGAAACCCTTCTGAAAACCTCCCTATGACAGAAGTGAAGATATGCACATAATACAAAATTTACAAATGTCATCCCATCCCATTAAGAAAAATATTAACAGAATTTAATCAGTCCTATTGCTTGCGGATCCCAAACCGTTGCGTTAGATTCCAATATTGGCCTAACTAATGATTTGTACGCGATTTCTTTTGAGTTTAGACTACCTTTTTCGAGTACCTTCATAATGATGTGCAATGCCTTATAACCTTTAGATAGTACATTGCTGATATGAGTTCCACACTGCAGATCCTTCGTTAGCGTTACTCCGAGATACTTACAATCGTATGTTTCCTCCAGTAAACTACCGTTTAACATGTACCCCCATTGCAATAAGACATTCCTACTTCTATGAAATCGAATCAGATTTGTTTTTCCTGTATTGAGCCCCATTTTGTTTAAGTCGACCCATTTTAGCTTCAACCCTTTAATCCATTTTGGCCCTTTTATTATTTCTAAGCCGATTCCAAAAGAAACGAGAAACTTGTGCTTGCCACAAGAGCATGAATGTGTGAGGTGTTCATCACCTTTTCACCTCTTTTAGATCGTAGAGTTATTCAACGATATTAAAACTTCCGTCACGAAGGCAAGCGAGGCAAACACCTAAATTTTAATTGGCGAAGAGAGCGGAAAATAGAGGAAGCCGATCGAACAAGGCCTAGGAATGAATATTCGGGGAGACTCATTGGTCTCGGGAGACCGTTCCACCCTCGCAGTGCGAGCCTCTCAGAGACCCCGTGAATATTTCAGGGAAGGATTACTCAAGCACCGCCCCGACCTTCCGCTCGATAAAACGCTTTTTTTTAACTTTCCTCGAAAATAAAAACACCTCACGCCGCGTTCCGAAGCGAATATAAAGAGGAGAGAAAAACACTAAAACGCAAAGGGCACTGAGGACGCGGGGGAAATAGCGTTTATTTTTGTTCGACCAACACTTTTCGAAAGGAGACGAACCGTCGTTGCGCTTTCAGTGAACTGCGCTTCCACGCACTCCTGCTAACGTATTCCAGCCGCGTGAAAAAATACAGAACTTGGAGAACTACATTCGACCATATCCCACCTGAGAGATGCATATTTTATCCAGCCTACTTTTTATTTTAACTTCTATAGTTTCATTATAAGTAACGTCTTGAAAATGATAAACTGTATATATTCTAGTATAAGTGAATCCGAATATAAGCCGATGCACTTAATTTTATCACAAAAAAGCTGGAAAATCAAATTGACTCGAGTATAAGCCTAGGGTGTAATGCAGTAGCTATATTTCAAAATACAAACTCCACACAGAGAGCACACAATAGCTGAGGAAATTTACAAATAATTGTTAATTGAGCAAATGAGGAATTTAAAATCTGATTTCCGGCAGACTTTTTCCACCGGAAATACAGGTAAGAACGTTCATTATCAGTTGAGCCTGAATTGACAATGTAAAGACATCATATAGTTGGAGATAATGTTACCACAATGTTGGAAATAATGTTATAACACACCTTAAGACATTAAAGCGGGTTTAAGAACGATAAAATCATTATAAATTCAAAAACTGGTTCTAAAAAATATGAACATTACAACGAAATTTAAGAAAAGTTCAAAGTTATATATAAATGACAAAAATTACTCACAATTTTGTAACCTAGGCATTGATTACACTATACTTACTTTCGTATGCATTTCTCTAATATTAATTAATCCACAACTGCGCTGATGACTATGGCGTGATAAAACCTGCTTTTGATGGATCGTGCTTCCCCTGAAAAAATACGCATTGTATCCGTGAATAACCAGCGGGACATACAAAATAGCAAATAAAACTCTTAAGTAAATGAGAAGTCAGAGAAAAGCTAAGAATATATATTTCCAACACATAATATTATTATACATCTAAGTATATGATTAGCATGATTTAATTCAATTCCTTTTAAGTTTGTAATAGAAATTGTCTCTCCTTCTACCTTATTTCTATTACTAGTTATAAGGAAAGGTGTTAAGTAAGAGATAATGAAACATTCCTTTTCAATTACTCAATGCAATGACTGTAAAAAACTGAATCCTTTAACTTAGAATGTGCATGAATGTATGTACATACATCTGAAACCTAGTTGTAGCAAGGAGAACGTTTATGGCTCTTTACAAGAGGTAAACAATGGTGGATAACTAATTCATAACCGCAATCTTAATTAGTTATTTTGAAGTTGAAAGAAAGTGTAGAGATAGTAGAGGTAGATCAGAACACGTCAAACTGATTGCAGAAAGCACGGCTCGGGAATTATTGTTTGGGTACATACATACGGTGTGCATTGGAGTAGCTACGAAACATAAAATATTTAGCAAAAGAAAAAAAGGTAAATCGCATCAAAACAATTATATTATCTGTGATTAAAAATTGTGGAAAAAGGCATTCTATTTTATATCTTGTAGATTTTAAAACAACTAAAAACAAAACTTAGTATTTTGTCGTTAAAAATAATCTGTGGAGAATACTAATTTTCGTTTCTAGTTGTTTTAAATAACGTTCTAGAAGTAAGAAACAGTTGCGTTTCCAAGGAAACGCAACTGTGTACAAATCTAATCTAGCTTCGAATTCAAATCGCGACGATTCGTTTTGAAGAAAAGAAAATGTAAGATTCGCAGGTCCCTCATAAATATATACAAATATGCATTTATAAAATGAATTATTTCAATATAATAATTTGAATTCGATTTTCTACGAAGAAGTACATGCTCCGCGGTCAAGTCTAAATATTTCTGGGTTCCATTTTCTAAATGAATACACAAAAATTGGAAGCTGAGTTAAAAATCTCGGCATTAATATTCAAAAGAACTCCTCTCCTTGCTCGTAAACGTCGTTCCTCTTGATGCATCGTGAAAACATTCGACGATTCGGCCCATTCTGGCGCTCATTTTTCCTGGTCGCGAAGGGGAAAGCGACATCGAACCCGGTGCCTTAATAATAGAGGGACATAACCCCTGGGGGGAATCCGCCTTAATGAAGCTCGGGTGAGCGTCACATAACAAGGTCTCGCACTTCAAGAGGAAAATCGTATTCACCCGCATGCAGCCGCCCTCACACCAGCGGATGTTTAAATACTAGCGGAGGGATCTTTTGAAAAAATCCATTTTTTTACTTCATCTACGAAGGAGGAATTTCAAACGAATTCCAATCCGAGGTCATTAAAATCGGCGATTTGCGAGGCATATCCCTTGTTTGGCCAATCACTCTAAACTCGAAAAATAAACGTGTAATTAAGGAATATTAAATAATGTCATTAAATATATCTGCAATAACTGTCTTATGACAATAAGCCACAGCAGCGCTAATATTTCGGCCTACCTCTACTGACTTCTGTCATAAACAGATAGTAGTAGCTGAAAATTCCTTCCCATTAAAGTCGAAGAAATGACATAGCCTCAAAACGCTATGGTAAAGATCAAAAATTCGATTTGATAAATCTCGCAGTTTTAATAGAAATAGTAATCAAAACTTATACCATTACTACCTATACAGTAAAGTTCACACTATGTAGATACAATTAAAGCCTTGGTTGAGTAAAAATATTGTAAACAGGAGTACCACATTAGTAAATCCTTCATCCAGGAAAAAAGAAATATTTAACAAAAACCTTTACACACCACAAGATAATTTATACCTTTTCTTTGCTCTTGATGGAGACTTATCATGAAGTCACGGCCTAAGAAATGGATTCCATAAATCCCTTAATAAATAAATATTATATAACTGGTCATAAATTGTAATAATGAGGTAATCGATAAGAAACGTGAACTCCTTCTTATGGCCTCCTTAGGATCGAAAGGACGGTAAAGATTTTACATATTAGAAAGGTAACGAAGATGTATCAAAATTACATCAAAAATTACTCTTTATGCTTACTGTTATTCCAGTTAATCTCATATTGTTATTATTTCATACTATTTATTGTTTTTATACTGGAGTTCAAAATTCTCCGCGTATTTTTGCTTTTGTTAATCAGGACTTTTATGTTGAGTGTTTCAACTATCGAAAAATGTCATAAATGTTGAAATCGATATTTGAAGGCGTGACTTCGTAGAAAGACGTACAGAATGAAAAAACAACAATTTTCCACAGGAATTCGCGACCGGTTTCGTAGGCCTACTTATATCTTCAGATCCCCAGTGGATATTACTTAGTACGTTTTCATTTCAATCATAAATGTTACAGACATGTTAAAAATTTTAGATACCTTCTATTTTCTCCTATATGATTGATTCATGCAGTGAACCTTTCTTAACTGCGCTGCAAGAATGCGTAGGAAGTTTTAAAATAATATATTTATAATTTTTATGATAGAATAATTTTAATCACTTGCAGTGTGACTCGGTTGAATGCGAGTCAAAAGTCAAATTTAGGCAAACTGGTCCAAATATATTTTGAATATAAACATGCGATCCGAAACAACTATCCAGTAGAGAGAAAGATAGCGAATGGAAAATGTAGAAAAGGACGAGTCGGGAAAACTTTCCGCTCAATTTCATACCTTCTGATATACATTTTTGCTTTATTCTATATGCATTTTTATATTTATTATATATGATGTAAATGGGTTTGATACCCGTAATAAATTCATTATTATTACATCCAGATGAAATTTTCACTATAGCAAATCCTTAATGCTTTGTATACTGAGTTCTTCTAATTTTTGATGTTTTTGTTAGTCTTTAAGAATTTCCCTGAAGATTTGTCTTAAAGAAGATAAGAGTTTAGGCGCTGAATTTTTATTACCAACTTTAAAGAGATGAGGTCACCAACCTTAAACTCCAAGACATTTTGTTCACTTCCTAATTAAATGGAATTTTATAATAATTCTTACAAAAAACTCATTATCTTTCATTTTTTAAATATTAATGAGTCTGGAAAATATTCCATTTTTCTTTCTCCATCTTGAAAAATTCCCTGAAGTAGTAACTTGAATTAGTACTACTCGGAGATACGTTTGTTACACGAGTATTACTTCGTCGTGCAATAGTTTTCTCAGTATCTTTGGAACCAAAATAGCGAGAACATCAATTGGATATTCTCATTGTGCACCGAGAGCTAACTGAAGTTTCAATGCATTCAAAATTTAATTTCACTTAAACGGCGAAAATGTCTTCAATGAACTTTGCCGACACTTTGTAAAAGTAGGAATCGTGACGACAAAAAGGTCATCAATCCATCAAAATGAAGAGGACAACGCAGAGGACATTCAGCGATGGACATTTTTCACAAAACCTATCAGGATAACTTTAAAGAGGAGCTGAAAACAGATGTCAAATTTTTCACATGCTCAATCCTACATTCATACTTACATGGTCTGTCCCAAATTAAGTTGAATGATTTTTTCCCGCCGACCTGGACGGCTGGAGTGGCGCGATCGGTGGTGGGAAAGGTGCTGGGGGTCTTGGTAAAGTAACACTATCCTCGCCAGTTACCTGTGGGCCATTGCACAGTGCGTACCACTGTTTGTGTGAACCCCTGTTCGAGTGACGCGTCACAACTTCAAGATGCCACGTTTGATGGAACAGCTATACTCGATAAAATTTTGCGTTAAGCTTGGAAAATCGGGTTCTGAGACCGTTGCCGTGATTAAGCTAGCTTATGGGAATGATACAATGTCCCCAATAACATGGGTGTTTGAGTACGACCCTGAGTCCAAAAGCCAAAGTGCAGAGTGGCACACGAAGTCTTCCCCGCGGCCCAAGAAAGCAAAAATGAGCAAATCCAGAGTGAAGGCGATGCTCCACTCAGAGTATGTGCCACAGATACAAACAGTTAACAGTAAATTTTACGTGGAAGTCCTCGAAAGGCTCCGATGAAGAGTGCTACACGTCAGGAAGGAGATCGCTGGCAACTGGCGTCTGCACCACGACAACGCGCCGTCTCACACTGCCTTCATTGTGACCAGGTTTCTGGCCAGGCAACGCTTCCCCAGCGACCGTACAGTCCTGTCCTGGCACCAACGAACTTCTTTTGGTTCCCACGAATAAAGATGAGCTTAAAGGGCCACCATTTTGGGACGCTGGAAGCTGTCAAAGAAGCCGTGACGAGATGTCTGAAGGAGGTCCCCGTTGACGCCTTCCAGTAATCATACCGCGACTGGCAGAAACGTTGGGGAATGGTTTTCCGACGCACAAGGGTGCTACTTTGAAGATGTTTAGTCGTTTGTACTTTTATCTGTAATATTTTTTATTTCCCGGATTCATTCAACTTATTTTTGGGACAGACCCTGTATAATAGAACATAAACCCTATAAAAAAATTATAAAATGAGTTCGAGATAATATGACCGAGATGAATAAAATTTAGAATATATCGTTCTAACGTGTGAATCGTTGCTTTGCCCGGACGTTCCACGAGCGAAGAGTACGTGGCGCGTAAAAGGGTATTCACCGTGAAAGCGTGTTATTTAGCCTCTTCTCCGAAATCAAAACTCCGACCATTCTCTGAAACAAAGACGAATTCGTTTTCGGTGTGTTCGTTCCGTTTGAATCTCTTGAGGACCTCTGACGGGATGGATCTAGTCTCTTGGTCTTGGGAGTGATGTTAATGGAATGCGCAATGGAGTGCTAACATGAGCGATCAACTCTTTGAAGCTCTATTATTATGGAATCTAGACCAATTTAGATGCATTTCCACACAGATTATTTCTACCCGAAATATTTCCCGTTACTACGACTCAAAAATACACAATTCCTTAACTAATCTATCCATCATATTGGATCTATAACTCCTTTATAATAAATGTATTTCTAACATTCTGCTTTAAATTTTGCAAGTGCGTATTATATTTTTAATAAGTTACTGTGCAAAACTCATCAAATGGGTCCATGTGCCACAAAATTCTCTGGATAATGCCCATTTCCATAGAGATGATATTTCAATCTGTCCTTTACGTATTTTTCCTGTTTTCGTTCCTTACCAATCAACCTTCAATTGCTTTCTTCAACAATCTTATCAAACAGAAGGTAAATTATGAATAATAATTTTGGATTTTGGCTTACCAATTCTTGAAAATATCGGCATATCTTTTGGAATATCTTTTGTTTCCTTTCCTAGCTTCCACTCATTTATAATTTAGCCAATTTTTGTACTGTGTTAATTTGTTACCTCCTTCGTATAAATATGTACAGAGAGCTGTCTCAGCACAGGTTATCCTGACCAGAAACCTAAATTTTAATAACAAACATACATAGGTATGCGCCGAAGCTAGTCGTCAATTTAATAAAACTTTTCCTGTAAAAACCGAAATATTTAGGTCTCTTTTTTTACCGCGAATAATACATACATTTGCCTTACGCATTTTTCAGGAATGCTCGCAAGAATGTAAAAATATTACTTAATTGCGCATTTTTTATTTTGTCACAACTCCCTGTTTGTAACAGTTATACTTATCTATTATATTTTTCATTGAAGATGTAATCATCTGTGAACAATTTTCAAAGAGATATTTCATGAAAAGAAAGAAAACGTGGAGTAAGGCTATAAATAGAGATGTTTCATCAAAATAGTGGATTTGGGAGATTGATCACCGTCACCATAGTTACTTAGTAAGTTTTGTTACTTTTTGGACTTACTTGGAGTTTACAGTAAGCTGTATACAGAAAAATATTAATTTCCGTATTTTTGATAAATAATACGAATTTGATTTTTAAAATTCCTTGCGATCATGATACCAGTTTTATGGTATATAGATATATTTGTTTAAAATTCGTATGCGTTTTTCTACGACGAGTAGTGACATTCATCTTCAAAATACACGAAGTATATTCTGACGTGAAACATTGCAATAAAACTCAAATAAGTCAAAGAGAGAAAATAACATTTTTGGACCATGTTTCAAATGCGATTCCATGGCCATTGAAAATTAAATATTTTTTAACATCAAGATACATATGACTATTTTCCAGCAAAATTGCGTTAATATGTACATTCTGCAACAAATATACGGTAATGTGATAGGTATATTAAGAGTGAAGTATCAGACGAAACTCATTTATTAAATATTTTGGTTTTATTCAAACTTTAATTTGGAGTCCACGTCCACGCGGTCATCAAAATATTTTATTCATAATCAAATCGATTTTCCATGATGACTGATGTACAGGGAAAACCACTTTCCACGATGAAAAAGAATGGCCGAAAGCGTCGAATAAAATCAGAAATCAATATTGGCTTAAAGAACTGACATTCCCCTTTTTTATCTTCTCTCTATATGAATTACGTCGATGAAGCGGAAAGATTATTTTTATCAAAATTTCGAGCAACCGAATTAGAGAAACGGCCAAATGACTAAAGCGAGTTATTTGCGAATTGTAGGTCTCGTGAAAGTAAGAAATAGTTGCCCTTTCCAAAAACTCATAGAATGCCTAGGTTAGTCGTGAATTACTCGCAAACGTATGCTTTATACTGAGAAGTACGCAGGGAAACATTACTACTAGTTTAGTAAAGTGATAGGTACCTCTTTAATAAGTTTCTCTAGAAGGATAATTTTTAGAGATAAATTAACCTTCTAGATGGATACGATGAAAATCCAATACCGAGAAAGCTTCGAAATGTATAAGCGGAAAAAGGCACGAACTAGTTGAGAAATTTCAACAAAGAATAGGAAAGGATAAGGAATTGGTAGAAATAATACAAAAAATAATTACCGCAGAAAAGATTATCACCTTATATATATCTAAACTGAGTTTAAAGGGAGGTTAGAGCATCGTTAAGTGACGGTTCGGAGGTTGCTAATGACAATGTTTTAAACATTTAAAATATTAAATTAGGTAGAGAAAGTATGGACGTGTCACATGATGAGCAGGGAATAGATAACAAAAGAATAGAATGTTTTTAATTCTGTAAACCAAGGATGGTGAACCTTAGTTCGAAAAGGTACCGTGTTCGATGAAATGATGAACTATTTTCTCAACGTTTTTCCAAAAAATAACATCCAAATGTTCACTTTTCCAATCAATTATTGGCTGAAGATGCTATTGATGTAATTAATTGTCAGTTAGTAGAAAGGGAATCCATACTTATTTACGCAAAAGGATTTCAAGCGCAGAATGTAAAACAACGCCTTGGGAGTTGCAGGAACATTCTCACTAGTGACATTCGAAGCAAGCGTAGGGACCTCAGAAGTGGTGACGGGAGAAAGGGGAGTACGTCTTATGATCAAGGATATCAAATAAAGAAATATATTTAATTAAGAACTTGAGAACTGTTTAAAACTTGGCGATACTAAGATGTATGCGCTCACAGAATTGAACAGAGAAAGCCCATAATTTCCTTGAAATGAACTCCGCATAGCGTCGAAACTGCATGCAAAAGATAAGCAATAAAAGAGACTCAACTGTGTGAATGAAATAACCTCAAATAACTGACATATGATTTATTTATTCTTAGAGAACGTGCTGAAGTATTCTTTTCCTTCGAAATTCACAGAACTAAAAAATGAATGAAAAATAATGAAAGAATAATTATGAATTTCCTGCTGAGATATTTGCATCTTTGTGGCACTTTCTTTCAACGCAATGGTCATCCAAAAATTTCGTCTCGGTATATCTATTACATTTATATAAAAAATAAATTCTCAAATCGAGAAAATATTGCCATAATCCGCAGATGTACAAGTCCCCTATGAATTCGTATAACGCTTCGCCAAATATTTATGACCGCAGCTGACAAACGGCATTGCATAAAGTAAGTCTGTTAAAGGTTCCCTTCCAAAGCCACATCAATAGAATATTGCGTCGGACAGAAAGAAGGAGTCAACACGCGTGTTAGATAAGAAAGGAAGAGCCGAAATTTACGATCGCATCAAAAAGCTGAAATAAATCCGGAGCACCGATTTGAATTCCGCGATAAAAAAGCCGATGTCCATAAAATACGTCCGATGACACGAATGGGAAAATATTGGAGAAAGTCTCTCTGAGATGGAAAGATGAAATTCATCAAGAGCTCGAAAAGAGATTCGGTGGGAAGAAGCTCACGGAAATGACGATGTATTTGCATTCGTGTGGGTCTGAAAGGACTTAAATCAGGGTTTCTCGAAAGAGATACCTGGGTTCCCGAGAAGGAACATTTGACGAAATACGATAGAGGCACTATATTTATAAGCAACTGGGAACAAACAGCGACAGAATGAAACCTTGAATTACGTTTTATTGTGGAAGTATTTCGATTTCTGCTTGTCCCGTATCTTCTACGCAACAAAGCGAAAGGTTGCTTTCTGATACACCAAGTCTTCAAGATACAGAACAACGTAAACTAAGTATACCTAAGTTATATAATACTCTAAATTTCGTCTGATTTAATTTACCCTGCGGGCTCTACATTTATCACGATAAAATGCATATGCATACAGTTATGAACTGGCGTGAACACATCTCACGATATCTCACTAGGGGGGAGGGAGGGATCAAAAAATCACAAAAATCACCTCACGTAACGGATGTCCCCTAATAGTTGACGGGTTGCATGACACCCGAATTCCTGAAAAAAATCCCTTTTCTTTGCCTGTGAAAAAACAAACCCGGAAACGAATTTTTAATTGCTGTTCATGGAAACAATGTTTTTTCCAGCCCAAATTTGAAAAAAAAATTATGTTTCGTATAACTGATGTTATATGGATGCGAAACATGGGAAGAAAAGAGAAGGATAGGATTGATGCTTTTGAAATGTGTGTGTGGAGGAAGATGGAGAGAATAAAATGGGTGGATAGAATAAGTAATGATGAAGTGCTAAGAAGAGTTGGGGAGGAAAAAACATTACTCCGCACAATACGGAAAAGAAAAGGAAGCTGGATTGGACATGTTGTAGGATTCTAACTACAGCCATTGAAGGAATGGTGGAAGGAGAAAAGAGAAGAAGAAAGCTGAAATTAATAGATGAGGAGAAGAGAGGAGGATACAAGGGAAGAGGCCCGGTACAGGATTAAGTGGAAACAGTTGCGGTGTATGGGACCTGCCGACAGGCAGAACACCAGAAGATGATAACCGAGAGCTACACATGAAATGTGCAAAATTTCAAAGGATAGTAAACTTCCACAGTCACAAGCGCATTTAAGCGGAGAATGGAATGAAAGAAGCGCAAGAATAAATAGTCTTGAGCAACTGGAGTATCTCCTTCGATAAATTGGGCCACAAAATATTATCAATTTCAAAATAAATGTTTTTAAAATTTTAAACAAAAGCAAACGAAACAATGTGATAGAGATCTAGCGCGATCTCCAGGAAAACGAAGCATTCAAACATAGCCGAATTACTGTTATTGATTACACTTTGAAAATATTTCACCAAAAAACGCGCACAAATACGTCAAGAGAATATAGTGAGCTTATTCATAAATTTACAAACATCCATGCATAAAAACAAGTTAAATTGTTTGCAAACTCATCTGATGTACCATTTTATCGAAGATTGTAAAGATATTTATCTGAAAATCTTCCGGTACTTCGAAAAATTCCACTAGCTACAGAATTTAACATTATTGTCATTTTCCATTTTCATTTATCTAGAAGCACAGATCAACTGGTGAATTTACAGAAATATATACATAATAGACCTCTCAGTAATATTTAAAAAAATCTGATGTGGCCAGCACATGACTTTCTCCATATATAAGATGTAAATATTTATATACGACAGTAATTTCGAACTCTATATTCCATCTAAACTTGGAAGAGGAGTGTTTAATTTATATCATATTATCTTTTACGTCACAAACACTATAAATAATGTTTTTCGGGACATGTTCGATGAAAAACGATGAAATGGCCTTTCGCCCCAGTTCCCAGAGCGCCCACAACGTACATAATCAGCAACTTCCGGTTTATCAGAATTTCACAAATAACTCCTACACAATCAGTGATACAAAAATATGATTCATACAAAATTTATAGTAAATTATATTTTATAAAACTTTTATAATTAATAGTTTATACCTAAATATAATATTTATGGAGATATTTTGAAAACTGGAAATGAGCTTTGATGAATGAAGCTCGACTTTCGGTTAACCGATTTACCCCAAAAACTAATCAACTCTAACGACACAAACCAAAGTACTATATATGAAATTTGGTGTTGATCCAACTAATAATTTTCATATTAGAGCGCCCACAAAGTACATAATCAGCTACTTCCGGTTTATCAGTATTTCACGAATAACTCCTAATCAACCGGTGATACAAAAATATGTTAAATGCAAAAGTTATAGTAAACTTCATTATCTAAAACTTTTATCAGGTATACAATATACCTATATATCATATTTATGGAGATATTTTGAAAACCGGAAATGAGCTTTGATGAATGAAGCTCGACTTCCGGTTGATCGATTTACTCCAAAAACTAATCAAGTCTGACAGCACACAAAACAGTACTATATATGAATTTTGGTATTGATACGACTAATAGTTTTCATGTTAGAGCGCCCACTATCACACACACACATACACACACACACACACATACACACAGACATCATTCCGAAAATGGTCAAAACGTGTTCTAGGGACCCCAAAACATGTATTTCCGTTGAAATCTCGAAGTCGATTTTTTTCATGAAAACAATACTTTCTCTATACTTCGTATATGGAGAAAGTAATAAAATATAACTCAGAAGTACTATTAGGTCTCACTGACTCAGTTAAAGGGATAAGGAATACCCTTCCCTGACCTAAAAAAAGACATTTTTATTATAAAGTCATGAATAGGAAACATAATCTTCCTCAAATGCTTGCAATTTAAGAAAGAAAACCACCATCCTTATTTACGACTTTTAAAATTTAGATCTAATCCGAATCTGATGGAATTTCCTTTTTCCGATCGACTGGAAAATCAAATTCAACAAATTTCAAGGGCCAACTTATTTCTTATCGACAATCACTTTCCTTGAGTTCGAAATAGAATCAAATTTCTAATCTATATGTGCATGAATTTTTGTACAGTGGCGGAAACAATTATCGCAACACCAGTTGGCGTCAGAGCGCGGATTCCGTGGAAACTAACTGAAATCACTCTAACTCCGACAATTCGGCAACTCTGTATAGAGGCAGTAAAACCGGCAATATTCAAAGTCCTTACGAATGGAAAATAGACTTTTAGTATCGTATATATAGGCAGACATTTAAGACACACCTTCGCGAGATTTCCAAGTAGTGCCTTTGCCTCATTGTCTTCATTTTTTGCCATTTATTATTCAAAGTTAGTCGTGATAAAAACAGTTGTGTAGAATATCAATATAATACACTGGGAGATAGTTACAAACAAGATTGTTTGATAGCGGAATATCAGACGTTAAAATGAAAATTTTGAGGTATTATTTCGCGAATCAAAGGTCTAAATACTAGAATTGTGATGGAATAGAATTCTTGCAAAGAGAATGCAACACTTAAAAATTCGAATTCAGAAACCACTAAGATGTATCCTATTCTTACCTTTCTATTTTCTCTCGAGCAGTGTAGTTTTCTACTGCATAAGGTATTAAAAATATCCTTTCGATAAATCCAATCTAATCCGTGTGTTGAAGGAGTTCAACTTTTCCAAGAGCTTTTTAGTATTTAACGTTTTGACAGGAATTTTCATCACTATTATTAGCTTTTAAATAGTGGAATCGGTAATCAACAATTTTCAGCTTTATCAGGCTATATGTAATAGGGAGTAATATTTGTGTAATAACAAATGGTGTTTCTCATGAGACATCAATGCACTTTAATCATACTGACTGAAAAGAATATAATAAATTGCAACGGTATCACATCTCTATAGATGTTTCATTCATCACATAACTCATACGATTCTCCTCATCAGTGAGTGTATTACTCTACAACAGATATTTTCAATCTAATTTATCCAGAGTTATAATATATTTGATTTATGAGCTTGAATGCATTCGTAATCTGGTTTCATAATATTCAGATAGTTGGAAAATTAATCGTTGGTTAAAACCGATGATTCGATTGTCCGTTTACAACCATTAGATATGCCATTCTCGCCTCTTGAATTAACATACCTACTCATTTTCAATGATTAACATGTGCACCACAGATTTAACGCTGTGGAACGGAGCTAACTTCAGAAAGGAATTTGTTTCCAAGAGGCCGGTATTCACTTCACTACTTTCTCCGTAGCGATGAATAAAATTTTCCGCTACCAATTTGATCATATTGATTTCCGTATGTTAAAATACTTCCAAAGGCTACTTAGATCCATATATTAGGCGCCATACCCAGCTTTTATTCGCTGATTTTACTAAACTTTGTGTGCACTTTAGGGACTCTTCCGAAACACTCCCACCCCACCCTCTCCCTCCATGAAGACCGTAGTTTTAGTGTCGTTTACTATGTAGTTTTGCGGTTTAGATGAGAGCGAATATACACAGACAACGTTATTCTTTAATTCAGCAGTAGATATAGTTACTAACACCCACTTAAATAGGCAAAAGGGTATGCATAAGCTTAGCCCCAAAAAAATAGAAAAATTGCAATGGTGAAAAAGAAAAATTCATTTAAGAAAAGATAAAGGTTATTCGAAAAAGGAAACCATGTTTTAATGTGCAAACTGAGAGATCTAAAGATTATAATAGTAAATTGCAAGAGCTTACGTAATAAACAGGCGGAATTCTTTAACATTACGATGAGAGCTTGCGCGGATATCATACTAGGAAGAGAGTTGCTTAAGCGAAGATATTACTCTAAGCGAGATATTGCCCCGATTATATGACATACCAAAAATCTGACTATGCTGATCTAGCGGTAGAGTTTTTATAGCAGTATGGACTCATTTAATTAGTGAGCGCGATGAGCTCATAGAAAATAGCAGGAGCGAAATCATTTGGTGCTCGATTCAAAGACAAAACGGAAGTAAGATTAATGTTTGTTCTTTGTGTAGTCCTCCCGATGAAAAAATAGGTTGTATTGTTGATTTATCCGTGGCCTTACATAAAAATTTCGAGAAAATAAAAGATCCAATCATCGCCGTAGGAAGAGATTTTTACCTAACCAATATTCATTGGGATAATCTAAAATTCTCCAGCACTAGCAGTGGGAAAAAAATTCACGAAATACATCTTACTTTTTCGTTGCATGCTTTAGATAAGGTAAATATGACTAAAACTCGAACGAATCGTGCGAGGCAAGGTATCAATTTAGATTTACTAGCCACTTCCCAACCACAAATAATAACTAGCCTCGCTGTAGTTGACGGTACAGTCAGACCATGATGCCATAATGGCAGGCATGAAAGTAGTAGCGGTTAGATCTCTTAAGCCGGTGAGGCAAGTGTATGTAATTCGCAAAGCAATTATTTCTGAGTTTAAGGTTTTATTTGAACGAAGGCTTGGATATTTTTTTACGCTTTTCGGGTGAAAATACAGTAAATGATCGTTGGGTAGAGTTTCTACGGATAATCAAAGTATATTTAGTTCAATGTGTTCCGTCTAAGCAGTAGGTGAGACAAGGAAGAAGTTTGAATCGTTGCATAGGAGTCATTCACTCGTGATTGAGAAAACTTAAACCGTGCGGTGAGATCCATGAGCTTGGTGATCAACACTATAGAGAAATGCAAAAGCTATTTCAGGATGGATCACGAAAAGAATACCAGGAATATAGATCTCGAACCGTGTTTAAATCACTAGTTGGCGATTAGAAAGAATTTTGGTCATAAGTGCGTGAGACTCGTGGTGGTCAGTTTTCAATGCCTGGCTTTATAAGCGAATAGGGAATTTCCTTAAATAAATCGGCAGAAATAGCTAACTGACTTAACCCGTACTTCCAGAAATGTTTCTCATTAGATGATGGTCGAGTTAACAATTTTACCTCGCGCATTGATTCGGAGATGATTTCCATAGAGATATAAGTTGATGCGAGTGGAAATTCATTGCCACAGATTGATTAGAAATTCTATCAGAAATCAATTAATGAGGATACTGTCCCAATGTCGTGGAAAAAATTAAACGTCACTCCGGGGCCTAAGAATGATCAGATTATTATGGGCAATTTTTGTTAACTTTGAATTTATGCAAAATAATGGAAGATATTTTAGCAAGCTCTATTATTCAGTTTGTTACCGTAACGATAGGAATCATTCAGATCCAACACGGATTCCATAAAGGTAAATCTTGTAAGACGCACCAGTTAGTTCTTGTGAATGATGTATATAAAGCGTAAGGATATTAGATATCATCCAAAAACGTTATTTCCACGCAGCAACAAATTTCGCGACAACACTTAGTGATAGTGCGCCACACAAAATACCTAAGAGTCACGTTTAGCTGTAGTTTATCTTTGAAAGAACATATTGGAGATGCGATAGGAAAAGTGAATAGAATGCAAAGATTAACTAGTAGATCGTTGAGGGGATACTCATCGTGTTTCAAAGAAAAAAAACTCATATTCCTCTTATTCAACCTAGCAAAACGAGAAAATACTGTTTCGCGATTACACTGATTATTAATTTTATATTAAAGTTCGTGTACGGCATTTGTTTGATTGGTTGAATACGATACAATTTGTACAGAATTGCCATGATAAAACGGTGAGTGTTACTCAGATGACGCAGTACTCGGGATGGTAATCATTAAGATATAGAAGACTAATTCAAAGGATAAATTTACTAAGTAAGTTCAGAAGAATTAGGTTCTCAAATGATGCAATCGATATAATGCGACCTCCCTGTTGATGTGGGCCGCTCTGATACTGCAAGGAAGATTAGAGAAATAAATGCTAGAAGGAATCGTATCAAGAATTCATTTTTTCCGCAAATGATACGCGAAAGAAATTGATTAGGAAAATAGAGTTAAGGTGCCTGTACCCCCTGCCACACGCCGAAAGGCGGATTGAGGGGTTCTTACATAGACATATTTTTATGGTGTTTTTGTGCTGTCGATATTTTAACTCAATAATCAGAATATATCGTATTTATAAAACAACTTATAATTTAAGAGGAAAAATTCATCCGTCTCCACTACGATTGGTCTTCAGTTTCCTTCAAAGTAACTGGGTTGTCCAAATTGTAGTGCTACCTCCAAAATACTTACGTTTCAATATCATCTCCTAAATCACTACCACTAATTTATTTCTTCTCACATTCACTAACAGTTAAAGGAAAGTTTAATTAACCTTCCTTTGATTTCAAAAAACTCTCAAATGCACTAGAAATTAATATTTACAATAAAAAAACCTTACACCTAGTAAAATAATGACAGTAAAAGAGAAAATGCCCCTATCAAAACTGGAAATCCAAATATCATTGAGGATTTTTATTCATCATTATTATTCAATTATTAATTTTACAAACTAAAATCTCAAAAAGGTTTTAATTTTGACACATAACTGTGAACATATGCTAGTTTTCTATGCATTTTAGTTTTTTTCAAAGAATTTAACATATCTTCTATCATGTAGCGTGCATGAATATACCGGCCCTGAAATGTAGAAATGTTTTCGCTCTTTCTACTGTCTATAACCCTCTCCCTCATAGGCAAATCCTGGCTGCGCCCCTGCGACAAAGCAATCATTAATTATTATCTGTATACTCATGTCCACATTCGATAGAATCCGTAGATTCTTACAAATAGATGATTATGAAAAAATGTCAGCTCCGCCGTAGACCTTCATCCCCGTGATGTTACTCAATTTTCATGTTTTTAAGAGAAGGAGACTATTTAATATAATTTAGAGCAAGTGGAAAATATTTATGTGTATTCGTATTTCTCTCAGACTCGGTAACAGTTTGCACTTATACACTATGATTAATAATCTAGAATTATATTGGGATCAAGAAAAATATAGGATGATTAGTAATATATCCATTCTCCTTCATTCTCCTCTATATGATTCAGCCTCCGAGACACAGAGTTAACCTCTTCTTCATTGTAATTCGCTCCAGGTGAGAAGATCTAATAACCGACGGAAGCTCTTCGAAAGCTCTATCGGTTCAGAGCCTAAAGACGAAGTTAATGAAATTTTAGTGCAACAAAAGACCTAATCGCGATATCCTAGAAGCATCGACAAAACGTTACAGGGAGGTAATCACAAAACATTTTTACTTTTGGTCGCTTTTTTCCCCGGACAATTAGAGAAGCTGATTGAGTAGATTACGTGATGATGGGGTTATTACAACCCCCACCATACCCATCTTGCAGCTCGCGAGGTATATATCTAAATCTAAATGTATATAATTGATTTGGAACTACCGCCGAGAAAATTTTAAAGTGTGAACCCGCGAATTTTCCTGGTTGTAGACGAACAATGAATAATAATATGCATAAGAATGTCAATAGTTCTCAAGGCTTTTTTTTAAAGCGTAAAAATGAAAAAGATTCGCTTGCGCGGTCCGCTGGTTGTCCGTCTATCGACGTGAAGACCTAAATGAAGAAATAGTCGCCAATAATCCTAAGTAAGCCTGAGCTCCTTGCCTTACGACCGGTTTGTTTTTGCGAGTGACGCATAGGCTTTCGAAAATCCGCTGCACTGAAAGCGAAAGGTTCATCGTGCTTCCAGAAATCAGGAGGCCCTGTCAAATACCTCTAAGTGTCGAAAATGAGTCAAAGGACATTGTCTTTCAGCGAACGACCTCGAATCCTTGGTAGAAGAGGAATTTCCAATGACACACGAAACATGTTCTTGACCGACAATTGGTGATGAATCGGTTCCGAACCTTTCATGTCCAATGGTTATTTTTCCATAATGAATTGCATCTCTCTGGTAAATATATATATTCATCATAAGGGCGTACAAATATATGTGGAAACCATATCTTATATTCGTTCATTTCCCGAACAAGAGAAGCTTAAGATAAAAAACTTATTTAACTTATGCGGAATTCGAGCTCGTGCCCTTCCTATGCCAATAACATGTGTCAGACAGCTGCAAAATCACCTCTTAATTAGCAACTAGTTATATTTATGACACTTCCCAACAAACTAAGAAGTCCATTTTAGCAGCTCATTAATAATTTTATTATGGCAGCATAACTTTTAAATTAACTTTATAAAGTCAGACGTTCATAAAATACGTATCAGTACTAATAACTTGGGTTGTTTATTATGAAGTCTTTGTTTACTAAAATACACTAATATAATAACATTATTTGGGAGTATTTTTACGAGTGCAATAACATCTAATTTCCTTAGCACCATGGTGAGGAAGGAGCTTTGAATTAGCTAGAGGATTGTTTCTACTGGGCGACTGTAAAATGAGGGTCCTGAGTCTCGCTGATATAGGCACGAAAAGGGAAAATATACCTGGCATATTCAATACTTGCTTTGAAAGTGCTCGACGTATGGTTAAAGCTTTTCCACGCGAGGTAATGCATTTCAACGTTTGTTTTGCATTGGCGCCTGCAATACTTTGAAGGGATCAACTTGTGGTTAAAGACCTTCCTCGCGAATTTTCAAAGCCTTGATGCATTTCTACGTGAATTTCTCCACGCGAAGGCAACACAATTAACTAATGACCAAGGTCGCCGAGCTCCCTGTTACAAAATGTAAGACAAGTCCGATACATGCACAGAAATTGTTCGGTTTTTATGAAATCATGTTTGTTTTAACTTTGGAATTGATATTTTTCCTTTTAACTCCGGACGGACAATAATTTCATGTATTCTAGTTGAAAAATGGTGTATATAAATTTATATTATGAGTTTCCTTCGTCTGCATGATTATGTTGGCGAAAAATTATATTCCGTAGACAAAATACAAATTTTACATCGTGTCATAGTAACTCAGTAATCGCTCTAATGACTTCTCGAATTCTAATTGCTGAATGAAACACATAAGACTTGTAATAAAAAATCCTCCTCGGAATGTTTATCACAAATAATGAATATCCTATGTTTGAACTGGACGTTTGAAGAATTACATTTACATCAATATCCAGCAGGCAGCCGTAAGACGTATGTTCGAGTGAGAAACCAAACTAACAAAATAACGCCTTATTAGCGCACAAATTATCCAGAAAATGAGACCATTATAGGCCATTTGTTCTCGCTATAATCTCGCAAAACATCATTTTCCTCTAGACTCCAAAATTCTCGTTCTCTAAAGGTGAGAATCACCACATCGCGTATTCTTACTCCAATCCCACTTATTCCTTATTGTTACGCATTATTAAAACCGAATAGCATTCTTCACATTATTAATAATTAAATTTCAATTATTGTCTATGTATTTTATTGCATTTAAGATTGAAATTGGGATAAATATATATTTAACCTATCGTTCTATAAATACGATAACCATCTGTGAAAGAGAAACGCCGAAATAAACATGACGAACTCGGGGAGAGATCGCGCGAAGGCTCTAAGAAGAGTTCGAAAGAGAGGAAATTTGTGTAAGTTCTAGGCTCCGACTCAAATATTACCGCTTTTTGAGGCTTTACTCGGTGTTGCCAGTCAGTCACAGAAAGCAGAATTCCAAATAGTTTCTGTGAAAGCCACTGGTGCGCGCGCAAAGTGTTGCGATAATTTTTTCCGCCACTGTACAACATATACGTAGTTATCGTTTATTATAATCCTATATAACAAAATGTGTTTTTATGAGACCGGACGTCACGTTATGAAAACGTGACCTTAATATTACAAATTAGGTTGACATTTTAGATAAATTTCATATAAATTATGAGCACATGAATTAATACATAAATCTATCTCCGCATGTGTTGCGCTGAAATAATTTATGATTTTTGGTAGGCATAAAATCTAGTTTATGATTTTATATTGAAATGAAATCCATAATTTACAATATCTATCACTAAATTCAAAGAAAAATTAAACAAAAATTGTCCTAAGTACCTTGTGGCTTAAGCTAATTGCTAAGTGGCTTGTACGTTTTCAAATAGTCAATTTTAATTCCCCAGTGTTCTGCTTTTAAGACTACTTGCATTATCCATTGCATTTAAAAGAAGCAATATACCATAAGTAAAAACAATCATTATAATGAGTAACATCATCAACGTATGAACAATTATTTTGTAGCTTCATGTAACTTTAAAGAAAAAATGTGCTCGATAGAGATAAAAATATATGAAAATTAAGAAAGAAAATGATTATTTTGTGAAGTAAAATCTGGTATACTTCGATTAAAGAGAAAAATACTACCTAAATAATTTTCAAATTAGCGTACCTTATACTATCCGGAAAATGGGACCAATGAATGATGTTCTCGCTATAATCTCGCGAAATCTTTTTATCGTGAATCGTATCGTATATAAGTTTATCTCCTAAATATTCGTACTACCAACACACTAACAAGTGTGTATGTGCGCCTTTAAGTGGATTAATAGAACTGAACCCTGAAACTCAAAGAACAGAATTCTCTGCGTTATTCATCGAACCAACGATGATATTGACTTACTATTCACTAACCAATACAAATTCATATAAAAATGTTGTGTTCCAATTAATGGAGCAAAGTACACAAAGTATGAGAGTATTTCTCTCAAGTAGCTGGCTACAGAAAAGAACGTGACCTTTGGTGACTAAGAATGAAGAATTAAATGAGTGTGGCATCATTCGAACATTACAAAGTCTCTGCATGATACATTCCCATAAACTGAGTAAGGAAAACATGCTGTGCATTGTAAAGGAATTTGAAAGCTGGTTTTGGTAGCGTCATGGCAGTGCAAACAAACACAGGCAAAGATAGGACGCTTCTTTCCCCAAGGGACATTATCCTCGGACGTGCAGCATTCCATGAAAGCCCTTTGCACCACTTTGGACACTATAATCTCCTACAACAAAAAGCTAAACCCGAAAAAAATGTCGTGTCCTCCTCGCGAAAAACTTTACGACTGCGAAAACCGAGGCGCATTTTTTGTATAATGAAACCATTTAGGGAACCGACCAACGGCTTATATTTTTTTAATGCAAAGGGATTTCAAAAGAAGCTTCGTTCTCTCTTCTTTGGCACTTTTCTTATGTAAATTGCTTCGAATGCTTGCTGTTTTAAAACGTAAACCGATTTATGCGTGTCAAGGAACGATTTTATCAATTCTGAGGATGCAATTCCTTATCACCAAAGGCGATTGGAAAGCATATAACGAAAATTTCAATGGTGGAATCGTTTTAGAAAATAAAAGGAATAAATTTCAACAGGAGATTGATTTATTGGATTAAATTAAGATCATCAACAGCTATGTGCATCTATTGATAATCATTTCCATATTAAAGACATGGATCTCTCATATTTCTAAATAAAAGAATCAGAAAAACAATATGTTTTGATTTGACCTATAGGAAAGTTACTATCAAACACAATGGCTGTTTTAATCTGTTAAATGACTTTATACGTGGAACTTAGCGTCACATTAAATTTGGATTTCAATATATAGGGTTATATGCTTTATAAATGCGAAATGTATGCAAATGATGAGCTAGAATAGACAAAGTTTCAAGTTAAAATTTGTACGATTTAAAAGGATGAATAAGGTTAAAATGGTTATTATCATTTAGAAAGTAATTTCCTGAGAGATGGTGAAATTAAAAAAAACTAGAATTATAAAATTCAAGCAACAGATTTCGTAGAGGATTCGTAATAAATACCTTGAAATACTTAAAATTACTCGATAAAATGTTTTAAGGCAATTTTCTAAGGCATAATCACAAAAGATGGCACCCAAATCTAAATTGAGATCTAAGAAGTATTATTAAAGCATATTGAACTTAAAATATATTGTAGAGACAAGAATAGATAGGAACAGGATCATTATAACGTTCTCAAATAATACCAAAAACAGAAGAATTCAAAAACGTGACAGCTCCCTCCGCGGCTCATCCCTAACAAATGCCAAACTAAAATCAACTTTCAGAGATGAATACTAATCATCGGATACCACTACTAAAACTCTTCGGAATCGCACACTGAAATTAATCAATTAATTTTATTTGAAAAGATGAAAAGGTTAGAAAAAAAGGTAGTCTTATCTTTTACGAACCCATTACAAATGGGTTTGCAGCATAATTATAATCTCTCCATACAAGATTTTGGTAATAAATTCAGCAATAATATACTGTACAAGAAATGTGAAAAGAACTCCACAGAATTCTGTGAAAAAGTGATCCCTAAATTATAATGTCCTATAAATTAAATAGCAACACAATGTGTTAATTAACATGATTTAAATATACACCAAAACGACACAAAAAATTATTTTCCCTATTCATAGATTCATAAAAAATTTTAAAATATTTTGAGTAAATCATTTTGAACACTCAACCAAAAATCACATCTGAATCAAATTTAATTTGTCTCCGTTTCGTATTTACATTATGTTTATAATTATGAAATAATGGACATTTTTAATCGAATCACTTGATTTGAATTTTAGATCAGACCTAATTTACATCATATTTAGGGCTAAAAAATATAGAGAAAGAACGGAATTTGCATAAATGGTCAAATTCCCTCCGGATATTTCACTGAAAGAAATCAATTTGGCTCTAAATAAGTGAGAAGTTTTTCCATTTTATTTTAACCCTGTAATTAATTCAAAGCTGCTAACATATTGATCGCTGAGATATGGCCTTTTACATTAAAATTTCAATATTTGAAAGGTGGTGGAAGGATACAATTCTTTTTTATCGCACAATACTTTTGATGGCTGAAAATATCGTTGAACATATATGTCTATGATGTTGAAAATTCAACTTTAAATCTCTCACCCTTTCATCGCGTCTCATATCTAAATCTATTAATACAGCCGCGGGCTCTTTAATAACATCGGAGGCAAAAATGGACGAAATAAGCTTCGGCACTTTGCGTTTAAAATCATCCATATTTCAAAAACGAATTAAACGTCCATCGAGTACATATCACGCTCTATTTCATCGACCCAGAACTAACTATTACGCGATAAAGAAGTGCTAATACACCGTAACTTAACGGGATAGTCGGGTCGTTGCAAAAACCGATGGACCTAACCCCAAAAAAAAACACGCTCGGCTGCATGCGAGGAAAAAACGCTTACCGTCGTCCGCAGTTTTATAGATCTCATATCCGTAAAATATTGAAAAGCGAGTGGCTATATTAAAAACCGGAAAAAATAAAGGCGACACCACCACGTTCAGATCCCGACCCGTCGCGAATTATTAACTAATTAAGTTTTGTTATAAGCTGTGATATAGTGTCGGCCACATGTGGCCCGGTAGTCTGGACAGAGGAGACGAGGAAACAAAAAGGTTGCCATCTGTACGAAGGGGTTACGGAAGGATGCTGGGGAGGATGCTCGATAGAGAGGAAGGAAGTGGTAGGCGGAAATGAATCCAACGTTTCAAGGAATGTGAAGCTCTGCTTTGTGCGGACAAATATTCATCGTTCATAGTGAAACTTTTTGCGTTATTTTTCATGAGGGAACACTAAAAAATTCCTAAAGTTAACGCATACAAATAAATGTTCTTTTGTGGTAAATAAAATCGCCCAAATTTCCAGTATTACAACCTTACCGTTAAATAATGAAGACCGTTGCTAAATACAGCATAAATCAACAATAATAATCGATATTATGATTAAAGACTGCGCTATTTTACCTCTAATTAATCCTTCTTTATTGGATGTTGATTATAATAAATATTAAATGAATTAGAGTTAAACGATATTAAATAAATAAGAAATTAACGTTAACAATAATTTACATTATTGTTAACTTTTACTGTATTTTTATCTCAAATTATTTCTTATTTATTTAATATTGTTTATAATCAGTATTTAATAAATAAGAAGCAACAGGAGGTGAAAATGGTGAGATGAATTGAAAGTTGAACTTATAATTACCTCCTATTTTCCTTGCATTTCAGAATATCTCCTAAAAAAGTGAAAAAAATAAACAACTCCTAATGTTGCGTATCGAAGCAATTTTTCATTTACGAGAAAAAACGCGTAAGATTTCCATAGCTAATTCATATGGAAATTACAATATTAAGGGATAAAAATAGTGGATTCATAATAAACCCTTCCCCGCCTCTTCATGCTATAGGTTCTTTTGTATAGCGCTATTAATGCAATCACTTTCCTTTCACCCGCGCCTCGGTATAAAATGAAGCTGAATTAAATGACTTAAAGGTCGACCTCACCGCACAAGTCAAAGGCGTAACGTCAACAGATTCCATTTCAGACTCTTGCATAAAATTATCCTTTCTCCCTTGAATGGAGGTTTATATTAGCCCAAGAAGAAATAGCGCGTTAAATTTATATGACCTAGGATGGTTTGAACAGCTCTATGACTAAAATAGAATGCTTACAGAAAGTTTTTGCTCTTCGAATGATTGCGTCTGTTTGTGAACTCAAGAGTCACGCTGATTTACATTCACAAACACAAAAACGTTTAACTACAACTTTTTGCGGAGTTGCCTTGAATTTTAACAGATCCCAGCTGTAGAATTTCTAATGAATCTTCAGCGCCTCATACTCATTGCACCTTTCTCAGACATTAAAAAAAACTACTGGAAAGTTTTTAGCAATTCTTCAAATTTTTATCTTGAAAGAGAAGATTTCTTTCACTTCGACGAGAATTATTGACATGCAGTTTATTATATGCAGGGTTAAAATACGCATTTAATATTCGTTAGCGCTCCTTTATGCCTAACACTAAATTACTTGTACTTCGTGAGATGTTTTTAATTTAAAATAATTTTCTTTTCTCAACGGAATTGCAGGCACACATCGTAGCCGTGTTGAGGAATGCAGCTACAAATTAAGAGACCTCTTAAGGTGCAAAAAGTGGTCTGGGAGTAACCAGAGTGTCGAGGATGTAAGAGGCGGAGTGTTGGCAAGAAAGAGGAGGTGGTCAGGTGTGGCCGCTTGGTGCATAAATTCCTCAGGGAAATTTCTGAGGCGATTTTCTCCGGAGAAGCATCCAACACTTTATAAAGCTCGTTTCACTTCAAGTCTTTCGAGCATATCTATTTATTTCTTCTCTGCTAATTTACTCTCGAATTTCTACTCTTGAGTAGGACCTTAATTCGGGCTGGAACTCATCTTCATATCAAGTTTTGCAAATTTTTCCGCTTTAGCTATCAAATCTCCACACCATCTCCGAAGTAGCCATTACTTTCATACGCTTGGAGGTAAAAAGTTGCTTTATGGAAAAAATTATGTTTTCTAGATGAGTCGATCAAACCCAGTTTACCACCCATAATAATTAACGTCTTCATTCTGGCAAAATAAAGACAAAGATTAATCCTCTTCCAACTAACGCATTGATATCCAGGATTCTACCTCGATTAGGCAGCATTACCTTAATATAGACATCGAGGCCTTCAAATAGTGTACTTTTGCTGTATTTTTCTTTTCCATCGATGCAACGAAAAAAGCCAGTTCAAATCTGGTCGTGAAATTTCAGATGAGCGTAGCTTCTTTTTTAGAGAATGTTCTAACCAAATTTTCCGTTGTAATATTTCAGTTAATAAACTACAGGGTAAATATTACGGCAAAGTTTCACAAACAGTTATTCACCGTGACGTGAAGAACAAATTAAAGGGACGTATGCAGATTAACCCTTCAAAAACTAACATAAGATCAATTTGAAAATAGTTTTTCATTTATGAAATATTACAGGAATTTTTATCTATCAATTACTATCAGTTTCTGCATTTTCAAAACAATATAAAACTATGTAACTCATTACATTCTCAACAACTAATTTTTCCCTCCTATCAAATGGAGCTAAATGACAGCCCATAACATCGTTAAGAACTCATCTTAAACGACTCTCTTTCGTTAGTATCACCCAGCCTCAATATTGAACACCGTGTTTTCAACTTACTAAATAAATTATATAAATCTCAAGGGAATATTTATTTTCGGAATATTTCGCTAATACCTAACTTAAGTGATTTAAATTAACAAAATAACCTTAAACATATGCGAAGGCGTTATCTCGTGGAGGTTCATAATAATGGAAATTAAACTTCAAACTAAAGAGAGGTTAAATTTCCATTTTAACATCAACTACTACTATAGTGTGGTATTGAAAAGTTCGTCATTCCTAATCTCCCAAGTAACTTGGGAGAAAAGTAGTTTGATTATTGCTTTACAAGGAATAGATTACCCAATAGATCACATCATTAATATTACAACTATTTAAAAAATTAATATTAATGTTATATTATCTATTTTGTAAATAGTTGTAATATTAATAATGTTTTATCATCTATTGGGTATTTACTGTAATATACATGTTATATTATCTATTATGCATGTATATATATAAAAGTAATTTATTGCCTGCGGGAGGTTTTTGGAGGGGTTTCCCTCCCGTCTTTGGGCGAATGCAATCCTTTTTAATTTAGTATTTCTCCCTACACCGCTGCCACCAGGCCTGATGGCCTAATCGCAGCGTAATTTGAATAAATAAATAAATAGGCAGTCAATATGGCTGTGTTTACTGCATGACATGTAGATAAACGTTGATTATTTAAAATAGATATGTTAATTGACAGAAACGAGCATGATTTCGATTACACATAGTTTATAGAACACAGGCCTGCGATGAAAAAAAACAAGCAAAGTAAAAACTGATTCTTATGTATTTTGATGTGCTGATTTCAGAAAAAATAGCGAAAAATTCCATTACTTCACGTTTTATTGTAATTTTCAATTTGATCTTTAAACCTAGTCTAATAATGAGGTTAAAACGGGTTTCACTTCTAAATGAGCATTTTTGGCATTTTGTGAAAAGAATGAATTTTTGGCATTTTTGGCATTTTGTGATTTTGTGAACCCACACAGTCCTTTTAATTAAGCGACGACTTTTGTTTGTGAGATTGTCTTTTGCTATGTGTGTGGCGAATACATGCTCAAAGGTGGACAGAGAAATATTACGAATCACGTCAAAAATTATATTTTGCATATTTTGGTGTCAAACTAGGAGATCAAAACAAATCATGGGCACCCCATAAGGTGTGTTTACAATGTCTTCATGATTTTGGACTTTGGTTTGGAGGAAAGAAAGAAGCCTTAAAATTTGGAATTCCAATGGTATGGAGGGAGCCATCGAACCACGGTGATGATTGTAATTTTTGTTCTTGCAAAGTCTGTGGTTATAGTAGAAAAATAGAAAAAACAATTAGTATCCGGAAAGCATTCCATTGACATACGCCCGGTGCCTCATGGACCTGACTTTCCAGTGCCTATTCTTCCAAAAGATCTGACACTTTCGTCCTCGGATTCAGAAACAGCTGAAACCCAGGGATCAGATTCCGAGTACCAGCCTTCTAGCAGCGATGCACTTCAACCATTCACTCAGTCGGATCTCAATGATCTGACTAGAGATCTAGATCTGTTGAAGGAAGCAGCTGAATTGTTCGGTTCCAGGTTGAAGGAAAAAAAATTATTACCCAAAGTTGTGTCTTTCTACTGGTACAGGAACCGCGAAAAAGAATTCGTGAAATACTTGAATCTTCTAAAAGGAGTCTTAAAGCTGTCCTTCTTCATCACGGAACTCAATATGCATCTGTGCCAATTGGACACTCTGTGCATCTAAAAGAACGCTATGAAAATCTTTTACTAAGTCTCAACAAAGTAAAATACATAGACCATGACTGGACTGTTTGTGGCGATTTGAAAGTTATATCAATGCTTCTTGGGCAACAAGGCGTGCCCCTGTTTTCTATGTGAATGGGATAGTCGTGACAGAGCTAAACATTGGGTAAGAAAAGATTGGCTAAAAAGACAAGTTCTTGAACCTGGGACCAAAAATGTAATCAGAGACAGTTTAATCAATCCAAGAAAGGTGCTGTTGCCTCCTTTGCAAATCAAGTTAGGATTGACGAAGCAATTTGTAAAGGCACTGCCGAAGAATGGCAGCTGTTTTAAGTACATTTGCAAAACGTTGTCAACGCTGTCGGATAAATACAAGGATCCTAATTTTGAGACGATTGTTGAAAACATGCTAGAGAAGTTCAGGATCTTAGGTTGTTCCGTGAGTGTGAAAATACATTTCTACATTCCCACTTGGACTTCTTTCCAGACAACTTAGGCGCACTGAGCGAAGAACAAGGCGAAAGGTTTCATCAAGATATAAAATACATGGAACGCAAATACCAAGGAAAATGAGGAGTAAAAATATGCTGACTACTGTTTTATGTTAACCAGAGATGATTCTGAGAGTAAACACACAAGACAAACAGCTAAGCGAAGTTTAAAAGGCAAAAGTAGCAGTAAATGAGTAAAAAGTAAATGAAAGTCTTTAAGCTGTAAGTCTTTAAAAGCTTTAGTCTATTAAGTACGTTTTTGAAGGTATTTTCCGTTTTTTGCATTTTACGGGATTTCACACACTTTTACTTTCCTGTTTTTCATTTAAACATTTCATTTTTGTCAGAAATCAATCACAACAAAAAGATAATGTATTATGTAAACAAATCTGAAATGTTTAAGATTTTTACTAAGGTGAAAATAAATTTTAGTACAATTTCTAAATAGTGAATAATATTACAAACATAAACATTGAAACCTTAAAAAATCTTCACGTGAAACAAGAAAATAAAGGCTATTTTTGAAATCACCGCCTCAAAATATACTATAAACACATTTTATTGGTGTTTTTTTTTCAATTACCCCGTTTTCGCAGGCATGTGTAATAAACGACAATATACAAATATATTCACTCTAAGTATTTCTAGCACATGGTGGTCTGGTCAACATTCAATGAATTATGCATTATTAAACCAGTGTTCATAGGCCCGATGGAACGCCACGACATAAATTTAAATAAAACAGTTCTTCGTAGCTCCATCGAGTTTGCAGTTGCGGTTTATAGTTGCATTTAAATCAACGGAATCCCGGATAGCCAAGTGGGCGCCGCGTTCGGCTTTGATGAAAGCGGTCTTTGGTTCGATACCCCGTGGGAGCCCTTTCCTGAAATGACCGAGGCTATGGAAGCACTTTAAACTTTGCAGCTGCTACTTGGACCAACGCAAAAATGTATACTTCATTTAAGAATGAAAATAGCTCGATAAATTCTGACTTTAATATCGAGCTACACTGAGGAACATTACTAGCCATAGCGTCAGAACGATTGTGACCCTAATATCTCTCGACGATTAACGTTTTCTTTAACCATTAACATTCTAAATCCTATATCTTAACCTTCTGCTGTAATCCCGAAGCGATTCCAACTGTATCGGACTCTTCTCTCGCAATAAATTCCAGTACCTGTTAATACCAGCATTACGGGTTCATTTGTCATACGCCGACGAAGTCACGGATTCAATTCTGAGGGGTATCTGATCAACCTCTGATCGGGAATATCCAATGCGC
Organism: Sympetrum striolatum; assembly: GCA_947579665.1. Classification (NCBI taxonomy): domain Eukaryota; kingdom Metazoa; phylum Arthropoda; class Insecta; order Odonata; family Libellulidae; genus Sympetrum; species Sympetrum striolatum. The sequence goes on along the minus strand of OX388351.1, from coordinate 68,033,835 downwards.
GTTTTAAAGTAAAGCGAACGTTCGGCTGCTCTTCGGGGTGAATTCTCGTCGTGGAGGACGACTCGGTGGATTAAATTGTAGCAGTATAATACATCGTAGGGATTTGGATGTGGGGACCAAGCTTTCGCTGTCAAGCCACCAGATGGTGCGCGAGAGAAAGTCGTTCTTGACTCTCCTTTCCCTTTGTGAAATTTGTGAGCTGTTAGGCCATGACTGCGAGCACTGTGGAAACCGATGCGTTGGCTAAATGTTATGGAATGCTTTATAAATGTCGTTAACCTCTGTCAAAACCGAGAATATCAAATGGAATATCACGTTTTAAATATGACATGTTTCTACACAAGTATCAAATTAATATGTGGATCTAATATATCAAATGTTTTAAAAGGGATATCTCTCAATGTTTTACATAACGTTTTTCGCGATTCCTTGGTGATAAAATACCAATCAACCTTCACCATGTTCTACAATATACTTCCAAATAAATAAAAATCACGAGTGAAATGAATAGAACAAAATCGGCGTAATTGAAGCATAAATCGAACTCTGATTTAAATGATAATAAAACGATGCAAAAGAAGCGGGAGTCAAACCTTTGTTCTTCAATTGCAATTCCATTCCTTTCCCCTTTGCCTTTCAAGGATGTAATCCTTTAACTGATTTTGATGTTCAAATCCATGCATTCGTCCATTTCCAGAGGGGTCAAAATTAAATAAGCAGGAAGAATCCATAGAAATAAGGACGGCCATCTAAATGTCGTTCTTTCAGGGATAGTTTTACGCAATTCTGTTATTCTTATCAGGAGAAGCATTTAAGTATACTGAATGGAGATGGAAAGGACAATGTTAGGATATTTTGATTCAATGAAGAGATATGGAAATAGAAACATCAATATAGCTGTCCTGGGAAAAAATCCAAGTCATCACGATTTAACTCCTTGATCGACTATACATTTCTGAAATATTCCTTACCTAATAAAGGATAACTACTTCATTAAAGTGAAGATTAGATGTAACATAGAGCAGAGGATAAACAGCGAGAGTCTCTTGAGATTAGGTAAAGAATGAATTAGAAAAAGGGCTGCATGAAATGGGTGATTGAGGTTGTTTTGGACAAATTTTGTCAGAGGCGAAGCGAGTGCGATTGTGTAAGACGAAATTGATGAAGGAGAGATAGACAAGAAAAGACTACGGTCTTGAGATTTGTTATAAAATTATAAATCAGTAGAATAGAAGGAAAAATCTGATGTGACCAGCACATGACTTTCTCCATTTATAAGATGTAAATATTTATCTACGACAGTATTTTCAAAATCTATATTCAATCTAAACTTGGAAGCTAAGTGATTAATTTATATCATATTATCTTTTACGTCACAAAAATTATAAATAATGTTTTTCGGGGATTATTTGATGAAAAACGATGAAATTGGCCTTTCGCCCAGAGCGCCCACTAAGTACATAATCAGCAAACTTCCGGTTTATCAGTATTTCATGAATAACTCCTAAACAATCAGTTACACAAAAATATGTTTCATACAAAAGTCATAGTTAATTACATTTTCTAAAACATTTATAAATAACAGTATATACCTAAATCTCAGATTAATGGAGTTATTTTAGCAAAAACGGAAACGAGCTTCGAATCATAAACCTCGACTTCCGGTTAACCGATTTACTCCAAAAACTAATCAACTCTTACAGCTCCCAGTACATTGTTATATATGTATGAAGTTTGGTATTGATACGACTAATAGTGTTCACGTTAGAGCGCCCACTGTCACACACACACATACACACAGACATCATTCCGAAAATGGTCAAAACGTGTTCTAGGGACCCCAAAACATGTATTTCCGTTGAAATCTCGAAGTCGATTTTTTTCATGAAAACAATACTTTCTCAATACTTCGTATATGGAGAAAGTAAAAGTGAATGGATGTTCTTAAGGAAAAAGTAAGAAAACGAGTTGGAAACTATGAAAGATTAAAATTACGTATTTTTCTTACAGAATTTCACTGTCCCTTCTTAAAGGCTCCACTAGAGTAATCCACTAAACCTGATACTTAACCATTCGAGGGACTTAAAACTAAACAGACGAATTTGTACATCGTTCAGAAGCCCTTAAATTTCGATTTAATGAATATGAGCAAATCCACATCCAAGCAGTCCCATGAAAATATGATATAAATTCTTAAAAAGATCCAAATTATCATTTCTCTCATTCTTCGTTCTCGCTAACTCTGCGTCTCGAAAGAGTCTTTTCCATATCGGATGGATTCTCCCTTTCAATTAAATCGGAGACCACTTCTTTCGCTTTCGATGGCCACTCGATTCCATTTCCTTTTAATTAATTCCACGGAATTCTGATACAGCAACTACGGATGCAAATGAAGAGTGATTTCGTTTTCATATTACGTGAATGCCACGTTTTTGTATTATTAAATGATAGCTTTATAACTGCGTAAAAGTCAGCTTATTATTTTCACCGTAAAGATTTTGAGATAAAAATTGTAGAGCCATCTTATTTGATTTAAATATAATCGAAATGAGTTTGCCGGATATCTTGGAAAGCCACGACAAAGTTTTAAATAAACAAAAATTAGTCGTAACATTCTCAAAGTTTTTATAACCGGTCGTTAAATCAAAAGCTAGTGGAAGTTTTGAAGAATCGTATGGTTTATTTAATAGTTTGATGTAATTTGACAGAAAAAATTGTGACCCAAGATGTTTATACTTCAACTATCACCTTTCGTTCTTTCAAATAGAAAATCATTGTTAATCTATGGATATTTTATAGAAATGTTACATCATTCCTGCCAGCTACAATAATACAAACCAATATCATCGATAGTTATCATTTCAATTTCACATAACATTATACTCAAAGGTTTCTATTATATATTTTAATATGCAAATCTTCGGCCACTATTTCTCGAAGTAAATTTATAATATTTTTATTCGAATGAATATATAATACGTTTGTAAGGGGAATATGCCCAGGGTGCAAACTCGCAGGAGGCACAAAATCGAAGCCATATCGAAATTTAACCCCCAAAAGTTTATTTTTTTTGAGCCGGAAAAACTCCATTTGTAGGACTTATAATCAAGTCATCCTTTAGTGAAATAATATTTGCAGAGGGTGCTCACGCACCGAAAATAGTCGCGTGTCCTTTCCCTTGAGTGTATTTTGTCAAGTTAATAAAATTGGAATTAGTTTCCTTCAGGAAAGTTCTTCCTGTTTTTTGTCTTTCGTTGAATTGCGTTATGCCTACAGCTACCATGATGTTCTTATAATCCTCATAGCATTCTAGCTCAGTGAAGAAAGTATTCTTAAAGTACCTCATCTCATTCCTTCTGCAGTCGGTAGCTTGTGGTGGAGGGTACGGGTATTCATACTTTACTGGCAGTTGTTAAGGAACGATGTTTTTAATGTGGGCGGAAATTTGCGAGCAGAGCGCTCCGGAAGTTAAACATTGACGCGCCTTCGACTTCTAAACTCATCGAGTTAATACTCTTTAGAATTTGACCAGACTTGTTTGACCACTTGGCATCACAAACAGATATTTCCTCTAGCAGAAATTACCATATTATGCCCTTCGCAAATACTGAAACGGGTACTTTGATCAATAATAGCTGAATGACTCACGAGTAATTCGTACAGCTTCTGATCCCATAATCCGAGAACATAATGAGGTCTCTTTTAGTGAAATGAGCACAATTAGAAAGAAACTCAGAGTCATGGAAATAATCCAAGGTAAAAAGAATATTGGCACACTTTCGCATAATTTATTGTTCGGTCTTGAACAATTTATCATCCAAATTTATTTTTTTTAATTGGCGATTCATGACACCATATCAAATATTTCGTAAGACTTGAAAATCCTAAGGTTAATCAGTCGTTATAATCTACTATGAAGGAAAATTAACTCGCGATTTGGTCTTTAACTGCACAATGCACTTCAAAGCACAGTTATTCGCACTTCGCTTTCACTATTTGCTCAAGAATAGGAGTACTTACGGAAACTTAGCTTCGATAAGCAAATCGGCAGGAGCGGAGAAAATATCCCATAAACGAAGTTAATTTGCGCTAGTTTGATCCAGTAAAATTATCCATGAAGTTAACGGAACATAGCAGACAGTACTGCATTTGTGAATTGCAAAATGGCGGTGAATATGAAATGAGTCTTAAGATCCGTTTTTCATTGGGGTCTTTGAGATCTTTCATGACGAAGGAGTTGCCGAAAATATCAATACTTATGGACCAAATAGTAGGCGGCCATGCTGTTGCATGTAGTAAAGAGAGAGGCAAAATTATTATTCGTCAAAAGTGTTCGTTTCAAAGACGCCTTATCTGTGCAAACCATACACTTTAGTTGGCGTTGGCTTTAAGAATTTATTGGCAAAGATTGTTTCAGCCTTTGTTTGGTGGTAATCGACACAAAAAAGAATAGTAGAATTAAAGTCAATGGTCGTAGCCTTAACTATGTGGAATTCCATAGTTGAACTGATGTTTTAATTTACTACACCACAAAATATACATACACTCACGACCAGGTTTCGATGCACAGCATAATCATCAGGTGGCGGTGGTCACCTGATGATGATTCTAACACCACCACATGATGATTATGCTATGCATCTAACCTGGTCGTGAGTGTATGTATATTTTGTGGTGTAGCATAAATTTAAATATCAGTTCTACTATTCTTTTATTAAGTATACAATTATCTACATTAATTCAAGTTTTAAGCAGTTTATTATTTAATTAATGCATTCATAACTAATTCATTAATTTACATCTGCCGTGTATTCTAGAGTATAAATCGACCTGAATATGAGCCAAGACAACTATTTCTATTACCAAAAATTATGAAAATCTAATGAATTCAAGTATAAGCCTAGGATGGGAAATACAGCAGCTACTGGTAAATTTAAAAATAAAAATAGATACCACTAAAAATGCAGTAACTACAGGAGGCGCGCGATTTCGAAGAAAGTTGACAAAATTGAAAAAGTGAGGCTCTCACTCGAGTATAAGCCGACGGGTCTTTTTCAAAATAAAAATGAGCGGGAAACTCAGCTTACACACGAGTAGATACGGCATATGAATTTCTCGATTCATTAACACATCTTATATAACCTGCGTATTTTTAATTAAAAACCTTCTTTCTACTGCAGTATTATATGCCATAAATCATCAGTGGCGATGAGGTCCATGTATACGACATGAGTTCAGTTGTCGAAGTTCTCTTAACAATAATAATCCAGTGCAAAGTGACTTCAAAATGCTAAGGTCGGGGCCGGATTAAGGGCAGGGCCGACGGGGCCGCGGCCCCCACATTTTGGGGGGGCCCACAAAAAATGCGAACAAATAGGTTTTTTAATTTTTTAAGGATTTAAGTTGACAAAATTTTCGTGAAAGTGATTCGAAATGCTGTCGGATTTGTTTAATAAAACTGCTGGAGATTCATTTAATAATTTCCTAAAAAATGTATAACATGTATTTTTAGGTTATTAATTTCATGTTATTTATTTTTATATTTTTATACTGACTAATTGTACGAGTGAAAGGTCGTCTTCGAAAATGAAATTAATCGAAAGTCGACTTCGTTCGGAAGAAGATCGGCTGGTTCATTTGGTACTTCTCAGCTAAGAAAGAGACATACTTCGCGAAATAACTTTTGATGATATTGCTAAGAATTTCGCGAATGAGAAATGCCGTTAAAAGTCTTTTTAATATTAAAATTTGATAGTACATTTGTTACTATCTGTATACAGATGCAATTTGAAACAATTTACTTATGTTTAACTGTACTGACTTCTACGCTGTATTAGAAGACTAAGTTAAAATTGTGATAATAAGTAAATAAAATGTTATTGTACAATGTAGTTAATTTGTGACCGCAAAAGGGCCCCCGCATTCTTAATCACTTAAATTAATCTGCGATGGCTATACTTTGCGGAACGCCATAACTAAAATATTATAGAATAAAACTTTAGAGGTTCCGCAATAGAATTATTATTTCTATATGACCTATTGACACTCACAATAGAAATTCTGTTTTGGAATGCCCAAAGTTATATTGGGATAGTCCATTAATCATTAGGCTCGAAACGGGGGGGTGTTTGGAAAATATCACGAAATGCCACAAGGGGGAGGGGGTGCAGTGAGATATCACGTGTATTTATTTTTTAGTTGAGCGCGCGATTTCTAAACCGAAAAACGGCCGCCCGGCTTTCCAGTCGCCAGTAAGTCCGTGATTTTGGCGCCGAAAAAATGCGTAAATCGTTGCCGTGTATATTTTCCCTTAAAAGAATGCAACAATGTCTAAACTAGGAGATCTGTATAAAGACCTATTTGCAGAGTATAAGAAGGGAGAAAAACATAGCGCGGCTCAGAAAGAATTTAATGATCCGCATCCTCACACGACGATCTAGAGAGATTCGTAGTGCGTGAAAATGATGATGACGCCGATTGGCTTGATGAGACCGTCTTTGATCTTCAAGAAAGCACAGTGCAAACACCTGACTTGCAAGATGCTTATCCACTTGTTAGTGTTGAAGAAAGTCTCACTAATCCATGGTCCGAGGACAATTAAATATATTCATGTACCAGTAATATTATATGTTTTTCACATTATTACACCTTTTATTTATCATTTTATGCCAGTCAGAAACAACCTGCAACCTTAATGTCTGTCTGGACATTTTTATCACGGGTGCTTAATTTTCCAGAACCAAAAAATACACGTGATTTTGGATAGGGGGGGGTTAGTCTAAAACCTCACCACGTATCACCAGGGGGGAAGGGGGGTTAAAAAGTTGCAAAAAAAACATCACGTGATTAATGGACGTCCACATTTCTACAACACTTCACAATATGCACCTATTTATGAGCAGAACTCACTCGTAGCGATGTCGAGGCTAAACTAAGAGAGAAAAAATACCGAACTTGTGACCAAGAGATTGAAAAACAATCCACGTCCCTCGATTAACGAGAAGAAATCGAAGCCTAAAGGGCATCACGAATCGTGACTCCGGTGAAGGATTAAGAACCCTCCGATTCCCTCGAGAGAAAAAAGTATCGCTGATAAATTAATACGGAACCGCGATACCCCTTGAGGGATGCTGGAGAGTATTATCGCCCTGTAAAAAAAGGATTCCCGTCCTGCAATGGAAGAGAATTGGATTTCTGCGACGGTGAGTCCGCGGAGTCGACCTCCGCTGTTATCTGCCGTCCACTTCGAGCCAATCGGATCAAAAGCCCTCTCACTAAATTCCACCCCTTCCTCCTTAATCTCACCCTCTCTCTCGTATCGATTGATCTTCCGCAACACCAGAGGTCTTCGGTTAAAAAAATGACGTATTTATCGGTTTCCTACCGAATTTTGACATTTCGATTAATGGCGAAAATAAACTTTTCTCGCGGTCTCGCAAATCCCAATTTCATCCGATGTTTATTTTCGTCCGAATCCTCGGAATCTTGAATCAAATTCAATATTAGGAAGTGATACCGTTTTTCGCCTGCGCCGATTTATTGGTGTTAGTCAAAAAATGCAAACAGAATGCGATGCGACCAGAGCAACAGTTTCAAACATTTCATAAAATTGCGAACGAGAAATTTACAGTTTTTCCTCTCACTCAGAGAGGGTTAATTTTGACTTGCCAAAGTATGAGGTTACGTAATACTTGAAACATTTTCTATTTCCAGACAGTAGAGCTATTTTCTATTCTATTTCCTCAACGTGAGCAGTGTGTAATGATATTGACCAGGCCACGAACTTAGAAAGTATAGGACTGGAAACTGCTGAAATTTTTTGCTTCCTTAATGTCCGCAGCCGCGAGATGGCAGCACTGAAGTTCGCCCTTTGAAACCATAATCTTATCTGGAGTAAACGGTGAGAAAGCACGATTATGATACATATGTAATAAAGAGTAATATTTACCAAAGATGGAATTAAGAGTAATTGTTCTATCCATCAATAGGTACTTTTGAATTAATTACAAAACATTTGAATAAGACGGACTAATTAGCAAATCCGAAGAATAGGTGCTTGCCTTATGTGCACAACACAGGTATCTTTGTCGCCGTAAAAACATTCTTCGTAAATCACTGAAATGCGATGAACCGTAGAATGGGGTGACTTTGGCCGTTTTTCAGATTTTTTAAAAATATTTCTGTATTCAATCACATTCTCTATGCTCAGAAAATTGTTATTACATGAAGGTAATTCTTATTCATGCAAATAGTATCTAAATAATTTTCTTAAGTAACAGAATTTGTTTAAAAAAATAAAGAAAAGCGGCCTTAGGGACCCCAACCGATGGGGTGACTTCGGACACTAAATAGGTTTCCTAAATATTGCCTATAAAATTAACTATATGACTAATATTACGACCATTAATATATTTTAAAATCTTTAAATTATAATTATATTTAATCTTTGTTTAATAGGTACTGAGATAAGAAGTTATTGACTCATAATATCGTTTTTCCATTTTATTTATAAATTTTCAAAAGAAAAACAAATTTTTTTGCATTTTTAAATTTTCTTCTTCCAAAAACAGAAAGAATGAAAAATTCTTGTACTAAACTTCTACTCACTGCCACTCGAACCCTTTTAAATTTTTTTTCAAGCCTTAGAGTCAGCGTTTTGTTTCTACTAATAAATCTCCGAGCCCAAACGATTTATGGAATTTTTTTCAAAGCACTGCACATTTACTTTTTACTGTTCAAATACGTTTTACTAAAATTTGGATATCACGATTACTCATAAAAAAAGTTAACAGCACTTCCACTAATTTAATCTCTTTTTCACGAAGAAGCATTGTTTGGCCTCCAATTGTCTTCAAATGTTTCCCATCTTGCTGAGTGTTACTGAGAGAAGTTAACGGACTGAGGTTTCGTAGACTCGTCTCGAGAATACACGATTTTCAATTTAGTTCCCAATGACAATTGTACTGTCAATGTTGCAAGGAGCAAGACGGATTTACTGGCGATATGTCAAGACAATCTAAACTCTAAAGGGTAGGAAAAAATAGCTACTTTGTGAAATTTTAGATATTATACTACAAATTTACAATTTGTGGAGCAGTGCACGCGTGGCCGAAGTCAACCCTTTCTACGGTAACGTTGAAGTAAGTTGGAAAGTGCGACCACGTTGCGTTAGTTGGAGATATTCATTGTCGTTGCTGCGCTTAAAGTCTTTTGATATATTTTAAGATATCCTTAATCTTAAAAATGCCTGGTCATCGTTGTATTGCACCAGATAAAGAAGCACAGCAAGTGTGCTGTTAGCCAGGCAGCATTAATTCATCCGGGGGCATTCTCTTGCCATCCAGTAGCAAAGTTAACAAATATGAAAAGTATGGGAATTTGGTTCATCCTAATATAAACCTTCATACTTTCATCCTCAAAGAGGAGGAACAATTTGTAAAGCACTGTGAGTCAAATGATGTGCTTGAGTGCATAATTACAGAGTTACTTGAAGGTGATGAAGAGATAACTTTCCCATGCACGGAAGTGAAATCATAGCATATAAAATAAAATATTATGTAACTTTGAGGATTAGACAGCAGGTTAAAACTAAATGTTTGGTCAATAAATTTTTATACCACTCTATCCTTTATGTTTGTATATTGTATAACCTAACTTCACATTCCAGCCTCCCCAAGATAAAATGCAGTCCGCGCCAGTCATTAAAATTTTATACTTTTGGATTTATTTATGTTTCAACAATATTTGACCGTTTTCTCATTTCCTGGAGACTATTTCTGGGAACTTCGATTTTTTTCAGGAGATGTGTATACGAGGGTGGTCTGAAAGTTTCCGACCCCAGATTTTTCAGACATCTTCAGAAAATTTTCAGAAAACATGTCAAGAAATTTTGAAAGGTCGGAAACTTTTCAGACCACCCATGTACATCCTGCGATTCTAGTTTTAAAAGGCCTAGTAGAAAGTAGATGTAACGTTGGTAATTTATTAAGGATCCATTATTTTCTGTGTATCCAAGCAGAATACATTGCACTTCGCTGATCTACGAATAATGTTTTCACAGCGACGAAGTTACTTGTGGTGTGCCCTGAAGGCAACCTGCACTTATTCTTCGGATTTACTAATTTGTCCATTTTATTCAATTGTTTTAAGTACTTATAAATGGATAAGTCACTAACTCTGAATTCCATCTTTGGTATATACTACTCCCGCAAAGAAAAAGAGGGAAAAAGTATCATAATCTTTTTCCATTTACTCCATATGAGATTATGGTTTCAAAGGGCGAGCTTCAGTGCTGCCATCTCGCGGCTGCGGACATTAAGGGCGTCAGCCGATTGTACAGTCAGCGTAGGGGAGCTTCAGGGGCGTGGACCAGGCATGCACAAACACTGCCAGTGGCTGTGGCGCCACGGAATGCCACGGGATTCGGCCTGTGGCAACCTACCTCCCCTACCACTACCTCAACCCCTGCGAGTTGATTCCCTCACTCGCTACCACAACCTTGGTTCGATGCGAAGCTTATGCGGGAGTGAGAGAGAAAACCTTCTCTTTCGCGCTAGACTAGGCCTTTGCAGTCATTCAGTCTTTTTTATACTCTATCCAACGTGATGATGGCACCAAGGGATTCTTACGGCCCAATGCATTTCTTACGGGAGAATCGGCCGCGCTGTTGCAACATTTGCATGAAAATTGAAAGTTGAACAAATCAATTTATAATAGTTTCAGCAATCGGTAAAAATAATATCTAACAGCACAGTACAGTTAAATCATGGTTATAAAATATTATGATCGAAGGAAAAATAAAATTTGCTACTTTCGAGAAATTTTGGAAATGGCCGCGACTTTACTTAAACCGATGTATTTGCGTCTACCATTCACGAAAAACGGTTGTTTGTGGTATCAATCTCTGCCTTGTTACATCTACTTTCCACCGATGAAAATAGTTTTGCTGTTAAAAAGTTCAGAGACAAATGTCTTGGAGAAATATAAGTGAATGCCGAAAATTTTCGGCAAAATGCAATGAAAAATGTAGTCGCCTAAGAAGTTTCGTTCTATTTCCTTGAGAAAAAACTTCCTGTGGAAAAGTTTCTGAAAAAACATCAAATTAATTTTATACGTCCATTAAAAACCTCTAAATTTATTAGTTATCTCAAAAATCGAATTTATATCACGAAGTTAACGCAGATCAGCGCGCGCGGCACACCAGTTTTTTATAGTCGAATTGCACCATGGCAAAAAGGGGTTTTGGCCTCGGAAGGAGGTGGAAGTAACCCTTCCTGGGAGCTTTGTAAATATTGTCATACTACTCTTTTAAAAAGCATACGCATGAAAACCAATATTAAGTAAATTTTTTAGTTGTACGAGTTGTTGGTTTCAATAATAATAGCAAAGCCCCATTTGACCGATCTACTTTTGACCATTTCTGTCTCCGAACCGTCCGCAGCTCCTACCGCTACCACAACACCGCCTTCCGCAGCCGCGCCGCGATTCAGATTCCCCTCCACACTACCGCACAACCGAGTTTGCCACGGCTATGAGAGCGGTGGCAGGCGGCTGCCACCGTGGCATTTCCTTTGTATATGCCTGATTTAGACTATAATTTGGGTAATACTTTGTCACATATCCGAATGCAAATAGAATATTTATTCATAAAGGGAGCTTGTGTAGCAGTTTAGAAAATAAAAAGGGAAGAGAAATATTAGCAGCAAGAGCTTGTCATTGATATAAATATTAAGACCAGAACCAGTCTGAGGGAATGTAAAGGTATAATTAAGTCATATTTAAGGCGCATGAATGCCTAGTAGTGTAATTATGCGTGACTGGGGGAGGTCACCTGACGTTTGAACGCTGTTAAACGTTGGCGACCACTTGGAATCGAACCCGGGAGTGAGCCCAAGGCGAACGCGGGATGAACTTGGCTGTCAACGAGCTCAAAGGAGTGTGAATTGCCCGAACATTTTCTCAACCACTGACCATGAGATACGCCTTTCGAAGGAAGAACTGTAGGACAAAAAGTCTGCTTTGAGACCAGGTCTCCTAATTGCATAATTGGCTAAAGCGAACGCTCGGCTAAAAGGAGATCCGGGTTCGATTCCATGTTATAACAGACTTCATTTTCCTCATTTTTTCTAAAGCCTAAACTATCTGCTGCTACGGAAGTATTGCAGAGAGAATGGGGCAATCACATGGCATACTATGTATAATGAGGGAAAAAGTTGCTTTTTTCACGGAAACTATCAATGAAACAAGTCCTCATTAGTGCAACGCCCTAAGATTAGCACTTTTTAAAACATTCAATTAGGATGAATAAAGAATGAATCAACATTATTCATACTTGAATAGCTTTCATAGTATCGCATCCGCGAAAAAGACTAAGAAGTTAGAGGCGATAGATGGGATTTTCCTTTTCTTTGAAAAGACATTAAATATTACAAATTAGTTAAGACAAGAGAAGGTAAGTACATATTATTCTACATCAGTTTCAACGCAATAAATTATTATTAGCAAATGTGGTAAACCCTTCAGTACACTGTATTCAACTCATACTTTTGGATCACATTAGGGAATAAGATAGTAGGAAAAGCAACTTCTTCTGTCATGGGCATAATTAGGCTATCAGAAGCACAAGGACCAGATCCCTCTTAGGAATCATCGAAGTAAAAATGCTCATTTCGATATAATAGTCATTTTTATAAATACGAAGGAAAATTCAGTCGCTTCACTTTGATAAAAATGGTTACAAGAAAAATAAATGAGTGACTTATTCGTCTGTTGGTGGAAAAACGGAATTAGGCGCTTGTGGAGCTGAACTACCCTGGTAGAATGCAAAGATTAACTGGTAGAACGTTGAGAGGATGCTCATCGAGAGTCGAAGAAATAGCTTACTTTTCTCTTATTCGGCTGAGTATAGAATACTGCTGTGCGGTTTGGGACCCACACGAAGTAGGTTTAGTCTCAGATTTAGAGATGGTCCAGCGTAGAGCAGCCCGATTCGTTTACTGGGATTTCAGGTTTGATAGCAGCGTTACGGCAATGATAGAGTCCCTCGGTTGCAATTCACTGCGGATGAGAAGATCTGAATATCGTCGGAAACTTTTCGAAAAGTTCATTCGTTCAGAATTTATAGACGAAGTAATTGAAATATTAGTGCCAGTAAGGAGCGAACGCGATCTCCGAGAGGCATCGACGAAGCGTTATAGGGAAGTAATCGCAAGGACGGATAATTACTTTTGGTCGTTTTTTCCCCAGGCTATTAGAGATGCTAATAGGGAGGAATGAACAATGGTGGCGTATTACACCCCCTGCCATATGCCTCTGTCGGCTCGCAGGGGTATATATCTAAATCTAAACTATTATCGCCTAGTAAGTACTACATAATTTACACATTTTAGAGTTGTATACGTTCAATCGTAATATTATCAAAAATAAGCAATATTATACATACATAAAAACCACAGGCTTTCCGTTTCCTGAGAAATATTGGGCATTAGAAAAATCGGTTCTGCGGAATTTTAGAAAGTTTTGGAAGGTTACCCAATCGCTCAGCTTAGAGTAAGGGTTCCCCGTAAAGATGAGGCCCTTGACTCATAAATTCGCCTTCTGGAAGTATCCATTTACGAAGAGAGATAAACAAAGTATCCATGGAAACTAATCCTTGATCAAAGCACTCAAAAATTGCTTTTTATCCTTTTATGGTTTCTTCCCAACGACGAAAACTTAAGTGATTAAATCCAAGAAGGAAGGCGTCGTTTTGAAGAATCCCATCACAACAGCGACAGAAAAAGAGAATAAACGGATGAAACATGCCATTGCAAAGATTTACCTCCCGCTGTGGATTTCAGAACTAAACGGAAGTGGATTAATGTGGAAATATTAAATTAAATTTCATGAAAAACCTCTTTCTTATAATATCCAGTTCATTTCCTAAGAATTCCTCAAAACCTTCATTCATAAACAGATCGAAGCTTCAGAGTAATTTATGCAATATTGAGGATAACATCAATCCTTTTTAAAAAATCAGGCTAGCACAAATTTGGATATAAGAATGTAATGGTGGGTACATTGGACAAACTGGAGACGGCTTCACGTTTCACCAAATGTGTCTTACAGTGCAGCCATGACGAAGATTTGAATCCAGAAATGTTATATTTGGCAAGTAAATTAATTGATTAAAATTCCTTGAGCATCTCGAAATCCCTTCCCTGAAATTGACCATTCTCATTGGTCCTCTCCCCACCGACTTCTGTAATGACTATTCCGTGCCTAATACAACTTCGCAATCATCTTGCATCTTTGATTTGTTTTCAAAATTCATTATGCTTCACGTACATGGACATGTTCTGCTTATACTATTCTGGCTTTATGAGGAAAGCAAGGGCAAACTACCTCACTCCTCATCCTGCCTAGTAAGCCTCATTCCCACTTACCGTATTTCCCGGCCTATAAGACGCACCGGCGCATAAGACGCACCTTGATTTTTCAGGTTAAGAATTTACAAAAAAAAACTCATACTTTGTTACATAGGTTGAGTGCCGGTAAAGTCTTTATCGCGAGAGATACAATGTATTAGCAGGGGGGTGACATCTCCGTTGGCCCAATGTGTATAAGTTTTGCAGCAGCACCACATGCGAGATTAAACTAAACGTGCTACATTGTATGCATTTCCGATTCATCCGGGAATTTTTTTAAGAAAAGTTCTGTCATCGAAATATTAAAACTGTATTCCTTACTACTTAGGGGGCATCCATTAATTACGTGAGGTGATTTTTGCGACTTTTTGACCCCCCCCTGGTGAGATATCGTGAGATTTGGCTCGACCACCTCCTCCCTCTAATCTCACGTGATATTGTTCAAAATTCCTTTTTTATATGTCAAACTATGTTTCATTGTATTGGATTTATCCAAAAAACTCGTACGTCGCAGCGCTCGTCGAATCGCGTGTTCGGCTAGCCGGTGGTTAAACAATCGACGGGCTACTATGCCACTTTGTGGCGCTCGCATAACCGTGATAAATATTATTGTGTAAAATTTAGTCATATTTTAGTAGATAAACACGTTTGACTCAATTTAACCCAGTTATCTCATAATTCTACACTGATTTTTGCGGATAAAAATTACGTAATATTTGCGAGAACCCCCCCTCTCCCCCACGTGAGAGTGAGTGAGATTCGGCTTAACCCCCCTAAATGCCTCACGTAATTAATGGACGCCCCCTCAATCAAAAAAGTGTTATTATCGAAATTTGTAATTAACTGAACTATTTTAAATGCCTGATTCGGTAAAAAATACTTAATGGTATGCATTTATCCCGGCGAATCGGCTTGCTTTTTATAGGACAGAGTTATACACGTATACCATCGGCGCATAGGACGCAGACTGATTATAGAGCATATTTTGGAGTTAAAAAGGGCGTCTTATAGGCCGGGAAATACAGTACATGTTCTTGGTAGCTAGCATTGGGTGGGGTGAGGAACCAACCAGCCTCATGCTGAATAATTTAAAGGCATATCTCTGCATTCTCCACCCACAGCCTCCAATCCTTTCCTCGCCTCCTTCCTCGATGCATAAATAACCTTCCGTAACTGTTATTTTTGCCTCGCGATCCCTCGACCTTTAATCGGTCGTGATAAATAAATATTGAGGAAGACATTCTTTTTGTTTTGGTTCTCACGTAGTTCGTTTGGCTATCGCTGAGACCGCAGATTACAGGAAGCCCTCTAACTCAAAGCGAAAGTCTGGCTTTGACAATACGAACTAGGAACCTCATTAAAATGCAATTCGGCGGCAATTAATTAGGAACTAGATGGGTCTCTCTCTAAGAGCGGTCTCCTCCCGCGCACAGGGCATGAAGGGGTTAACTATTCTCGTGATGCGGAATCTGTTAAAAATAAAGGAAGGGCGGATTGATTCAAATCAGGCGTTGAGTGGTTGCACATTCTTCCCCAAAGCGTGGATTATAGAGACGAAATGAATTTGGGCTGCGTTCAATATTTCTGAGATGCGAAGTGCAGTGCGCATGCGTCAAAAGACTAACTTTGAAGTAAAGAGTAGTTCTCGCAGTGATAACACAACAAAAGGAATGTTTGCATTCCCGAATCGAAATTCTGGGGATTCCCTTTGTGGTGCAAGATGCACCTTCCCACGAGGATCAATCGCATTTAAATATATCGTCGACTAATTACTTGAAAGCTGCGGGAACGAATAGATAAGGCGCATCGGAACATGCTATCAGAAATGTATAAACTTTGCGCAGTAGAATAGTGAGGATAAACATTGCAGATTTTCACACAAAAATCGATCTGTAACGGTTTTCTTTAGAGATTGGTTAAACTAATACTTCAGCACTCTTCCAGTAATATCTAAAAGATCCAAAGGTCGGCATTTTATATATCCTCATAATATTACTGTCCGATAGTGAGGTGCTGATCTGAATAGGCTTTGTTTGGGCGAATTAAATAATATCAAGCAATAATTCAAGATAAATAAGAACAACTGAAGGAATATTTTTTTCTATTTTTTCACAACAGGGTAAAGTGAGATATGTCATATACAGACAGAACTGTGCATGTGCTCTGTTATTGTTTGTGATTATGTTGATGTTGTTTTAAAGCTTTGGTATTTGTTTGGTAATTGAGTGTTTGTATATATAGTGTAAGTCTTACTTGAATGTATAGAGGCTGCAACCTGACAGTAGTGTTACAGCGGCATCTATGAAATTATAATCATAATTATTATGCGACACGAGCTCGGATAAATGTTAGACTATAATGCCACAAATGAAATCTTATCTTTTACTGAAAAACTTAATGAGCTCTTATTAATGTGGTAAAATCTGGATATGCTATGATTCAGTTTTCTTTTCTTTATTAAAATGTTTTATACGATCTGAATGCTTAAAAAAGCAAGAATCGTGGGTGAAAAAGGCCTTAATTTTGATTCTTAAATATGTAACAAACTTTCATCAGTTAAAACCTTTCATCAGTCATTACATGTAGCTAATAATAACTTCCTACCATTAGAAGCAAATAAACGAAATCGTGTTAGTATTAACTTGGCGATATTCCGTCAGTAAAACCAAAGAAGTTCAAGCAACAAAATATTTTAATTTATAACAGTCACAGAATATTCTGTAGCTGGTATAAATTAAAATATGTTGAACTTTGAACTTCCTTGGTATTAGAGGTAGAGTTTACTCAGAGATAAATGTCCCGGGATGGATTTAAGTCTGATAACCTTTTCACGAGAAATACAGATTGTAGAAATCAGATTACAGAAATATAGATTATGAATGAAATATTACAATATACAATTCTTGGAAAAGTAATGAACTAAAATTACTCTCAATCTGTGATGGAATTTATATTTGATCATAATGCAAGATCCTCTACGGGAAAGACTGTTCACGAAATACTTTCAAAATCATTAGCTTCGTATGCATGACTTTTTCTACACTGAAGTTCCTGAATGACACCTAATTGGGCTGCCACATTTTTCACTCAAAAAAAAAAACATGAAAATATTTCGTTTCCATTCTGACGCACACACAATGGGAATAGAGATTTCGGTCGATGCTTCAGCTATTTTAGTTTCCCACCGACTAAACTGTACACAAACATCTGTTCTCTGATTTAGATGCGACAGACGCGTCGTGATTAAATCACTTAATAGAACGATTCCAAAGGGCTTCTCAGTCCAATGGAATGGTTCCTCCAATTGCCGCCAGAATGCGCTCGAGGTAGTGAAACTAATGGATTCAAGCATGTAAGTGTTCAAATGGTAAATGACGTTTTGTTAACTAAAGAATACTTGCATTTCCACCTGATGATTATCTTTTCAGAATGGTCTACCGCAAAATGATCTTTCTAGCGTTAGAGCACCGAAGTTTAGGTCAGAATCCCCACCTAATCATTTGTGATTTCCACTGAATTACTCCAACAAATTCTGAGGCCTTTTGGAAGTTTCCGCTGTAATAATCTTTTCGTACTATTTCCGAGTTACCGCAATTAAACAAGTACGAACGCACTTGCAATATTATTAGAGATGATTATCAGGGGTAATCATGCAAAGTAAAAAAACCTTTGCGTGGTTCACGGAATTTGGATGATTATAAAGTGGTAGGTATTCAAAGACATTAGTAACAATGGAATAGCAAGATTAGATCTAATGAAATCAAAGAGCGATTCCTTTATATTTTTCTATATTTCTAATAGTTTATTAAACCATAGTTATTTCTCACAAATTAAAATATTAAGCACGATGTGATTCATAGTAATTTATTGAGAATTTCAATCTGAAAATCTGGGGTAACTAGACAAATTTGAAAAGATATCTAGTAATTGTGTTTTAGAAAGTAGAGGGGCTTCAGAAGCAAGCGGCAAATATATCATGGACATCAAAATTAGTGAAGTTTGAAAAATCACGTAGCATTAGCCATACTCCGGGAATCACCTGAATATGCGCCATTGGTAATTCTACATCGCCAGTCCTCTCAATCCCATGAACGACTCTATCTCGCTTCCTAATTAATCCATTTTAAAACTCACACCTCCATCCTTCAAATATTCCGATGTGAGGGACTCTTCCTAGTGGAATTTGCTTCGTCCTCAAACAAATGTGTGTGCATAAAAGAGCTGCTGCTTTCCCACTGTCTGAAGAGATGTCCTCTCACGGCTTCAAGGGGAACAAGGTGATAAAAATAATTCCTGGCAGATCGGAAAGCTATTTATTTATTCAACTGGTATTTCGAAAATGTCCTGTAAAAATGATCGCCTCGCTATATTCGGGTCGCAAACTTTATTAACAGTCTTCTGAATGTGCTTTGGAATCGCAGTGTCTAGGAAGCCTTCTTTTATCAAGTTATCACCGTAAAAGTCCTTTACTTTGTCGTTGCTATAGAAACAGTCTAAATCTATTGACACGAAAGGAAGTGCTTCATTTCATGAAATTACTCTAGCGTAAGTTACTGCTACGTGATGAATATTTTTCAGTTACCTTTAAATTTGGAATAGGAAAGAACAAATCTTCCATCTTCGTTTGTCTCATTCCTGCTCATGGTCCTGATAATATGAAAGCTGCTGATGCTGAAGAAAGTCGTTCAGCCTTCTCTTTTACACCTCTGGGTAGTCTTTAGAATTGATTTACACACGAGTAAGTTCTCACTTGATTACATTATTTCATTCTTTCTAACATTAACCTAATTCTTAGTTTTTTCATGAAAGTGAAGCGAAAAATATATAAATGAGCAGATAACATTAAAAAGAACAACTTTAAATATTTATAACTATTAATGTTTTAAGTTTTTATGAACGTTTGAGGTTCTATTTTCATTAAACAATAAAGTTTTTAACTGTAGAAATAATACTACGGTAACTGAATACAAGCATTTAATACTTATAGTTTAATATACTTAATATTCATCTAATTCTTAATGCATTAATCGTTGCACAAATGCAAGAAGAAAAATAGATTGGGCTTTTATTGACTCGAGTAGATCCATTTTAATGTGATCAATTGCATTGTAATTGAACATAGGGAAATGTGGGAATTTATTGTGGTAAAATGCGAAGAAACGTGAAAGTACACATAGATATTCTTTGATTTAAAAACCAAAACGTTGCTGTGATGAAAGAGCAGTGCAATGGCATGGTTAATATGTTCAGTTAATTGACTTAATGCGGATATTCTCACGAATATAATACGAATGAAAGATACTTTATTTGTCAAGGATTCCGAATTAGATGTACTATTCCCTCTCGAGCATTTCAGTTTCTTGTTTTTCTTTACGTTGATTTTGTGATCGTACTCTTTTTTTACATTTGATTGCACGATTCTTGTAAGATTTTCTAGGTTGCCCGACATGATAAGAAGCGAAACTGAAGCCTCGATCATATTCAGCTCATCAATTATAACTTAAAGAAAATGACGAAGATTTTACGGAGGTAAAGCATGAAATTGGCGGCAACAAGCATAGAACACTATCCTATCATTATTTTACAAATAGTTTCAATTCAAGTAAATTGGTTTAATATATTTTCTTTTCACAGAGAGGTTTAACGTTCAGTCTTTCGATAGCACAAAGGTACGCTGCATCAGCTTAGAGGGGACAGAGGGGAAACTTAAATAAAAGCAGAATAACTCTCCTTGCCTCTGTCGATCAGCTTAAGAAGTAATTTAAACCTATAATTAAATAACAGCCCTATATTATTATACACGTTTTCAGCATATTTCAACTTATAAAAATAATGAATCACTTTAATAAATCTCTTACTTCTTTACGAGCCCCCTCTGCCTCAGAAGGGCATCTAATCCACTGGTGATCTATATTATCACATATCATTGCATTTATTTACGCTTATAAGAAGTGCACCAACAATTTTTCATTCGATATGGGTGTACGAAGGGTTCAATAGTGCTAGAGTATTGATGAAATCAAAACCTAAGGTTAGATAATATATTTAATATTTATATTATTTCAAAGAAAGAAAACAGGAGAAACTTTCTGGATGAAATTAACACCTAATTTTATTAAAAACTTTGCGAAATACCACAGTAAAAGGAGACAAAAAAGCACGACTAGTTTTGACGCGTGAGTGTCATCTTTAAGTGAGGAATGAAGCTTGAACCACACATATTTAAATGGTTCAGGCTTCTTTCTTCACTCGAAACTAGTCGTGCTTTCTTGTCTCCTTTTACTGTGGTATTTCGCAAAGATTTTTTTAATAAAATCAGGTGTTAATTTCATCCAGAAAGTTTCTACTGTTTTCTTTGTTTTGAAGTCATGGATTACCACAGAGTTACTCGCCAGTCAGTTGACTTTATATTTATATTATTATTCTTTGCATATAATTACAATGAAATTGGTTAACTTAAAACGTATTTCATAGTCTACTTAGGTTGAATCATATTTCTTATTTATGTTTAACAATAATTTGTAACGCGAATGCCGTTTCAATATTCCTGGTAAATCGGTGTAGCGAATGGTAAGAATGATGATTAAATTATTCTCGAGATCGGATAAGCGCTTTTGAAATGGCTGCGAATTTAGACCTGATGTTCACCTAACAACAGATGAGATTCCTCTATCCAAGAGAGTAATAAAAAATCAATAGCCATGACCAAAATAGGTCCTCCGAGGCATTCATCAGATAAGTTAACTACCATGACAACGGGAAATTTAGGCGGAATCACCCAACAAAAGGAGTCTTGATTAATGGGATTGCTCAATTAGCTCGTCTCCCGTCCTCGCGAGCACTTTCTAGCGATAAAGAGACTGCATCGACTGTTTAATAGCTGTCTCAGTCGTATTAGTTGCATTGGATTTTCTCAAATTATTGTTACAACGTTAAATTTGGAGATTGATTTCTCAGACTCAGGATGCTAATTTTTACTTTCTCCCCATACGTAGTATAGAGAAAGTATTGTATTCGCAAAAATATTCGACCTCCAGATTTCGACGGAAATAGATGTTTTGGGGCCCATAGCTCGTTTTCGCTATTTTCCCGAACATGTCTGTCTGTGTTTGTGTGTCTGTGTGTCTGTCTGTGGTAAAAACGTTTGTTGGCGCTCTATCTTAAAAACTAATTATCCGATCATTTTGAAAATTCATATTTAGTATTTTCCTAACAATGCCAAGAGTTGATTAGTTTTCGATGAATACGGGAAATGTGACGGGTTCGATTCCCAGCCAAGTCACTATTTTTCACTTCCTGTTAATTTGAATATGTTTTATTCTTTTTCGGCAAGACTGCTATAGTACTGCAGGGTTGTGAGGGAAGTGATTTGTGTAAGAGACGAAATAGATCGCAGATGTGGGAAGATAGCGGAAAGATACAAACTTCAGTTAGCTCTTCCGTGTACCATGAGATGCGAATATTCCAACAAGAAGACCGAACGATCCCAGGCAAGGAAGTGTGCAGAATAGATAAAATTGGGAAACTTTTGAGAACATCATTTTATTTACCGCAAGGGGAAGAGTGCAAATTCTTGCGCAGAGTAAATCGACGATTTGAAGCATTTATCTTTCCTCGTCTTGGCTTTTCTATAAAAATTTGAATATCACTTTTGAATTTTTCTCACATCTTAGCTTGGTTCAATGGGACAGGTTATCAAAAAAATATATTTTAAATCTTAGAAATTCCTCATAATTTAACCAGAAATCTAACATCGACGATTATAACGATCTTCATAGAAATTCTAGCTTTACGAAACATGTCTCAATGTAGTACAATTCCGAATCAAAAACAATATTCTACGATTGAAATAAGACTCTTGGTTAGATTTAAATTCTTCCGGTGCTTGTCTCGATCCTGCACGACTATTCTCTGTAATTTAATTTTGCAAAATAAATAAATTCTGCAATTGATAAAATGGACTTGACGTGATTTTCTTATGGGAACGGTTTTCTTAGTTCGTAGCCGAACCGGGAACGATTAGATTAGTAAAACGTTGTCTGAAATATGTCAAAGAATAACATTTAACAATCTTCCAATTTTAAAACATATGAATTGTGTTTATCGAGTTTTTAGAGGATATATACACACAGATACATGTAAACTTTACTTTTTTATAAGATGGATGTGTGTATTACATATGCAATCTCAAGCTACTTATAATAGTGATTATTTCAATGTTTTTCATCTTAGAGATTTTCATTCCTTTAACCCCGCTACAACCCTTTCTTTCCCCAACTTTCTTTTCCCCAATCTCCTATCCAACTTCCTCCCATCCAACTTCTCAATCGAACTTCCTCCCATCCAACTTCCTCCCATCCAACTTCCTCCCATCCAACTTCCTCCCATCCAACTTCCTCCCATCCAACTTCCTCCCATCCAACTTCCTCCCATCCAACTTCCTCCCATCCAACTTCTCAATCGAACTTCCTCCCATCCAACTTCCTCCCATCCAACTTCCTCCCATCCAACTTCCTCCCATCCAACTTCTCAATCCAACTTCCTCCCATCCAACTTTTCAATCTAACTTCCCCCCATCCAACTTATCAATCCAACTTCCTCCCATCCAACTTCTCAATCCTACTTCCCCCATCCAACTTCCTCCATCCAACTTCCCAATCCAACTTCTCCCCATCCAACTTCTCCCTCCACATTCCATAGAAACGAAAAATCCCTCCAACGAGGCTGATTGCATTCTTTCGATGGAGAGCTGAAAGGGAGAACGAGCTCGCTGCTATTTTTCAACGAAATTCCACATATTTCTCCATTGCACTCTCGAATCCGAGGCTCATTTTTTACCTCGCATGTTAACTCGTACAAAAACGCAGGACGTGTGCAGAATTCGCCGCACTATTGACATATTTATCCCGGAAGAATACTCTCCGACGAGGGGAGAAAAAAGTCCACCGTTCGAAATAAAATACCGATTTTTTCTATTCTTTCGATGCCGAAATGGGCATCTGAATATTAACAGCACATGTAAATAATCTCCTTGGCAACCGTTGAATATAGTTCGTTATGAAACCAAAACATCCGCTATTTCTAGGTTTGAGAATGGATCCAATTTGCGTTTTTTAGAGAAATTGCACCGGAGCGATGCATTTTAAGCGCATTCATTGATTCGTTCGGAGGAAGTAAAAGAGGATTTCAAATAGTGGCAATTGTTTTTTTCAATCGTTGACATAGTTTTCGTTAAGCTACCATTGTCCGTAAGTCAGGTACGGGCGATACGTGTTCAACGTAAATCCAATCCAGCGAATCAATACTATTAAAGCTCTCATTATTTTTTTCCAATTTATCGCCAAAATAGCCATAAAAATATAACACAGTAATTACATGATCTAGAAATTCATTCTTCGCTTCCGTATTTCCTTTCTGCATTAGTTGTTGAGATATTTAAAGATTAATTATTTGCTATATTCTTATTTGTGTTTTTTATTTGACAATGGTTAAATGGAAATCGACTTCCTAGTCCCAATTTCGCTCAATAAATTCATATAGACGTATTTTTGAAAGCAACCCAGCACATTTTATGAAAGTATGACTAGAAACATAGCAAAATGAAGCTATATCCATATTCCTATAATCATAAATCCTATCCCAATGAATCCAGGAGTCTATATTCCAAATCATTTATATCGCAAGGACTAAAATATAGAACGAGCTAAGTACAGTAATGGCTGAATAGCTATAGTAAAAATAAACATGTGGAGACAAAGCTCTTGAATAATGAAAAAGATACAACAAAAAGGCACCATTTTGCAGTAGTTTGACTTCCTTGTGAGTTGGTAATCTGTACAAAGGTTACGAATGAAGAGGTGATACGACCACAGGAATGACCTGGCCTATTTTTAGTTCTTATGAATAAATAAAGGCAAAACTTTTCTGGAAAACAACCCGGAACACTATAATGGCTCAAATAAGGCCCGAAATGAAATTAATAGAATTAAGCCAACGTTAAAAATTAAAAATGTGTAATTTCCTCCTAAATTTTTGTCCATATAATTCAACTGACATTTTATTAACAGCATATTTCCACCTTTTCTCCCAATCGAAATATAACCCACAGACAACCGAAAAAAACAATTCTAAAACTAAATAGATTCGGAGAACATAACGTCAAACCACATTTTATGAGTCATATTATTATTGTTTTTCGCACTACCAAAAAATCTCAATTTAGCCGCGACATATACGAGAAATTACGCATATCAAAGATTTTTTCTAAGACACACTTGTATCCATTACAGAACCTTACGACAAAAGTTACCCAAAACCTGGAGCAACTTATGTCGAAAAGAGGGGACGCACAACTTGTGAAAATTTTCTAATCGGTTAGCCTATATGGTTAAGGCAGCCTCCCGGATAGGGGAAGTACCGGGTTCGATTCCGGCCCTGTCAAACGTTTTCCAAGTTCGTTTTCCCTTGTGTAATATATGTAGTAAAGTGGAGACACTCAAATGCATATTTGAGAATGAATCAATAAAAACCGAAGTCACGGAAACTGCATCCAATATTAATGGAAATTTTAGAAAAGGGATAAAACTGGTATTCGAGGGAATCAAATTTAATCTTTAATCAGGGGAGGATTATGTAAATGCATTATTTGTGTTCTATGTCGTTAAAGAGTATGATTATTCGAGCATATTTGACGTTGATATGGCAACTAATTCCTAACAAAGTAAATCAGTATCAAGAAGCAAATACATATGAAAACCTTACAAATTATAGCTCCAATTGTAATAGTATTAATAACAGCACAGTGTAAATGTGTTGCACTAACTTTTCTTCGTTCTAATAAGGTTTCAATCGAAACATTTAGGCTCTTAATTCCACATACAATTCGTTACCTTGATATCGACTCATTAAAAATGAACAGCAAGGAAACACCTTGCTATGCTTACTACAGGGATTCCACTCTGTACACTGGGGATCTAGCTGCTGGATATACTCTCTGTTTATCCTCTTACATTTGAATGTTTGCGTTGCTACCATCTAGACAACCTGTAGCTTTATTTGGTATCACAGAAGATGATTATTTCAGATTTTAGACTCCAATTCGTGTGAATCTTCCTCAATCAGATTCTTCGTATACAAAAACATAATCTTTTAAGTTTGATCTACGTTTATTATCTTCTACTCCAATTAGTCCTTTTTTCGACGAATATAAGAAAATTATCCACTTGGATTGAGACTTGTATCTTCTTATGTGCAAGAATCGTCTTTAACAGTTTTGAAAACGAAGACAATGATAATAATGTCTACAGAAATAAACTGACTTGTGGGTATGAAACCTAACACAACTCTTATAAGAAAAAATACACGACTGCTAGTAGTGACCTGCAAGAAAGGGACGTGAAAATCCTACGAAATCTACTTACGGCCGTATTCATAGATTGTTTAGCAACCCTTAGCTACAGCTAACGTGTGACTTTTTCAAAATTCCGTATTCATAGATTTTGACTTGGCGCTGCTAAGGCTCTATTGGCATACAATGTAACTAAATAAAATAGTTATCGCTAGTGACGCGGGACCCCTTGTTTAAAATGTAACTAGCGGATGATTTCGACGCCATAATGGAATTTCTTCCTCCGGTTTTCAGTGTGCAGTTGATCGTTGAACCGATATTGTGTATTATTAGTAGTAAATTTGTCAGTTTTTACATTCTAATTAGATTGTTAACTGTATTTTCTGTATTTCCTTAGTGTAGTATTGAATTTATTTATTGTTTGCATTCTTTTTGGTAGTCTATACGTAGATGGCAATATCGAGTTCATAAAAAGGTTTGTTCCGTTTGCTCTAAAACGTATTTTTTCTACATTTTAATGTTATTTATCACTCTCTACTCATTAACTTTTATGAGGGTGGTATCATTCCTTAATTTATCCTAAGCAACTTGTATGAATTTCAATTAGCGTCTAGTTGTTTCTGGATTTGTATTCATATGAATTCGTTCTACGATGATACTGAAGTTTTGGAAGTAAAAGAGGTGAGAAAAATAGCACATGAATGATTTTTTTAAGAGCTTATTCGCCTAAAGTGAATCTGAGATACTTTACAGAGAGGTTTAGATATAAATATAGATTTGCGGAATTGTGACGTGAAAGGTTATTTCGATTGATTGGGAGAAAGCCGAAGAATGGAAGTTATATTTTTCATTTGTGAATGGAATTATTATCATTTGCCTTTAGTTACAGTATAGAGAAAAGTATGTGTTACATTTAATTTGACTCAATAGTCGGTGTTTTTCATGACTGATAGTATAAAAGCTTCTTTAACCCTTAAAGGACTGACGTTCCCATATGGGAACGGACTGCAGCTGGGTTCTCTAGGTAGCTAAACAATATCTTGAGTGTCATAAAATGGTCAGTAAACGATATTTTTAAAGCTAAGAGGGTCCAAAGCTTAGTTTCATTTGAGTTTTGGCGCACTTAAGTCAAGGGAAATATTTCTTGTGATTTTTCGAAAAACAGGAAAATTTTGAGATGGATCCTTCTGGCAACTAAATTTTATAAGTTTTACTGTTTTTAATTTAAAGTAGTCTTTTGCTTGTATACCTTTAGTATGATGTTCTAATCATCGAAAGAAATTAAATAGAGCAGAGTTTGAGGTTATTTTTTGTTGTTATAACGTTGTTTATTGCTGCGTTCCCATATGGGCACGTCAGGCCTTCCCACTACTACTCGATTTCCTTGCCGATGGCTGTCAAGAAAAGCTATATATAGTATATAAAAGAATATTTTGCGACATAATACATTATT
This sequence comes from Sympetrum striolatum, assembly GCA_947579665.1. NCBI lineage: Eukaryota > Metazoa > Arthropoda > Insecta > Odonata > Libellulidae > Sympetrum > Sympetrum striolatum. The sequence goes on along the minus strand of OX388351.1, from coordinate 68,006,630 downwards.
TTTGGTGCAATTAAGTTAAGAATTATTTTAGTTTTAAGTTGTGACAAGAAGACTATGGCAATTATTATGCATATTTATGAACTAAATCTCGGAAAACCTAAATTTATATAGTAGAAGCGGCAACAACAACTATTAGCAAATGATTATTGTACTAGATATACAAATCCTTTCAAATTTTATTAGCTTCACATAAAAATGATACCATTAGAGGTGTTATAGTTTCTATTCAGGAAAAATGTAAGTTTTCATGAGTCGACTTCACTGAAGGAGGCTCTCCAAATCCTTGCCGAGGATTAAGAGAGTGAGGTAGATGTTACGGATGTCTTCATTTCTCCAACAGAAGAAAATGAGCGAACTGATGAAGCATCGGCTGATGAAGATGAGAAAAGATTGGTTGACAATTTTACTGGTAAGCAAATGAGGGCACAAGCTGAAAATCGGTTGGCAACCAACGAAAGTATCGGTGCCGGAGAAGACGATGGGGCAAAAAAATCTGTGCGGAGAAAATGGATAAAGGGCAGCATTGAGTGTACGGGAAGTTTTTCTGAAGCAGATTACTTTTCATACTCTAAACTTAGCTGTATCTAATTGCTAGAGCTCTTCATCGATGACAATTTCGTCGCATTCATAGTGGAACAAAGTGAGAATTACGCCCGATTTTTTAATTGCCCCAGTCCACAAATTACAGCAGAGGAGATGCGAGCCGTCATTGGCATTTTGATTGTATCCGGGTACAAAGTTCTCCTGGAAAAAAATATTACTGGGACGCGAAAAAGGATGTACATATTGAATTGGTTAGTAGAGCGATGAGGAGGGACTGCTTCATCTAAATAATGAAATATTTACACTTAGCGGATAATACTAAGTTAGACAGTCAAGCAATGGGCTCTACAAAGTCCAGCCTACGATGAAAAGAATTACACAGAGATGTTTGCAGCATTTGGTGCCTTCCCAATCCTTAGATTGTTAAGAAGAGATGATAAGATACTACGGAAGACACAGCTGCAAGCGATGTAGTAGAGGTAAATCGATAAGATTCAGTTATTTTAATTTGAAGTGGTATGTGAAAAAATAAAATAGCATTAATTTATTTAGCTCAATATATAATTTATACGAAGGAATATATTGCCACATTTGAAAGGATGTGGCTACAATGGAACTGGGCGAATCAGAAAGAACCGGATTCTGAAATATTGTCCGCTACCACCAAAAAATGATCTAAAAAAGGAGGAGAGTGGAAAGAGCATCACAGCTATTTCTACGTGCGAAGGAATAGGAATCACTAAATGCCTGGACAATTTGGTAATTGTGGCAGCCTCAACAGCGTATGGAGTTACGCCGTTGATGAAAGCTAAAAGATTTTATAGGAAACAAAAGAAAATTATTCAGCTTCCATAACCCAACTTCATATCCCAGTATAATAAGCATATGGGTGGAACTGACAAAATTCATGTGAATTCTCTGCATATTGGTAAGATATGATTTATATAAATTATTTACAACTCAGAAAATCGAATAATAATAATAATAAAAGAGAATCCTCAGATCCAAGGACAACATTAGGGTTTAGACGGGAGATTGCTCAGGTGTACTTTATTCGGTACAAGACGGAATAAAAACCACCCGGTGGACGACTCAGCAAGGCTTCCACGTCAAAAACTGGCTCCACGCAAGAGTTGTGGTATGATCAATTAATCGGTGTAATCGGCGACATACCGCAGAGCAAGGGTAAACGCTGCGAATATGAAGAGTGTGAGAGTCGTGGGAGAACAATGCGTAATAAGTGCGATGTTGGGCTCTGTGTTAAATGTTTTACAAAGTACTCAACAAAATAATTATAAAACCAATACTTATATCTTCCAAGAAACACCATTTCATACAATATTTTTTTTCAATAAAATGCTTTTTTTAAATTTCATCATAGCGCGCGTATAGCGCGCTATATGCAAATATACACTAGCGCGTAGTAGTAGTGGGAAGGACTGACGTGCCCATATGGGAACGGGCATTTGCAACGAAACTATTATTGTTAACTTTTTTAAAACAATTTTCTGTTGTTAACTCAGGTCATCTGAATACCAATATACTAAAATTAGGGTAATTTTTAAGAAAAAATAATTCTCGTCCTTGGAGGGTTAAGTATGCATGATAAAGCAGATAAGTGGATGAATGATGTTAAAGTAAGTTAATGTGAATTTATAATTTGTTTAAAAACATTCATTTCTAAATCTGGACCATCAAAGTTTTTGCTTTAAGTATTGCATGCATTGTATTGTAAGAACAGTGTTATTTATGTCATATCTTGGCCCTTGGCAGATTCATTGAAAAGGATAAATGGAAAATGCATACCTTTAATTCTTAATATCACCATGAAAAGAGAAACTTTTGTTTGGAAATTTATTGAACATTTGCATTTATAGTTTAATTCATAAGGCTATAATGGAAATATCATTGTGATGACCCACTGTAGGATTTTGTGTGTGAGCTTGCACCATGCTCATATAAATTTTAATTAATCTTCTACTTTGCAAATCTGCTAACATTTCTTATATACTATATTAATTATTTTTAGCAATGCTATGAAAGTGAAGTAATAATGAAGCCATTTTTATGTGAATGAACCTTAAAAGTTGATCAGTGATACATGGCATAGCCAGATTGAAGAAATATGACCATGTGAAAATGTTTATATACCAACTCTTGTTAAATTATTTTGCTTTGCCAAATACTTTTTATCAAAAATATTTTTATTTTATCTTAAATTTATCTCTCATGTATGCTATTTCAAGTTTTAGACTTATTTTATAAATATGATACTGTGAAATCACCAGTTAATGATATTCAATACCAATCATCCTCCAGGACATTTTCATTGCGTCTCTGTATTTATACCTCTTCATAATGAATGAATAATTGAATATAGATGTAATAGACTAATTTCTATGAATAAATGAAACTTCCAACCATTTTCCTCAAACTTTTGACAATTATTTCTTGAGATTGAAACTAGTTTATAAATCTAAGCCAATTTATACCATTCCATTATCATATTGCCGGTCAAATAAAAACTGTAATTTACCTTTCATTGATTCAAAATTCATTTCAGAGGTATGCTAGACTTTTCTAATGCAATAATATTCATTATTATTACTAAAAAATGTAATATTCACAGTAAGCATAATAACTACCGACTTAATTATATATCTGTGAGTATAAATAGCAACAAATCGTAAGAAAGAGCATGATACTCTCGGAAACGATGGTTTAGTAGTCAACACACATTTCTAAACTCGTCTTGTGTCCAGTTAATCTCTTCATGACCCCCTTTCCGAATTAATACTACATATGAACTTGGGGTCTCAAATGAATGTAATTATATGAAAAACGATAAATCTTAACAAATAATACAATTTAAATTATCTGAATATGTACCCAGCCACTTTAAGTTATTAACAAGACATATAATTGGAAACTACGGAAGAAAATCTAGGTAAATTGTAGACCTAGTGAACTCACCTTACCACGCCTGCCTTTCATATATTTATACCATAATATTTACGGCATTAAAAACCTTAACGATCGATTTTTAGATATTTTAATTGAATAAACAACCCTAAAAATCAACGATGTAAAGACTATCTCCATCGTATCAATAAGAAGAGCGTATGAATGTTTGCCCATCCTAGACATCATCTGTACGTTTTGAATTTATGTTATGTTATTTGTGCCATAGAAAACCAATACGATAGATTTTACTTGAGAATCTTTCAATACATCAAACAGCAGAAAGAATTGACGATAGAGATACCATATCAATCGCTTTAATAAGAAAAATCGGATGAAAATTAGCCTTTCCTTCGGGCAGAAGCAATATAAACAACTTCTTTTTCATTTGTTTGAGGTAATGATGCGAGGTTGCCAAATCGAGAATGTCACTTTTCGCCGTATAGCAGTTGTCTACGTAGCAACCTCTAGTTACACGCTAGTTGAAATCTATGAATACCACATTTTAGTTAGTCGTTAATCACTCGAAAGTGAATCACTACGTAGCAACCTCTAGTTAAACGCTAAATCAACAATCTATGAATACGGCCGTTAAAGTTCAACTAAAATTTAAAGGATAGCAACTCATAACGCACCTAAAACGTTATCTCAGAAAATATAGATCCCTTAGAATGGTGACTTAAATAACAAGTGAAAACGAAATTCTGTTAAAACGATATGATATGATAAAGGAATCAGTTTTCTTGTTCGAAAGGGAAAATAATGATCAGATTGTCTTTAATAGTCATATCACTTCAGTATTTACCAATATTTAATAACCGTGTTAAAATGAAAGGTAAGCAGCATGAATGCCTTGTTTGGAATAAGAATGTTGTAGACGACTAATAAAAAAATGTTCATAATAATTAAGCGGTCTTTGAAGGAACTGATTATAAATTTTACACAAGAGAAGAAACTAGAATTGAATTCGTTCAGAGAAAAGGAAAAAGAATAGAAAATATCTCTGTACGCAATCAATTTTTGTGTCTTCTTTTGAATAAAACATTTCACCAGATGATACGCTGGTCCGTTAAGAAGTCAACTAATTTAATTCTAAACGGATTACTGTATATACAGTAATCCATAGTATATAGAAGTAGCATAGTTTAAAGAAATCATATGATTGCAAGGCGGTGGAGTAAATGAAAGTAGACTTAAGCAAACTTATTAGTAGTACAGATTTTTTAACTAATCGCCTCGTCGTGTATAGTACACCCTTATGGGCCCCTCGCATTGATATGGTAGCACCCCTGCTATTCAAGCGAATAAACAGAAACGGCTTCCACAGTGTGCGCTTACATCCACGCTGACGATCGTGAAATTTTCAAGAGGGCGAGTGACGTAAAAGCCTTCCAAAACGCCATTGGCACCTGATGTTCGAAATTACTGCTTTCGAATCAGCAAACCTGATCGGCAATAATCGATGCCCTTTCAATGCTGCATAAATAATGAGAGAGAGCACACACTGCATCCCATCCATCGAACCAAAGAGCAAATGCCTTTTACGGTTCCTCGCTTGCCTTTTTTCTCGGGAGTTTTACGGATAAAAGTACCACAGGCTAAAATTGTGTGCGTGTGTGTGTTTATGTATGTATATATATGTATGTATGTGTGTGTGTGTATATATGTGTATGTGGGTATATATATAATTTTAGCGAAAGCATGATGGCACCATATTGCGAAAATATCTGCGAAAATACAAACCCATGTTCTTGTTGTCGGAATACTCAATTAATTTTCGTCCGATATGCTTCGAGTTTGCATAATATACGTTTACACCCACTACATATGCCACGAACCTCGAAGAATCCAGTAAGACCAGTTACATATAATATTTTTCATGCATTATTTAGTTGTTACGTAAATATTATATACGTATGCGTACATACGTATAACTTCTATGCGTAGTTAGGAAAAACTGCCATCATGGATGCAGCATAATATACATTTTAGACCATTTTCACCGAAGAGGACCAAACCTCGGATCAAAAGCACCGTTGGAGATTTCGAAGAGCATCCCGATTAGCATTCTCGGTGTAGCCTCAGATGGGGAAAAAATAGGTCAATGCCTTTCGATGTAGACCTAGTCATCTCCATGAAGGAACCTTTATATTCAATAAGAAGGCGTAGAACCATAGATGACGGTGCCAGCGAGGAAAATAAAAGAAAAATCTGAAGGGACTCCTTTTTGGTCGCTCAAATAGTAGAAATAAAACGGAGCTGACTTTTGGGATGAATTTTCAAAATGGCCTCACATCGACCGGTCTATCAATGAATTGAAAGGCTTGCGCTTGGATAGCAAATGTAACGAAAATGTCAGAAAAGAGGAAAATGAAAAACGTCAGCGAAATCTTTGTAAAGAACAACAGCGAATGCTTCCACAATTCCTCCTCCTCTATGGTCCAGTCAAATTATACACCTTGCAAAACGTCATATGTGGCTGTTTATATGTTGTTAGGACATATGTCAATGGTATGAAACCGATCTGCATCTTAAAAGGCCTGTGCTTTAATTAAAATTAAAGGTAAATAAACAAATTCCTTTTTTTACATAGTTTTCCTCTTGAGGTAGTTTTCCAAGATATATGACCAGAAAGAATATTTTTAACTTTTTGGAAAAAACGCATATTTTGATGAAAGTTGCGTGAAGTGAAAGAAAACAGTTTCTCGGAAAGTTCTGAATATTTAAAGGTATATTTGTACTTAAAATGTAGGATATTTTATCTTCTTTAAAACAGTTAAAACAATATTTTCTGTAGAACGTTTGCTTTAGAATATATTCAATTGCACACAAATTTCGCTGTTTTTGGCATAGAGCGGCTCGCATAGGTCTTTCAAGGCCGCTCGTACGAATCCTAACAACATATAAAGATATCATCCATACATTACCTTTGGAAAGGTTAAGCCCTTTTATAAGATACCAAAAATCTTAATTTAATTTCTTTGAGGATAATAATGATAGAAAGTGGTACATATACCACTACATACCTTTGTTTCCAATGGCCTTAGATGCCGAAGTACTTGATCAATGACGAGTACTTAGGATTATCATTCACGCTTTCGTGAACGACGCTCGAGGAATCCTTCAAAAAACCTGTAAAAAATAATAATAATATATAATATTTATTCAATTATGTCTATGATACAAATACGACATTTTACAATAGACAAGGTAATACAATGCAAAGTAAACATTTACCAAACAATTGTCATGACCTACAAAATGATGAAGAGGTTTTTTGTATCTGAAGCTTAGCTCACTTTGGATATAATAAAGAGGGCGTAAGATAAATGCTTTCAGATTTTTAGCTAACATTTTATTAAAATACATATCAGAATCCATGAATGAAAAATTTGTGAATAATAAGAGATTCTCCGACGTTATATGTATTAAAAGTAATCTTCAGAATCAGAAGCAGGTGTAAAGCAAACCTTTGACACAAACCCATATTTATACATTTTTATTTCCCTGAAGAATCGAATATTTGGTTAATGGTAGTTATCTGGGTGTTTTGCCGTTACTTTTTTCAGGTAGAAATTTTGAAGGTCTCCATCCTAATCCGGGAGGGATTTCTAGCAAAAATCTAGAAATCCTCCCCTCCCCCCCAACCCATCCCCGGGGCAACGTTGCCGTTCGTCAACGGGTAATTTTTTGCAAAATCAGAAAAATCTTAATTTTCATCGTAGAACGTCGATTAAAAGACGCTTGTATATCTCTTAGGACTAGCGAAACGACGAAGCTAATAAATTGTTGCGCATTAGAATTGTTTATAACTTTTTAAATCGTATACCACACGGTCAGTTTTTTTTATGGTCCCCCCTGATGGGAAGGTCGGGCGCTCCTGAGCTTCGAAGGCGAGCTAAGGGTCCGGATTAGGACGGCGACCCTCCAAATTTCTACCTGAAAAATAGTAATGGTATAACCCCCAGACCACTAACCTAATATTTTATTATTTGTAATTACCACCATGAGTATACAAAGTGACCAAGTTGGAGTACCTGTCCGGAAAGAAGGAGATCTTGGTTCGAGTCCCTGTCATATCGTAATATTCTACTCCTGTTTGGCTTTGGGATTCAAGGCTACTTGTCTTACGCTACGTGACTTGTGTAATGTCAAATTTCTTTCCATCATAATTATCATGCGATATTATATACATTTATTGCTGTTTGCTGTCTCAATAATATTTAATTTCATATTTTAAAACATTATAATTTCTTATTATTTAATATTTACTATTATGTTAAGGATCACATTATATATAAGAACATCAGATAGCTAAAAACAAATTTTAAGAGAAAATCTTTAATCCCACACACTCAGCTTTCAGAATTAATTACCACGATCGCGTCTAAGAGATAGATTTCGTAATTAGGAGTGCAATAAGTGAATTGAGATCTCCATTTATGAGTTGCGCAGGAGCACAGATCCACGATCTTAATTACGGCCGGAGGGATCCCCGAAATGAGTACGCCAAGGAACCACTGGCATATTTTGTATTTTTAATAAAAGCCATTTAATTAATAAAAAAATATTTTCGTTCTCTAAATGCATCTCCAAGATGCTTGGCATCGTCGAGATAATCCTCCATATAATAGATAATTAAATATTTTATGGACCCTTTGTGTAGCCAAATTTCATTTAGCCCATTAACCCCGTTATGTCTTTCGTTTCGACGAAAACATTTTTAAAGATTTTATTTTGGAAACCATACAATTCAGTGAAGCGACAAAAATAAAAGGATTTTGTGCTTTCGCTTTAATGTCCTACCTCTTACGAATTCAATTTGCTTTTAACACAATTTGGAGTTCTATAACAAAGTAGGTGATAAGGTAATGGTAACATCATTTGGATGTATCAATTTTGCATAATTGTGACTAAAATTACCATTTTTTAGTGTAATTTTTTATGTATGTTGGTACAGAACTTCTAACATGCGAATTTGGGAGGGATAGGGTCATCCTTTAACCGAAGAAAGATATCCTAGAAATCTTATCTTATATATCTATAAAAATGCCTGTATGTGTGTATGTATATATGTATATATGTATATATGTATATATGTATATTCCACATAATCTCGAAAACCAGATGCCGCACAATGTTCGAACTTTTAACATCATTAAAGGTCTTCCCGGGGATGATCAAGTGGTAGTTATAATTTCCCGAAAGTCCACGGTTCGAACCCAGACGGTTAAAATAGTTTGCATAAGAAATACACGTAAAGTTCGTTTTTCTCGTTCCAGGGTTCAGTTTTTTTGAAAAACTAAATTAGAAAGAACGGTCGTAAGGAGTCGAAACGAGCATCAAAAGAAGGGAAATAGAATGAAGATTTTTATTTTGGTCGAGATATATCGTTTTCGATTCGAAATTGCGAGAATTTCGATAAAATATACGAAAATTTCGACTAAATTTCCATGTTGTAAACAAACCCATTCCCTTGACGATCAAAGCGATTGTTGATAACGAGCTCAAACGTAACTCCATAAGAAGACATGGAAAATGAATGAAATTTACGGAAATGGAATTTGTGAAGTACGAAAAGAATTCCCAGATTAGTAGTTTGTAATCCTTGATGAGTTGAACGGCGAGTTGTTAAGTTGTAGCAAATCTCCAACATCATATACCAGACTAAAAAGGTAAAGCAATTTTATTTTGTTAAATGCAGGATGCACAAATTGATTTATTTGTTGTTTTGAAGTGCTTCCTCTCCATATTCATTTATAATCCTTCTTTTATTGGTGTTGAATCTTTGTTTCTATTTTGGCATTTTGATTGCTTTTGTGGTTCGTGTTTATGATACACATTTTAAAATTGAGATACGAGTCAGCTCCATACTACATTTACTTTCCGTATAGAATATTCATCTTTGTTTATTTGAGTGAAATGTAATTTATTTCTGTCATTTACGTTAAATGCGTGATTCATTTGTCCTCTGGTACCTGTATAAAGATGTAACTTTAAACGTAGTCCTGCTTATCCTATTGTGATCTTAGAATATATATTTATATCGTCTCAGTTGAAGATATTTTTCATTCAGAGTATATGAGATTGAATATTGAGTTGGTGCGGCTTTGTAGACTTCATTGTTACTTATATTTCTAGGTATATTGAATTAGAATGTCTGGTATTTTCTATCTATAAACAATTATATTATATTTCTTACGATCAAGGTTGTTACACTGCTATTTATGAAATTTAACATCCCCGTTGAGAATCAACGGGCACTTCAGCTAGTATATATATAAAAATGCCTGTATGTGTGTATGTATATTCCACGTAATCTCGAAAACTAGACGTCACACGATGTTTTAACTTTAAACATAATTAAATGTCTTCCCGGGGATGATCAAGTGATACTTTAAATTTGCCTAAAGTCCACGGTTCGATCCCAGACGACTAAAACAGTTTTTTCATAAGAAATACATGCAAAGTTCATTTTTTTCGTTGCAGGCTTCAATTCTTTTGAAAAACTAAATTAGAAAGAACGGTCGTAAGGAGTCTAAACGAGCATCGAAAGAAGGGAAATAGAAAAAAGATTCTTATTTTGGTCGAGAAATATCGTCTTCGATTCTAAATTGCGAGAATTTTGATAAAAAATACGAAAATTTTGTCTAAATTTCCATGTAGTAAACAACTCATTCCCTTGACGATATAAATTTTTTTAAATTCGAATTTTGTTGACGAGTCTGTAGCAACCAAGTTTTATTTACATCAACTTAATTGTTTACCGTCTTCTTCGTAAAATGAAATGAGTTTTATAACAGTGGTTTACTGAAAATGGATTTCTATCGATCAATTCAACTATTGCGTATAAATATCCTGGTAAGTTGAGGATGTTAAGAATATATTCTTCTGAATTAAGTATTAAATCTAATCTATTTGTTTTGATGTATATTTAGCAAATTACGGAAATGGAGTTTGCGAAGAAAGAAAAGAATTCCCATATTCGTAGTTTGTAATCCTTGAAGAGTTGAACGGCGAGTTGTTAAGTTGTAGCAAACCTCCAGCATCCTATGATAGATCAAAAAGGTAAATAAATTTTATTTTGTTAAATGCAGGATGCAAAAATTGATTTATTCGTTGTTTTAAAGTGCTTCCACTCCATGTTCATTTACTATCCTTCTGTTATTGGTGTTTAATTTTCGTTTCTATTTTGACATTGTGATTACTTTTGTGGTTCGTGTTTATGTTACACATTTTAAGATTGAGATACCAGTCAGTTCCAAAATATATTTACTTTCCGTGTAGAATATTCATCGTTGGTTATTTGAGTGAAATGTTATTTATTTCTGTCATTTACGTTTAATGCTTGATTCATTTGGCCCCTTTGTACTTGTATGACAATGTAACTTTAAACGTGGTACTGCTTATCCTAATGTGATTACTTTGGCTGAGAAATATCGTATGCGATTTGAAATTGCGAGAATTTTGATAAAATATACGAAAATTTCGTCTAAATGTTCATGTTGTAAACAAACCCATTCCCTTGACGATCAAGGCGATTGTTGATTCCGAACTTATGTGTAATTCTATAAGAAGACATGGCGGATCAATGGCCAATTAAAATAAATTTTGAAAATAAGAGTTGAAGATTTATGGTGAAGAAAAAATTGAATGGCATTTTAAAATTTGTTGTGACAAACAATATCCTGTGAAGAAACGCACTTTGAAAGGTACGAACATTTTTTCATTGATTTTTTCAATTTTCTTTAAGCGTCTGTGAAAACCGAGTTTTGTTTATGGTAACGTAATTGTTAACTGAATATTCAGTGAAATAAAATGATTTCGAAATTCTTACGTTGATAGAATTTGCATTCTCACTGTCAATTCCACTGATTTAAAATAATAACGTGGTAAGTTGTGGACATCTCTCATATTATTTTTGAGTTTTGACGGAAATTACGGACGTCCTTATTTCTTATGTTTAATCGGTCTTTGTTTTCCTTCAAGTTTTGAGCGACGAGTGGTCAGGAGCGAATAAGTAACATTTAAAAGCCTAAAAAGGTAAAGCGATTTCAGTTATCTGTAGACCGCAATAAATCTAAGATATTATACTAGAATGGGTAACCCCTTACTTCAATCCAAATCCAAACTACTGCCCGCGGGCCGCATCTGCTTTTGGTAGTTAATAAAGCTGAACAGTTTGGAGACCCCACTTGAAACGCAGTATATTGTGGATATCATAGACACAAGTATAATAGTTTTTGAAATCATTTCTCAGTTTTGCAATCACAAATGAATAAAGTCTATTCTACTGCACTATAATACTATGCAATTTTGTGTTGAAAATCCTTACTGCAACAGATTTAAAAACGTTTAAAAAACTTATGTAGCATTAATAGCCGGTATTGTAATGATATTTTGCGTTGTTTATAACTGTAATCTTCATACAGATGGCTTTGTCTTTTCATCATATTGTTTATTAGTTTCAATATTATGAAATTGCATGATTTAATGTATTGTTAATTGTTTAAAGTGAAAAATTCTGTTTTTTTTCAAACCGTATAGAAATATCTAATGCTGCGTAAATTATAGCTGCAGTAGCAATATCAACGTTCAATTATAATTACGAGCATCGTGATCAACTTACTGATTTATGCATTTCGTTATGAATACATAGTATGATTTACCTAGGTGTTTACTGGACAGAGTGCCATGTCGGAATAAAACTCTGATATTGAAAACAGCTAACCCAAATGTCAATATTTAACATACTGTACGCTGAAATTTATTAATTTGACCTCAGCCGAAGAATAGGTTATAATTCTTAAACATCTTAAACATAAGTTGTTTTCGGGATAAGAAACTATTCAGATAACCACAAAATGTAAATTTACTTAAGCCACTATACGCCTTCTCAACGGAGGTAGGTGGTGTCTGTATTTATTGATTACTGTGAAGATTCTACGCTGAATGTATTTTGTGGGTCCAGGAAATAATTTATCTTAGAAGTTTTTCATTAGTTACTGGAGAAGAAATTAATATATCAGATCATTTACATTGCCAATATTTTCCCAAGCCATACGTCACTCGCGGAGTACATAAATCCAAAAATCTTAACCAAGTCCCGTACACAGACATATCGGCAAAGTGTTTACCGAGATCAAACTATTATTTTTCGAAGCCTTATCACTTACCAAACCTAATAAATATTTGCAATAAAATAATTGCAAATATTTATTAGGTTTGTAATCAAATACTTTTCTGCTCACTTAACCCAATGCACTTATCATACAATGAATTTCGACTTAAGAGCATAGCTCCACAGACTGATTTCGGTAAAGTTGTCGCTCTATTGTCATGGCTTTTATAGTTCCATCCTAATATGGCGTTGTGTCTTGTACTTAATCATTCCCAAGATCTACGACTAAGTTCCTGGACATTAATTAACATACCACTACATTTTATACGAGTCACAAATTCTCACTAACAACCTCATGTTATGAGTATAGCCAAGATAAAACAATGAAACATACCTTCTGGTTCCATGATACACCATTTCTTATTTAATGTATATAGTTTTTTCTTCACGTAAGAAATACAACAATGACGTATTTGTCCATTCTCGGAATCACACTTATTCAGTTACTGAAGATATCCTCTCAATGAGGACCAGTCGAAAGTTTGCGGCTTCAATCGGCGTAGAAAGAAGGAATATGCTCCTTTAGGAGATAAAAGTCAGAGGGGAAGAAGCTATTACCTATGCCTCTTTTCATACGTAGATACATTTTGATACATTGTTACCGAAAAGTTCATTCAGATACTAGAACCTGCCTTCAGAAGATATAAGCCAAGAGAGAAGAAGCTATATGTAAGCCTCACTTTCATATGTAGATACATTTTGACACATTGTCACGGAAAAGATCATCAACCTGCGTTAAATTGAATATTGAGTTAGAGTGGATTTTTACACTTAATTGTAACTTACATTTCTTGATATATTGGTTTGGAAAGTCTGGTATTCGCTATTTACCAACAATTATGGAGAATTTGTTACGATCAAGGTTGTTACACTGATATTTATGAAATTAAATATCCCCGTTGAGAATCAACGGGTACTTCTGCTAGTTTTAAATAATAAACAACATTCCGTTGCAAGATGTTAAATGTTTGAATGTTTATTTTATTTCTACCTCAATAGGTATGGGAATAAAGACTTTTCGAGCTTAAATGGATTTAAATTCGATCGACTGTTTGTGAGGCAATAATAAAAATAAAATATTAGGGTCACTTAAGCCTCGTTTACCTATGAAACAAGTATTCCATTTCTAGCAAAAATTTCGCGGATCGATTTTAGGATTCCACTCCATTGGAATCGCTAAATTTTAGGCTAAACGTCGATTATATTCTCTCAATACCAATGATTTTCTAAATCAAATTGAGATACCTTTTTAATCAATGAGTTCTTTCAATATCACACAAAATCTAAATAAATCTTAAACATAAATTTATAACGCTTTATTTTCTAAAAGCCTTAGGGCTTGTTATACACAAGGAGCTTCATCATAAACTCTTCCACCAACTTTATATCAGAAACGATTATCAGTAATCACACGTTACCGAGTACCTCCACTTTGATTTTTTAACGGTCAGATATTTAAGTAAGGTTTAAGAAAGTTCACCGCAAACAAAGCGATTATATCCTCACAGATCTATGCTTTAGCTTCATCGATCCCCTTTAGATCGCTTCACCATCAAGTTTCACTCCCCTTCCATCATTCCATCTTTCATTTAACGATAGTGTGGTTCAGTTTTCTTATTCTACACCCAAAGATGACATTATCGGAAAGAAATCGGTCCCTACAAATAAATTCTTTTTGGAATTTTCACATTTTTAATCTGAAGGAAAATTCACCCATACAGTAGAAGCATAGATGTAATCCTTTGCCGTCAATGCATATGTTGCAAGGTAGTATTGATCATGAACTAATTGCCTCAGAAATATATTCCCCTTTGATTCTATCGTGGTTTCTCAACATCGGTTAACTCTCGCTCAGCTTTTCCTTCCACATATTTTACTCAATCAATCCTAAGAACCCATCTCAATATCAGAAAAGTCTACTTCTTCCACATCTTGTACGCATCCTAAATTTGAACTTCTCTAGAATCATTACTACGTCCTCATCTTAAGTTGCACATTTGTAATCAATCAAAGAAGATTTAACTTTGTGGAACTCCATCCTAGTAAATGGGTGGGAATAACTGTGCAAAAATTCCACTTGTTAAAAAGTTTTTAATATCGCGACCGGTTTCGGACGTTAGACCATTATCAAGCATAGGAGTTATACAGGAGTACACATATCTATACACAAAGGTACAAAACACTCACTCCTTACAATTTCAAGCCCGCATTTTACACCACACACAACTTAGGTAAAATGCTTCTCAATAATAAAGATACTTTTAACCATACACGAAAAAGTGCCATTTACAAATTACACTGCAACGATTGTGGGGCGATTTACTTCTGTCAGACGTCCCGAAATTTACAAATAAGAAAAAAAGAACACTTTAATTCATTCCGTAACAATACACAGGCACCATATTCAGCAAAACATATGTTAGACAACAATCACACTTCAGATTTCTCCTCTTCTCTAGTGCATTGTCACCACAAAGGACGCAAACTAAGTTATCTCGAACAAATAGAAATAATACACCACTTAAAAAACAATTACACACTCACCAACATCCATCTTTCCCCTAATTATTCTTCCCTGCTGTCCATTGTTAACCTGCTTCCCCTTCCTCCCAGTGGCGGATCCAGGGGGGGGGAAAAGGGGGACATTTCCCCCCCCCAAATCCAAGAGAATATATTTTCCGAGGCCAATAATTTAATACTTATAAAACGAGCGTCGTCTATAGATGACGTGTGACGGTTGTCGGAGTAATGTTGTCGCATGCTCTTGGCCCTTTACACGAGGCCATTCTGTGCGGCTTCCGAGTCGCGCCACTCATAGCTGAACATTATTTCAAATGGAGGAGTTCACACAAGTAGCGGGCACAAAATCAGACGCGCCACTGGACGCGGCCGCCATTCAGTCGCATGCGGTGGCGATGCAGACTGTGAGACAACATTGTAACGCCTTGTTATACGGAAGAAACTGACAATGTTTGAAATCGGCGACTGCTTTGCACTCGAAGTTCTACTTTGTCTTTCTCTCTCGAACGACTAAAGCTAAAGTTCCCCCCCCACTCGCTATGGCCCTTCCTGGAAGTTCCCCCCCCAAAATTTACGCCTGGATCCGCCCCTGCTTCCTCCTCCCCCTAACACCGCTAATAGATAATCTGATTGGTGGCTTTGTTTTGTACCTTTGTGTATATATATGTGTACTCCTGAATAACTCGTATGCTTGATAATGGACTAACGTCCGAAACCGGTCGCGATATTAAAAACTTTTAAACAAGTGGAATTTTTCACAGTTATTCCCACCCATTTATTACACATTTGTGCTGTTTGGTATTTCTACATGTTTCCTGCTGTTTTTAGATTGAGTGAAAATAAACAACAAATTTATTAATTCATTCCTTCGAACACACGAAAATTTCTCTTCATTTTTTCTGCATAGAACCTTGAAAACCAGGGTGATACCAATAAGATTCGTTTTAAAGAATGTATGAGAGTTGCGAATTTATTTCTCGCCGAGCTAGTTATAGCAGATTCCAATAGATGGCAGAGCAGTGGAGGAGCAACGGCAGACGTCGGAACTACGCGAAGCGGTAAACAGTCGATTTTCGAAAAGTCTGTCAGAAAGATTGCCGCCCATACATTATCCATAAAAATTGTATTCAGGACATTTACAAAATCAGGATGAAAGAGACATTATGGAATATTTTCTCTCATCGGTGTCACGGGAAAGGAAACGCAAAGTTGTTGGTCGAAAATTCGTTTCCCGCATTAAGCAAGTTCCGCAACACAGCATTGTTATGAGCATTTAAGGTGGATATTTAAAGGCTCACGTTTTTAACACAATACTTTCAAATATTGCCTACTAGATTTATTATAGAAAACGGAATTACATTTACTGTATTTCAATGCTCCATTCCTGTTTCTTTATCAAAAGTTCAACATTTTAGCAACAAAATAAATTTCCATGGTCAATCACGACTAAATCACTGCCTTAAAATAATTATTCTATATACAAATTTAATATACATTATGAAATGTAGTCATTACCTTTTTAATTTTTAAATAAACTAAACCACTTCGTTTAATGTGTTGTATGATATTTAACTTTGCTGCTATCTCTGGCAATAAATCAGCGAGTGGTGGATAACACAGCTGATACTGAGATGGGGAGAATAAAATCTTTAGAATTAATCCCGAACTATAGGTTCATTCGGCACTTCGTCATATTTAGAAACCGTTACTTACCCATGAAGTACTTAGCGCATTTTAAGGATTCAGCAGAACAGATCTAACTTAATTTTATGATAAAAAGGCAATGAAGAAACAAAAAGAATTATTTACATACAAGACGAAGATAAGCCTATTCGAAGAGGAAAGTATCGGAAAATTGACGATTCGGTACTTTAAATGAAATTCTTGTCTTCGAATGATCAGCTGCGCAAAACCGCATTTTGCTTTATATATAACGCGATAAGTCAACTGGAATTCAATCTTCATTTATAACTAAGTCTTTCTAACCTAAGTAATACACCATCATTGGAATCTGTGTTTTTCATATATCCATGTTCAACCAAGTTTACGTTTAAATTAATCCTCTCCTGAGATTATGATAATCTCTAACAGAATCCCTTTCATACCCGCTAACCAAGGAGTTACCAAAGTTTTCGGTCCACCACACCTCATTGGTTTCAGTTAACTATCTAATTAATCCCTTTCCAGTTTTGCTAGAAATGAATCCTTAAGTTTACAAATGTGGTTGACAAAAAGTGCCAACATAGAATAACAGGAGATCATTGCTGATTCAACTACTTTTATAAGATGTCAAAGCGTACACAAACATTTTTATCTTTGATCAAAATTATCACGTAATTAATTTGCTTCACAGACATAAGCCAGAAGCCATTCTTTCTTTCCATATTTCCTTTCTATTGGTACTTGAACAAATTAAATATTATATTTTATAATCTTTTTTAAAACCATGTCCATTTTTTATACTTTACATAAGAAAAAAAGTTAACTGGAAGACTTGCAACAAATTTGCCCAACGAAGACCCTTTTATGTTCACTTACTCCTCTCATTGCTCCCAAGAGATATATGACAGTCACATCGGCACTCTGATTTCATCCAGTTATTTTTTTATCATATTCTCTTTAGTAATTTCGTCTATACAATAGGGGCGATTCTTTTTCATCGTTGTAACTGAATTCCGACTCTCTAAAATGCACTAAAATATCTCCCCATGTCTGCAAACTAATTTTTCTTCGTTTTTCTACAAACAAATATCTTGAATAGTTCCAAAGACTTACTATAAACACAAGAATACACAAGTTTCAATCTCATTACAGAGAAATGACACTTCAAGTGCCTGCATTAGGCTTTCTTATGAAGGCTCTTAATAAATAATGTGCGTTATAATTCTTGATAAAAGTATATTCGAGTGTAGAGATGTCCGGCGTATGCACTGGCATAAGTTGTGATTTACTATTTTAGGATTTGTGAAGATTGCGTGGAGTGGAGACTTTGTTACCTCGATTTCGATGAAAATTATTACATCTATTCCATAATCATCCAACTACTATTCCCTCATTTAGTATTGTGAAGACATACATCACGCAAACGCTTCCCATACGTAGCATGCCTTTTAGCAAACGATTCAGATTATAAGACATAAAACTAACATACTTAATCAATGCAATATCCATCAATTATTTATCGAAATTGATAAATCTACCATTTTATTTATGTCCTCATTAACTTTTCCACTGAAACGATTTCTGTGGACTTTCACGAATTGTATAACAGAACAGGAATGTTTCATTTTCATTAAAGTGATTTCAAAGGAGAGATCTTTGCAAGAGACGTTCCTCACCTCATCTCGGATTAGACAACTTTCAGAAAGAAATTTCAACCACGAAGAGAAACGTTTAAACTGTAATATAATAAATCAAATGAGAATGTGGATATTAATTTGCAAGAGACAAAGGATCTCCAAAGTTAAAAGCTCACCGATAAGATATCAAGATTATTATAATATCAAAGGCTACATTCTTGAGGTTGTAAGAGTGAAGATAATTCAGCTTGACCAAGACTCTCGTAGAGATCGCGATAGTGTGAAACAACAGGAAACCTTCAATGACTTGGCCTCAATAAAATCGCGAAATACGGTAAACAACTTCACAATCTCCCTCCGATACTTAATAGATCTTGATAAGGTCGACCCTTCGAAAAACACATCAATAAAATCTTACAAAAGTGATTTCCCGAGTTTTTCGCAACAGTTCCAATTTCAATATCTCTGAAAATTCCGTGATGATAACAATCTTACGGAAAAGCCCTTGAAAAAGTGTACTCTGAAGATGAAAGAGTCTTTAGATTAAAAAAAGTAAAAGTGTGGAGAAAAAATGTTGTTTGTAGAACTGATAAACTTCCTGGAAATGCATAATTTTCAGATATTTATCAAAAGATAGCTCCACTCCTTTTAAGAAAATATATACTAATTCTAATAAATCTTTTTCATCATGCGCATTAATTATGTAAAACATGATTTTTATTTCTGAGTAATTCATTACTATCTTTTTTATGCTGTTAGATTATTCGTCCTGACTATCACCGCCAATAAAGTATTAGTTAAGTTTACTTAAAGTATTAATTAGTTAGTTTATATCACCCAGGTAATTTTATTCGATGAAACAACCAAGAGTTGCAAAAATAAAAAATAACTGAGGGAACATAAAGATTTATAATGTATGTGTGTTTGTTTTTATGGACCAACAAAATAATAATTATCAATATAAATTTATAATTGAATGGCACAAACAACTCTTCCTCAACATTTCATCTAATTCTCATTTACTTAAGTTGAAAATTATTTTGTGTTCTCCATAAAAACAAATTATTTATTCCAAGATATTTCAGTTTGAAATTTACAGGATATTTCAGAAATATTTTAGAGCATTTTCCTAAAACTTATGAAACCGAAAGCGAAACCAAGGAATTAATTTCAAGAATAAATGAGTATTAATCAGAGGGAAATTAAAACAATTATTGGAATGAAATTTCGAACGATTTGATGCAATCGAAAATGGATTGAAAACAGATCGAGTATAATCAAGATGAATTATCCATCATCACGTTTCTCCTACCTCTGGTTCAATATTTGTATATGAACACTGCATTATAAATAATATATTGGAAGAGAATGAAATCAGACCTGTCACAACGACATTCATCTTACACAGTCGATAATGATGTAATATGTCAGAAGGATTTGACCTCATCAAAGGTTCATTTGCATACGCGATAACTTACATAATAACGATGCCCGAAATTTCCTCGTTCAACGACCTCGAACTTTCTGTACAGTTTATCAGACAGCACAGTTGATGATGAAATATTGCAAAACACATTCCTCTAAGGCGATAAACGTGAATTAGGCATAGTAGCGGAAGTGCCCGTTGAAATTCAACGGGGATAATAAGTAATCATAAATGAAGTTATCCTCTCCAAAGATTCTAGCAGCTAAAGGTGGATGGGTAGAGGACCCTCCCAGCCTTTAAGTAGATGGCTTTATGGTTTGTATATTGGTACGCATTAAAGCTTTTATCTAGGAAGATGGATTGAGAACGAAATTTATGATGTTTGGATAGTAAATAAGTATACATACACTTGTAGGTATTTCATTTGAATACATTTAATATTAATAAGTATACGGTTAAAATGGCTTTTATACGATTGAAGAAAGGCAAGAAGTTTTACAGACCCTAATTTGTCCCAAGCAAACCTTTACTGATAGATTCCAACACTACATGCCTCTCATTTCTCTCATTCTACCGATACCGTACATAACTTATGAGATAACATTTAAATCCACTGGAGTTTAAATCCCCTGTACGCGTATCTAATCGCTACGCTAATCAATAAGTTAATGACATTACTCGAATTGAAAAGGAACGCAAGTAGAAGAGAGGAGTGGAGATCCATGAGAGCTAACATCCTGATCGGAGAAGCTACCAATTGATTGATTGAATACTCGTAAGTATGTTATTAACTATATCAAATTCGTCTATGTTGACTTTGAAACTGAGTTTTACTTATACTTCATCAGTAATAAATGCAATAATTAAAAAAGTAACTTTAATCGACAGTTCTAAAGTAAATTAATTCATTTTACTTCCAATTTATAACAAATTATAACGTTATAAAGTATCTGAATCATAAAAAATACTTCACAGCACTCAACGTATGTGTTATGATTAACAAAGAGAAAAAGGCAATGTCGCGAGAAATATCTGTGTAAAGGAAACTGACAAATTTATTATTTAATATTTATTCATTTGTGACTATGAATACCGCCCTAGAGTCATTTTGGAAAATCTCCAACCGTTAAATGAGCGTAAATCACACACGCTGTCGTCACAAGAGGTTACAATAATCCTAACTAAGGTACGTAACCTAACTAACATACTGGTAGAAAGTCATGCTAAAATATTGAAAACATGCTAAAATATTGAAATTTTGATGGCCCCAAACAAAATCACAGTCACATCTTGATGAAACACTTCCATTTAAAACTTAGGTAAAGTATAGTAGGCTCAGTACTGTGAGAGCAATACATACATAGGATAGAAATGGTGATGGAATTTTTTATTTCTTTTTATTTATTTTAGTTATTATCATTTATTTTCTCATTTCATCCCTTAGATCAATTCTTTATCGGAACCCTTGTTGTTGTATTCAATTATGAGCGGCAGTACATTCTCTGAGGCCAAATTACGCTTAAAAATATGATGTGGCCAACACATGACTTTATCCGTATTTATTGAAAACAGAAGCCTATGCCGATAATATATAAATAACTCCAAAACATGAGAGTTACAGGAAATATTTCATACAACATTTGTAGTAAAATACATTATCTATAACTTTGATACATAATTGTATATATACACCTACATTGCATTCTGACAGAGATATGTATGAAAAATTTCCATTTCTGGATAAACAACAACTTCCGGTTAACCATTATTCAAGAATAACTCCTAAAAAATCAGTATTACGAAAGCATGTTTCATACAAAAGTTGTAGTAAAATACATTATCTACAACTTTTGTTTATAATTGTATATACCTACATTGCATTCTTACAGAGATAATTAAGAAACGACATTTTGTTCCGGATAAACCGCAACTTCCGGTTGAGCGGTATTCATCGAAAACTAATCAACTCTTGGCATTATTAGGAAAATACTAAATATGAATTTTGGAAATGATCGGATAATTACTTTTTAAGATAGAGCGCACACAAACGTTTTCACCACAGACAGACATGTTCGGGAAAATAGCGAAAACGAACTCTATGGGCCCCAAAAAATCTATTTCCGTCGAAATCTGGAGGTCGAATTTTTTTGCGAATACAATACTTTCTCTATACTACTTATAGGGAGAAAGTAAAAATAAAATTGAAAGACAAAATACGCACATTGAACGTCGCACTACGGCCATATTATCCTCTGAAGAGAAGACAATTAAAATACGTGGGCAAAGTGGAGAATAGAAGCGGCAGCTCGGTCTCAGCTGCACCTCTACACTGATATTCTGCAAATGTACACGCATACTTCTGAAATGCTATTTGTGTTAGTTTGTCAACGCAGAGCAAGTTAACTTCACCAGTTATCCAAGCGATTAACTGCGGAGGTGTAGTCTAATAAATAAATACATACATTTATACTAAAATTGTCGTCAAAATGAATCTGTGATACCTGATGCATTTATTTTCTCTGCTTCGATAACTTAATTAAAAAAAAATACTGCCTCTTTTTTAACAGTCTGATGGGTCCAAAATAAACGGAGCATTTGATACTTTGTTAACCCTCCGAGGCTGGATTTATTTTTTTTTTGTAATTATTTTAAATTTCTTTCATATTTCGATTTGTGATTGTCTGAAAACAATACCCATAAAATATTATAGATAAACGACACATAAAACCAGCCAAACATACAATACATATAAAATACAAAATTGCAACATTGTCATCGAGCTCTCCTACTCTGTGATACAAAATGAAATAATAGTAGGTGTCGGATGATGCCATATGGCATCCGTAGTCCGTCGAGGGTTAATTAAGGGCAAATACCAGGAAATCGAGACGGCTGGACCAGCGGACATCCTAATGTCAGTAATCCGGGAGTTTCCTCTGTTTCCGATGGCACTTAAGTACGGCAACCGGTTTTGGGAGAAACCTCCATTTGCATATACTCGTAGTTCTTTATATGCTGAGGACACGCCAATGCGATTTCCATGGGGATGATTATTCACTGGGCTTTCCATGAATTATTATGTCGCAATATTCAAAAAGAGTACATTTAAAGCAGGAAAGCCATTCATTGAAATGGTGTGAAATTCTGTTTGATGTGCTTTTAATCACTTCTCCCTCTTTAAAATGAGGATTCATCCGGACGTCCAAAATCGCGATGTTAGAAAACTTGCTTTGATGTTTTGCAGTCGACACTTTTGTCTAAAGTATACATAACTAACTGAAACGGTGACGAATTCAAATGAAAGTACCCTGAATACCCGTGTATAAGCCGAGTTTTTAAGCACATAGTTTACGCTGTAAAATCCCCTCTTATACTCGAGTTAGGTTAGTCTGTTCTCCAATGGTAAAACTCGGCCGTAGTCGGAAATCGGCTTATTAATTCTCACACACTCAATTAAGAATGTTTTGTCCATTTTCTTCTACTTACCTTCTTACGCTGCAGATACTGTAATTTTATTGTTACGTATTTTTATTTTTAAATTTACCAGTAGCTGTTGCATTTCCCACCTTAGGCTTATATTCGAGTCAATTAGTTTTCCCAGTTTTATGGGATAAAATTAGGTGCCTCGGCTTATATTCGGGTCGGCTTGTACTCCAGTATATACGGTAGATTTTTTGAAAAAATTACTCTCATAGTTTTCACACGGTTTGAGGACAAAAAGAACTTTAATTCACCCAAAGTAAGAATCAGCAAAAACAACTCTCGTAGGCAATGAAGGTGAGGCCTGCAAAGAAACGACTTAAGGCCGGGTGGCCACCAAATGCGAAGCGAAGCTAAGTTGAGCGAAGTTACGCCGAGCGGACAACACTTTCACAAACGAACGAAAAATGCAGTTGCGGCCACCGGATACGAAGCGGAGTTGAGCTGAGAATTGTGACGTCATTCAGCTTCGCAAGGCACATCTTCCGAACGGTCGTGGTTCGTGCTGAAGCGAAGTCAGCTTCCCCCTCCACAGCGCTCAACGCGATAGCGGTGAAAGGGCTCTCGCTTCTTTCCTCGGCAGTATCCGAATTGATGTCAGTGTGTGAAAGATACATTCACAAGCATGAAAGGTGTGATTAATTCCCAATTACAGCTTTCTTTCAGAAACATTAATGTAATTATAGATGACCGATTCCATTTCACAAAATGTAATCACTTTCAGTCAATCTATGGATCGGACCACCTAATTTAATTACTTCCAATGTGGTTACACTTCAATTAAGTCCCAATTTAAGATATTCACTCGTCTTAGCGGAACGCATTCATTGTGAAAATGTCGTCCGAAACTACAGCCGAGAAAAATTTTCTCGTAAATATAATCATTGAACGCAGGTCAGTTTTTTTAAATAAACAAATTATGTGACATCGTCAGCAGTTAATTGTCTCGGAGAGGAACACCAGCTTAAAAAACATAGCTTTAAAACCAAAAACAGTAGGACATTCCTTTATACACCATTAAAAAGAATAAAAATACGACGAAATGAAGTAGGTTTAAAAAAATGGCTTGTACTCCACTCCGAGATATTTACCCGTCAGCAAAAGTTAGACGTTGGATGAAGAGTGAAGAAAAATTTAATTGCCATGCTTACGTGAGTAAAGTGATTAATTGTTGTGATGCTCTTTACGGAATAATTTATTTATGTGCTGATATTTAAATAAGAACTATTTATACTATCAGTTCCGTCATTACAAAATGAAAAGTGTACTCGAGGGTTGTACGAACGATAGGAAACTTATTTGCTATAAGCGAAACAGAAAAATTTTTGTCCAATGGCTTTAAATAATATCTTAATTAAAGTGTGCCAGCATAATTATTATAACAGAATCCGTCTATTACGGAAATTCCATGATTTAACCTTAATATCAAAGAGTTAAAATCTCAGACGGCAACTTAAGGCTAGATCTTACGCCATCTTGATTGTTTATAAACGAATCGCTTCGCTCAGCTCCTCTTCCAGTTGCCGACCCTCGGAGAATTAACTTAGCTGCACTTCGCTCCGCGTCATTCTGTCCAGCTCAGCTCAGCGCCGCTTCGCATTTGGTGGCCCCCCGCCTAAGGGTGCTCTCATTCGGAATTAGAGCGTCGATCGATGTGCCAGCATTGACTCATCGCACTGGGAATAATTGTTCGCTTCCCAGAAGAAATCGTTTTTCTTTTGTGGAGGTGCGGACGACCTCTCGTGAACCGAACAGGGTTATCGAGCGTCGATGGCACTTTTTTCCGTCTGGGGAGGAATTTGCCGCTCTAAGGCTGCACAATATGCCTTCGGACGCTCTCACCGAAGACACTGTTTCCCGAAGGAAACCCAGACAATCTATCAAAGAAGAGTTCACACAAAAGATATTTTACTCGATCTTGCTCATGAATCGTTTTACCGAATGAGTATGTGCAATGTAAATTAACTGCTTCCATGATACACTGTAGTATTTACGAAAATAATTCATTGAAAAACCTTATTCACAACCTCAAATTATACTCATAGAATGATATGACGTGAACTTCGACAAAATATGAAATATCGTGAACTCTCTTGAAATCGAAGCACTGATAAAATAATTGATTGTTCAAGTCTAGTTTAAGTTTACTAATTCTTCATTGCAATAAGTGAAAGAGGCACGCCACGATGTAGCTCACAGGGAAAAATGGATTACTGTTTGTAGTTTTGACCTATAACCGTAAAATAGTTCTCTTTTCGAACCACAAAATAAGAAGAAGGCAACCTTCGAACCAAAAAAATCTCTCAAGAACAAGTAATATAATATCGGTATCAAATCGTTTCTGGAAGTTTTAATTGCAAGATGTTTACTGTAAGAGTAAAATTTTGGCATACGTCTATATACGATTGTATCATCATATCACTTTACTAAGTAAACAAAATAAATCACTCAGCCAATCGTAAATTTTACAGTTGGTTTTTCAACAAATAACACTCTCTTTCTCCTCAACTGACTACATATAAGGTAATTCCGGGTGAGATGCCCCACCGGGAGAGATGCCCCAGGCGTAGGATTTTTAAGGAAAACCACAATATTGCTCTACTGAAGGTATGCGTCAGTCAGTTGGAAGGCACTCGTCTATCTGCAGTTACCTAAATGTCTATGTTATATAAAATTTTGACTAGTACATACTGTATGCATTATTTTGATACTGTTTTTTATAATATTCTTTTATTTTTCCTGATAATGTACGTTTTCCTTGTTTTTCTATTTTGTTTTTTTATGTTACTTTGTATATTGCTATCTCTTTTTAAATGTGAACTGATTCTTATTTATGTATCGCATGTAAGTACTTATTGGTAGTGTATTTATTTATTTTTGAATGTTTTTCTCTTCTCTTATCTTTTAGCTATTACTATCGGTAGGTTTGCGCAGGTTTTTCACACCCCCCTTCCTTGTGGGTGTTTCCCTGCAATGGATTTTTTTTCCCTAAGAATCTCTAAGGTTTTTAACATTCACAATTCTTATAATTTTTTCTTCTTCTTATTTTATAATTAATGACGATGGTTTGGATGGAAGAAGAGACTTTTAAGTCTCAATCTCGCCCAAATAAAGACGATTTATTATTATTATTATTATCTGCAAGAGTTTCACGGCGATTAATTCTTTTTACACAGTTTTATAGCAGCATTTCAAGTAGGCACTGTTTTTTTCCGCCCTGTTATAAGATAGGGTATAATGTTTCTGGTTGGCATCTGTTTAAATGTTTGAGTATTTTGAATTAAAGGGCAAACACTTGTAGCTATAGGTTCATCTATTATCCACGTGCAGTGACTGGCCATCTTGGACAAAGTGTATCCCCCACTGGCTGCAAGGGCATCTCTCCCGTACTGAAAGAAGATACCCCTCTTCTCGGGATAGATGCCCCGGTGCTATTTTTAGGAATATGTTAGGTATTAGTATTAATTTATCTTTAAGGTGATACTGATTAAGGCTTTTTCAAGATCACGTTTGTAATCTACATTTAAATTTCATTTCAAATTTAAATCCACGGTCGAATGCATTTTATGCACGGTCAAAAGATGACGTAGTGTTTAGAAAGCACTAGGGTGGTGCGTTTTGCCACTTTCTTCTGATCGAAATGTAATACCCGGAAAAGGTGGCCCACCCACACTGAAATTACAAATATAATTTTTTTTTTTTCGAAATCAAAAAATATCTTGTGAGAATTCTTACCACGAAATTTCGACAAAAAAATTTACATTGTCATATATTTTTTCGGTTGAATCGACAGTAATATTTTTGCGTGAAAAGATGTCACTTGCAAAAAAACTGATGAACTAGCCTTAATATGCTATTTATATGCCTCCAAAATGTTTTGCAAATTAAACTTTTAAATAGGTTTTAAAGTTTACTTAAACGTTTTCATAGATCCTGAATTTAAGGTATATTTAACAATTTTGTATATGACAATCTCTTTCCAGATTAAATTCAGTTTAAGCTAATGTGGTATCTCTCTCATAGAGGTGGGGCGTCTCACCCGGACACTCGGGAGAGATGGCCAAATGCATGGGTGCAGAAAAACTTTAATATTTTGTGTGAAAATGTTTTTAAACAAAATTTGTTTATATCCTGTTAATAATCAATAAATTTTCTATTATATCACGCAGTTTCACATTCTTGTTATCACTTAAGTCATCCTTAGGAAGTCATTTCCTTTGGTGGGGCATCTCTCCCGGAATTACCTTATATAAAAATATAGCAGAACATTTTTCTGTGGTAAACGTGATAAAACAATATGTTAGAGTAAATTTTCGCTAAGGAATAGCTCGTACAAGGGGTTATATATAATCAGTGTATCAGTAATCAGATGTTATCTTGATAGTATAACTTCAGAGGTGAAAATAAAAGGAAACTTCAAAGTTAAACACTTATTGTTAACGGAAAAAAATTATCAGACATTACAGAAATGATTTTGCCGATAACAATGAAGAAAGAGGCGCATTTTGATCTTTGCGTATAGTTGGGATAACTAACCTTGGGTAAAACATATATCTAAAATATAAAAAATTAAAAAAAAGAAATCTCACAGCTGTGTATATTGACCCAAAAACCTAATTTTACTGCAAGGAATTTTAAAAATAGCTGACATATTATTCTTATCATACACAGTATCAGTTCAGCACCTATGGTCTATTAGGCACTTAAACTATTTCACTGACATTTTTCCATAGTCTATCACGAAATCCAAAAATGTTTCACGTAAAATTCCATTTCGATCATTGTTCATTATTTACATTGTATTTATTAAGGATTTCATCGATTCAATTCTGGAAAATAGCTGACATAAAAAACAATACATACCTATAGTCTGTGTTAATTACGAATCTCTAAATGTTATGACTCAAAATTCTAATTTCTCCCACTCTCCTACTATGACCATAACTCCTAGTAAACACTTAATGATTCAAACTTATACTAACAATTGTTTTTGTTCTGCACACCCGCAAATTTAATTTTCATTAATTGAAGAATTCCACGCCTTCAAAGCAGTAATTAAGCATATAAGGCTCACGCTTCCTCGCGTTATTCCAAATTTCATTTCGATCATCTTGACAGTAGTCATCTCCAAATTATACTTTCTAAATCGATGAACGAAGGTAGGGTCCCAACAGATTGGAAATTATCAACTATTACTCCTGTTTACAAAAGCGGATTAAAGGAGGACCCAGGAAATTATAGACCCATATCATTAACTTCGCTGTCCGGAAAGGTAATGGAACATATCGTCGTAAGCTCACTCATGGGATTTTTAGATAGAAATCAATTCCTCGACGCGAACCAGCATGGTTTTCGTAAGTCCCGATCATGTGAAATCCAACTTGCTCTATTTGTACACGATATCTTAAAGTCCGCCGAAAGTAAAAAGCAAGTGGACGCTATTTTCCTCGATTTCAAAAAAGCATTCGATAGAGTCCCCAACTACAAACTAATTTACAAACTAAAACTAGCGGGCATTAACAAGGAAGTAGTCGACTGGGTTAAGGATTTTCTCTACGAGAGGGAACAACAAGTTGTACTGGATGGCGTTATCTCATATAGAGTCAAAGTTACCTCTGGCGTACCTCAAGGTAGTGTAATTGGACCTCTTCTTTTCCTTATTTTTATCAATGACTTGAGTGACGATATTTGCGGATGACTCGGTTATATATAGGGAAATAACAAACGAGGAAGACCGAACATCTCTCTCAAACGATTTAGTCCTCATCCAAAGGTGGTGCGAAAAATGGGAATAAGATATTATTGTAGGTAAATGCTCCGTAGTTAATTTCTTCGAAAGGAAAAATTTGCGTCCAAATCACCCGTACAAAATTAATGAAATTAATATAAAAGTAGTAGATTCAGTTGAATATCTCGGGATCAACATTAATAATAACTTAAATTGGAGCAAGCATATTTTGAAAAATATGCGGCAAAGCAAATATAAGGCTTGGCTTTTTAAAGCGTATTGTCGGTAAATGCGATGGAAAGGTGAGAGAGCGATGTTATGTTACCTTGGTCAGACCTCTTCTGGAATATGCGGCAAATATATGGGATCCGGCGGATGAAACGTGTACCCGCGAACTCGAGAAAGTGCTGCGTAAGAGGGTTCGCTTTGTTAAGAAATGCTACGATAAAAAAGTAAGCTTTACAAAAATGCTCTCAGACGTAGGTTGGGAATCCTTGAGAGAAAGGAGATTGGAAACTAGGCTGCGATTGCTCAATAAACTCAGGGAAATTACATTTGCGGAAGATACAACTGGTATCATACACCCCCCTGCTACCTCGGTCGATCCGATAATGAGCGTAATTTAAGAGAAATAGACGCTAGGACGACACAGTTTAAACATTCATTCTTACAGCGATAAGCGATAGTAACCGAGGAAAGAAGTAGTTTAGATTCACCTGGTGTTTACACCCCCTGCCACACGCCGAAAGGCGGCTTGCAGGGTATTAATGTAGATGTGGTAATTATATTATAAATGTGATTATTGAAACTATGATGTTTTAGTCGGAAGAAGACCTTATGAAAAGTCTTAAAGTTGTAGAAATGTGCCTTTCCTTGAAATGATTCACATCAGTATACAATAAAAGTCCATTTTAACCCTTAAAAGACGTAACAGAAATGATTTTAACAATTTTCTGGAAATTCAGTATCAATTAAAGATTAAATATGTTAAGACAAACGTAAGAATCTAACACAAAATGTTGTTTTAGAAGAACCTATGTATTCAGTTGAAACTCGACCGCGATACATTGCCATTTTTTCAGAAAACGTCTTTATGGAAACTGCGGTTTTCTTAAATATCACATGGCTTCATTAATTAAAATAGATACATTATGCTTTTAATTAATAAAGCAGGGCGTTTTTGCCTAATTATTCCGTAACGCCTTTCGCAGGCGATAATTCTCATCATTATGATTTGTTAACATAACGCAGTCAGTCATTTTGAACCTCTAACTCTACACCTTTAATTAGAAAGAGCCATGTTGAGAAATGCAAAATGGGGAGTGAGGTCTTAGCTCCCGTCGCTGAAACACAATGAGAGAGCGCGTGAAAGAAAGTCAATGTAGCACAATGAGCTCATGAATATGTTAGAATAATTTATATATAAGAATCTGCTTGCGGAATAGGGGAGAGGCGATTTCATTTAATGAATTCTAAATATATTCTATACTTAGAATTTATTAAAGAGTTTGCAAGAACTTAAGAGACACTACTTAACAAACTTGGAAGAATATTTTTCAGGATACAATATAAACATAAACGAAATAAATTACATTAAAATTATTCTGGGACGAAATTTGTAATAGATTTTACCACCGTGCGTTTCTTTCTCAGATCATTTACCGTATTCCCTCGAGTATAAGCCGAGGTACCTAAATTTAACTGGGAAAACTAATTGATTCGAGTATAAGCCTTGGGTGAACACCAATGTCGCCCGATCAGGACGTCCGATGATTTCAATCCGACAACTCCGGACAGACAGCGTGCGATTGCGGGGAAAATTGACAAATAATTGTCAATTGAGCAAGTGAGGAATTTACATGCCGATTACAGCAGACTTTTCCCACCGTTTAACAGGTAAGTGAGGTATGAGCCGAGGGGGGATTTCTCAGCAAATAAAATGTGCTGAAAATCTCGGCTTATACACAATTATATGCAGAAAATATTTTTCGGAAATGCGCAGTTTCTAGAGGCCTAGCAAAGCGAGAGAACCATGGAAAAAATATGGAAGGAGACGAAGGAAAAAGCAGACGGGCGTGACAACAAGCGAATGAGAGGCAAAAGAAAAATTGGTGAAAGTCTAGACAAAAAAAAGGTTAGGCGGTCCATCGTCTTAACATAGCATACACAATGGGCAGAGAGCCAAAAGCAAGTGAGAAGCGAAGAGGCGAAGGGAAGAGGTAAATGAGCATAACACGAGGGAGGGAAGGAATACCAGAGGAGGAGGAGACGAGAAATGTGTAACAATGGGAAATGCGTGGTTGCGACTGCCCAAATCGGCAGTAATCACTGAAGAACGTGGTAGGCAAAAAAAGCAATCAAAAAGTGCTACGCTATTATAACTGAAAATCCATGATTAAAGTAACAGACCTTGCAATTTATATAGTTTCTGGTTAAGAAGACAAGGTTTCTTAATATATGTGCTTTTTAAAGTATTCCTGCACAAGCATCTTGAGTTACGATGTTCGATTCAATTGAACTCATTCAGTTTCAAAGCTTGCGACTGTAACATTTATTGCAACATGCTTTTTGGAATAGAATGGCTTATAATATATAATTCAAGAAACGATAGCTAAATAACATTTACTAATGTAAACATTTGAGTTTAATAAGCAGCATAATAATAATATAACTATACATGGTAACCCAAGACTTATTAAGTACATTTATAAATCGGGGTAAAAATTTCAAACGTTGAAGATGCTAAAAATCTAAGAGTGTGGAATCCAGAAAAAGATCAAAAGTAAAGAAGGAAAACCTGTTCAATATTAATGAAACTTTTAGTAAAACAAATTAAAAGGAGAATATTAAGGATTAAAGGAAATATCAACAGCAAAACGGCAAGCTATGGTTACATAAAATATATAATCTGAAGTGCTGCAGCGATTTATAAAATTCATCACTTATTATAATTCACACAACTCGGAAAATAACAGTACAGATACTAGCTATCAAAATTATAAAGAATGAGTACTGCGTGAAAAATATGCAGTTTAAATATAACTGTTTTAAACAGAAAAAGACTGTCCAGTTTTTTATACTCGGTTGCTTTTCATTATTATACCTGATGAAAGAATAGTGCTAAATATAGCTGTGAAAGTTCGCTTGTAAATGAATACATTAAAAATGATTGTATATATTTACGCATCACCTTACTTGAGAATACATGTAAAAGTGACCAAGAAACTCAAAGAAAAGATGCCTGATGGAAAAATCTGGGCAAAGATTTGTGCAAAGAAAACTGGATAAGAAAGAAAGAGCATGGGAATTAGAAAGAGAGAAGAAATCGGCGACCCGAATCTATGGAAACAAGGTCTCCTCCGACGAAAAGAAAAATAAACACTGAGTTGGCAAACAGTCGGAGCTAAATGGAGTGGCGGGAGCACGGCCATTACAGGGGAAGTAAACAAAAACAAAGCACACGCGGTAGCAAATGAAATCGCCTCTCCCATATTCCTCCAGCAGAGATTCTTTCACGTCTGCTAACAGCAAGTTTCCTTAGGCGCTCTCCCGACTTATAAAGAAAATGAGCCGAAAGCAGGTGGTCTTCGCTTTGTCTCCTATCTTTCCGCAAGTTTTGCATAAACATTGTGCGTTAAAGTAAGGTATAGAAGTCAATAAGCATAAATAATATTTGGAGAGGTTTTTTTAATGTTTCTTTTCATTAAATTTTGGAAATCTGTGAAAATGTAGTAATAATCGGTTTATATCCGACTATTAAATTAGACATATATGCGGTGAAATGATAAGGTTACGATATTAAGGCTTGCATGGAAAGAGAAATTAACGAATTTTAAAAATATATACTAGATCCTAATCCCAAGGTATTCTTTATCCAACGCTAAGCTCATTCTTTAAATCTCGTTGTAAATGAAGCAGCACAAATTTGAAACCAATCTATAAATTTATTTGCTACCGTTCAATATCTGTACAACTTTTTCTCTATTTCAATTCAACGATAATATGTTTGGAAATACATTTGACTATTTAATAACTATCATACAATCGATTAGAAGGTAGGATTCGAGCTATCAAAGCAATAAGGTTAAAATTGGCCGAAAATTTGGAATCTTGTCTGGTCAAAATCGAAATCCGGATCGGAATCGGAATCGGAAAAATAAAGAGAAAGGAGCAAATTCTTCAGTTTGAAAATTCAGTCATATAAAACTTATTTATTTAATTTTTTGATACTATAGCATTTTTCCAAGAGAAAACGTAATAAGTCAATCTACTCAAGAGGAAATTTGGAATATCTCTGGTAGTATCGGCATGCTAAACGATTACTACAATATTTAATGGAGTTCAGATTCGATGAAGGATTTGATGAAATTTGTTGACATCAAGAGGAATATCAGGTTTCGATGCTGAATCAACATTCACGTAACCTCAGGAGGCTAGTGAAAAGATAAATCATTAGAAACAAAATCTGGTCCTAATCAGTATT
The DNA here is from genome assembly GCA_947579665.1 of Sympetrum striolatum. Taxonomy (NCBI): domain Eukaryota; kingdom Metazoa; phylum Arthropoda; class Insecta; order Odonata; family Libellulidae; genus Sympetrum; species Sympetrum striolatum. Next base: position 67,973,009 of record OX388351.1, on the reverse strand, counting down.
TTAGATGGCATTTAATTCACTCAACGCAATTAAATTTCAATTTACCTGCCATCTGTAGGATAAGAACGAAATTTTCAGATTTTTTTGTGAAAATCCGATTATTACAAATTTAAAGATAATTATAACTTTTTAAGTACAATAGAGAATGTTTAATATATTATTTAGATTGTATTGCAAAATTATTACTATACATACAAAAAAGAATACGGTTCGTACGGAATAAAAATATCACTTTTATTATTGAAATTACAAGATACACAATGTAGTAACAAAATTTTAATTTCCCTATTTGCCCATGAAAATTTCTCAATAAAATGTTAATTATTAGGTAATTCATTTAATATAATAGGTTCCATTATCTTTGATCTTTTTTCGCCATGAGTATTAAAATATTTAGGAATGATGTATCTAACATTCCGTCTTGTATCCATTTTGTGATAAGAAGTTTTTATTGATTTGTAATCGTTTGAATAGTATGACAAATTGTTAATTTTAATAAGTTAACCTCAGAAGATAATTTGAATCTACACACACACTAAAGATAGAACTGGCAATTAGAGACCAAAGTAATTAATTTTTTTTGTGCGCGCAAAGGATCTGCGCCATGAAATGGAAATCATGAATACAATTCAGCACCTTATGCGAGTTTTAAAATACATCCAACCTCATTATTTTCGAATATTTCAGAGTCATTACGAATACTGCAAACCATTCCTGTGATTATTACATCTAGAGGAAGAGGATTTTCTGATTTCATACCATTAGGACTTATTTATAAACTAATTAATTTTATCTATAATGCGCTTTCATCTTGGTCCATTATTTTAATACTACACGACCTTTGCAAGAAATCAGATGTAACCGATTCGATTTAATTCTTTTCGCGTCTTATATTTCGCAAAGTAAATTTTCTTCTGATGCATAGTTTAATTATATCAATCGGAGATTTTAATTTCAACATAATACTTGGTGTTCCTTGATGTTGATGTTTTATTTTTAGTGTAATAATATTACTAACTTCTCTAATGGAAACAGGAAGATCCCAATTACATCCATTTCGATAATTATTACTATTTACAAAGTCTTAGAGCCATTCTCTAGCCAGAAAAATCCGGTTAGCCGGGATACGAACTCGGGACCTAGGCATTGGAGTGCTAGCACGCTAACCGGCTACCGTGAACACCGATAATATGTATTTAGAATGTTTAATGTTTGCTTTAAATGGATTATACTTTGTCTTCATAGTAATATCTATTATTACAGTAAGTATATTTCATATGAGGGTGAAGTCATGCATGCGTTACAAATCAGGGATTTTGAATTTGTTAATGACTACACACATGAGCGGTACAGTACAATTAATAAATTTATACAAGAATTAAAACTAGCATATACCATCAAATAATGGAATGCAAGCCAGCAAAAGATACCGATTTGAAGATCGATGCGAAGAAAACTGTTCGAACGAGTCCTTTGGCGCAATGGCGCAAAGCCACGTTCGAAGTACGGCCGTAATATTCGGAGCAGATGCGAGGGATGATGGGTCCTGTTCTGGGGAATAAGTCATACATTTTTATGGAACACCGCTCTCCATTGTGGCGTTTGTCCTACATTGATAATGGAGGAACAAGACAGGAAATGCTAAACCTTCGCTGGATGTCGGCATAAGAATTCTGAAGAAAGGAAATTCTAACGGAAGAACATGTTCTAACATAAGAAACCCGTAACATGTAATGAGGTCGATTTATACGTGTGTACTCCAATTAAAAAAATTGACAAACTTTTCATTTCTTCATTAACATTTTGCGAAAAGGTTCCTAAAGTTCCTAACTACTCGCGTTCGAATATATTACTTACTTATTGTTAGTACAGACATTTAATGTTGGGATGCTGAAATAACATTGAATTTTCATTGGTATTAACAATATCTTGGTATAAGATAAATATAGATGTTTAGAAACATTGACATCAAATTCTAAAATAAAAGTTCATAGTCTACAGAAAGTAATTAATCATTTCTTTCTTGTTCGTGAGAATGGCGATATTGCAATTTACATCACCTTTTCTAGCATATTGCATCTCTGGTCGAAATAAAACATAATATGGAAAGGTTTTTTCGAATTATTATAGCGATGAAGCACACAAAATGACGATAAATCCATTAGTAAGACCAAATTCGGATGAGCTGAACAATTGTAACTCAAAAGTTTAATTAAATAAACCTTTTTGATAGTAAGCCACTATTTTTTGTCACAGTTTTGCTTTTAAATATATGGAAAATATTCCTCAAACAATAATCAATCGTACCATATTTGCTCTATTTCTCGATATAATTTAATGAATCTCTAAATAAAGAATTAATTTCAAATATATATAATTATATAATATAAATAATATATATAATTTATACAAAGAGTACAAGATTTGGCGAAGAAAGAGAAATTTTTAAGAAGACACTATTAAAGATTTCCCCCAGTTTTATTTTAATTTACTAAAACACCTTTACCTTAAGGATTAAAATAACACATATTTGAAAACATTTTAGTAGGAATGCACCGAAATAGCTTGAGGATATTTCACCAACCATTAGTCACTAAAATATTCAATTTACAACTAAATTATATTTCTACTTGAAGTTTAAGAATCTAATTGTAGTAGAGCTAATAGATAAGAAATAGATGGTTTACTATAAAATTTAAACCAAGATACTATGAGAAAGACTGTTTCTAATTTACTGCCAGAGCGTTTGTTCATATGTACTTATGTAGCAGATATCGGTTATGCGCTTCGCAATTATTTCTAAGTAATTTGATTGTTACCGATTTTAAAGCTACCGCTGCAACTAATCGAAGATTTTTTGAAATTTACACGTTCGAATTTGGACTTAGCAACGATAAACCTTACAAATTTTACGTACGAAATGTAAGAATATATTTTTCCTCTTTGTGCTTTCGTGGATATGGAAGACTTTCTCTTATAAACGTAAGCATAATTTCCAACATCAATTGGATTACATTAGCGAGATATTTACGTTTATCTGAGCACCACTTATACTAATTAAATTACTCTGAAGATGCTAATAAAGTAGAGCAGCGAAGTCAACCGATATACGAATTCTTGATTCGTATTTTACTTTTTTATCTCGCTGCAGTTTTCCAACATTAGGATCCAAATGCGTACTATTATATTTTCATTCACTACTACTTGTTGTTTTTCTGTTCATGAGTACTGTACGTTAATAAACTGTATTTTTAAGTATATTATTCTGGACTTATCGAAGTAACCTACATGGAATATCAAAGAAAGGGAATATCTTATTTATATAGTATACACATACATTTCTGCTCTTATTTTCCGTGATAAAAACAAAGGTTTTATAATTTTTTCTCGACTTTGAAAAAAATATTATTTCTCCTTTTTACGCCTCAAATTAGTAGGTATTAAACAGGACTTTTGTGACTGCACTCATCCCGAAGAGATGGATTGCATCAGTATAAAAGTGTATTTATTTATAAATATTCTTCTGTGAAAATAAGAGGATTCTTCGTAAGAGAAGTAAAACGGATTTTGAAGGAATAATCAATGTTTAGAATGTCGAACTCGCTTTAAATTGTAGTTTTTGTCGAGTTTGGAAGAATAGTATCGATTTTCGGAAACTCGCGAAACTTGAATCCCACGGCTTCCGCTTGGTGACACAGTTTATCTCTCAGTCTTTTTTTAAGAATATTTTTCTTTTCGCGGACATTCTTCCATAATATAATTATTCAAAAGTGAGTTTTGTCAAAGTCTATATAAGAATATCAACGGTCAAAGGTATTCCGACTAATGTATTAATACTATAGTAATAAATATCGCTATAAGCATCTTATCAAGTACTAAAGTTAAATTTTTCATGAGAATAGAGATGATTAAAAGTGATTCTTGCTCTAGACTACCTCTCGACCTGTCCAGATTCATGTTAATGGAATGAGAAAGGCACAGAAACAAGAGGGAAAATATATATCTTTAAGTGCCATTCATTTGCGACCGCGATTTTTATTGTTACAACTTTCTTGGAGAACCACTATTCCGGATATAAAACAAGGTCCATTATAAAATAACACTCGTTGGGTCCGCCGTTTTAAGCTTCTTTCCCTTCGACGGATTTCCTTTCGTCGATAACTGTTTCCTCAGCGAACAAAGAGAACAAAATCTCGGATTCTATTCAGCGAGGAATCCCTTGAATATTACGCGATCTTCGGGAGAAAAAAGCGATACAGGGAAGTAGTTGCCAGGACAGATAGTTACTATTGGTCGTTTTTCCCTCGAAGTATTAGAGAAGCTAATTGCTCTCCAGGTTAGATATCGGTGTTTTACACCCCCTGCCACGCGCCACTGGCGGATTGCAGGGTGTAAATGTAAATGTACCAGGAGAAGTACTGAATCTTGCATAACGTAAAAGAATACCTGAAACTCTTTTATCTTAGAGGTATTACTAAAGATCGATAAATATCGATCGATATCCCGTTGATTAGTTAGCTTTACTGCGGTTGCGTATGTTGTTCTAGAATCAGTACCGCTTCGTTTCTACCTCCCGCTAAACGCAGATTGCGGAACAACATAATGTGGGCAATACATTACTCCCATTACATCAGATGTAATTCATGATGAATAGAATAATGAATCGCATAAGATTTCTCATTACCTTCGAAATATACAAAAGCTACGAGTGCCCACAATTTATCGTAAATTGATGACATGATATCTGATAATTAACAAATTTTAAGCTTAAATTAAATGTTATACCGATCAGCGTTTCCTGCACAATGTTCCGCGAAACACTTGCTTCCCCAGGCAATTTAAGAGGTGTTCCGAGGAAAACTATGAACTGATAAGTATGGAATGTTTCTTAATGCTGAATAAAGCTTACACATTTCAGAAAATCAGTAGCTTCTCGATTTGTGAATATCTGCTGTTGGCACAGCAGATGAAGGATATGAGATAATTTTCGATATAGTTTTTGTTTTGAGTGAAACTAGGCATTGCTAATGTGAGGTGATACATTCGAAATAATGAGGCTGATATCGAAAAATATAACGGTTGATAAAAATATGATTTTGATCCCCGATCATTCTTTATCCCATTTTAATTGATTCTTTGAACGTCGGTAATGAATGATGCTGCTTGAGTCTCAAACGAATCGATTAAATCCCTGTAATATCGTTCTCTAGCCTTTGGTTGTGGAGAATCTTCCACCACGAAGTCTATTTCGGTTAATTCAATTTTTACGCGTATTGAAAACATGAAAATTAAATCGGAAGCTAAATGTAAAAACCATCGCCAATAGAGGATCAAATAAGAATGCCAACTAATGAGTCTAAGAGAATATGAACTTTTAAGGCTCGAACCACTCGTAAGATGGGTGAAGGTGAACTCAGAAGGTCTCTTCCACTGCAGGATCGATAGAGAATCGTAAAACCACCGAAATGACCTACGGAAACATAAAAACCACACTCCTGGGCCTCTCTCAGCTGTTTTCCCCTCCGCATTTAATTCCTCTTTTAGTCATCCTCTGGCCGTCGCGACGGAGGCTGACTCGACGCCGCGCCGCCGCTTTTTCAAGCCGCGCTTGCTGCCACGGCACCCGAAAGATATCAATACATCCCAAAAGTGAGTCGTACGGAGCAGTATTACCGTGTGAATGAGGAAGATTATTAAGGAGGGAGTGGAGACGTCGTCGGAAGTGGAGGAAGAGGGGTGGTGAAGCGCTGGAGTTAACGGCGGTCAGCGTTAACATATTCACCGGTCAAGAACGTTGTCCATGAAGACGTGAGTAGAGCCTTTTTACTTTCTTTGCTGTGCCGTTTATTTGGGTCGTCCGCGAGTAATCGATACCACGTGAAGGACTGAAAAACAAGAAAGCTCTGCCAAAACGTTTAGCTCGCGGGAGATGTTGTCGTTGCGGAGTGAGTCATACTATGTATTTATTCTGTTGCGAACAAAATAGTGTTTATCAGTCCCCTTTCTCCAAGATGAGCCGTTTCATTAATAAACAAGGAATCGAAGATTTACAAAATAAGGATATAATATTGCATTGAATCTTACGGAATCAGTAAGCGTACTAATTACTTTCACAAACAGCCCGCGGAAGCTCCAGATACTATTATTCTCATTATCTATTACCTGGTTAAACTAAAGTTTAGATACCTGTTTTTTGTTTTCGAAATTCGCCGCTAGGTGACAGCACTTGTGTCAACAACCAACAATGTATTTCTACAGAACTCGCGCACTCAATCTCCGCTTCTAATCGCGAAATAAGCGCGGTGCCGATGGGTTGAGTAGGGTAGGTAGGATTCCTTTCGTAAAATGATGCAGGTGCTGCCACCTAGCGGCCAATTTCGAAAAAAAAAAAAACAAAAAACAAAAAAAAAACAGGTATCTGAACTTTAGTTTTACACTATTACCTTACTAATCAGTATTTGCATTAACTCAACTACGACGCCTTATAAATAAGTAGTTATTTAGCGGGCAATGGAGTATGGCTTGAAGGTGTGATTCATAAAAGCTTTAATGTTCTTTCTCGAACTTCGTTACAAGCCATGTAACTCCTTCCTATGATTCCGGTGATTTGCCAATATATTTGCATAGCTTGTTTCTACTTGCTAAGCATTATTTCCATATCATTAAGATTATTATTTCATATTTAGATTGATGTATAATCGCTCTTGTTTGGTAAGACGTGCTAATCGTATATAACGATTAGCATGTTTAATTGTCTAGCACGAGTAGATCGTAGATAAAATGTTTTTAGTACTGTTAAGACGTGCTCCTTCTTATCAATTTTATTTTCAAAATTAGGATGGATGAAGAAGGATTACCTCGTGGGATCCTTATACATTATGTTCCTGATTTATATTAATGATGTTGTGGATAATGTTCAATGCAAGGTTAGGTTATTCGCTGATGATACTGTTGTGTATAGAGAAATCGGAACTCAAGATGACACTTGGTTGTTTGCAGAACGATCTGAATATTATTTCGGGTTGATGTAGTGATTGGTAGCTCGAGCTGAATGTGAAGAAGTGCGTTGCCATGACTTTCACGCGGTCCAATAACGTTACCTGCGTACATTTTAGGATTTCAGGAAATCCCTTGGAGCTCGTGATGCATCATAAATACCTAGGAATTACGCTCAGTAGTAATTTTTCCTTCAAAGAGCATATTCGAGGCGTAGTAGGAAAGGCGAATAGAATGCAAAGGTTAGCCAGTAGAATTCTGAGGGGATGTTCACCGAGAGTAAAAGAAATAGCGTACTTTTCCCTGACCTCTACTTGAGCATTGCTGTACGATTTGGGATCCTCACGAAGTAGGATTAATTTCCGATCAAGAGATGGGTCAATGCAGAGCAGCAAGGTTTGTCAAGGGAGATATCAGATTTGACAGCAGTGTATCACTGCCGATTTCGGGGAGGAGAGAACAGATATTGTTATCCAGTTATAAACTTACGCGATTTTCGGGAGAAAACAAAAAAGCGATACAGGGAAGTAGTTGCCTGGACAGATAGCTACTTTTCGTCGTTTTTCCCGCGAAGTATTAGAGAAGCTAATAGCTCTCCAGGTTAGATGTCGGTGTTTTACACCCCCTGCCACAATACAGACTTTCTGACTTTTCAATTCTGAATTTCTGACAATACTGGATGATTGCAGGGTTTAAATGTAAGTGTACATTTTCATTTCTGACAATACTTAACAAGACTGATATTATCGTTTCCAATCAATAGAAAATTAGCCCATGATATTTTTTACACATAGATTCAAATTAAAACTGAAATTTATTACGCGAAAATATTTCCAACCACGGGAAAAAAATTTATGTAAATATTTCATAAAATTTATAGTGAAATTCACGATTTTAAATAAATGAACATATGTTGCTCAGTGAGTAATTCTGCAGCTAAAATTGCAAACGTTGAAGCCAACTTTCAGTCAAAGACCGAAAGAAAAGAGACTTGTATTTTAAAACTGAGGAAAATTTACTGTCTCAACAAATTAACGTCTGACCAGTATTAATGCATATTATTGATTATAACCATTATAGTGGTATTTTCAGACGAAGAATCGTCTGAAAATACCACTATAATGGTTATAATCAATAATATGCATTAATACTGTATCCAGATAGCACAGATGTTGATAGACAAGCGAAATTATCTTTTAATGCCTTTATCCGATCTATTAATATATAAATAATTACATAACTATATGAGCGCCAACAACAAATCTTGCAGCTATGATTCTAAAGGAAATAGAAATATCATTGTTATTTGTTTCCCAAAATTATTTTTGGAACAGGAATGAAAACGTTTCTTTGTGGAAAAGCTTCGCAACAAGGATGCAAGATAAAGGACACATTCAGTAAGGGTTTGCCCAGAAATTACAGTATGTTTCTCTCTCAAGGTAATATGGCATTTTTTGTGTAATCCTAATCATTTACAGTGATTATCTATTTTCCTTTAAATTTGGGTTTTCTATTTTGTTGTTTTATTTTTAGTATTTTATAAGTCCGATCAGGCCAATATTCTTTTTAAACATAACTGAAGCAATATAAATTGAATATGAACATGAATAAAAATGCAATTATTGACTAAAAATGGCAATTAACTGCAAGGTAGTGCACAAAACTTTCAATAAATCCGATCTTACTTAAAGAAATGTCTTTAATCCCGTTCTGAGAAGAGTTGGAACTGAAAAAAAGAACCGAAAGAAAGTTCATCTCATACATTAAAACGGAGAAAATGATTACCCGTATGCTACACCCTAAAAAGTTAAAGCTAATAATCACTCGAATAATGAAAGAAAATATTTATAATTTTCAGGGTAAAATCTATTATTACTGATGTTTATTTATTTTACATTGAACTTTAAGATTCTAGTGGACAAATTTCCGTACAGGTACAGAAATAAAGATGTATAAAAATGTTCATCAGACGTTTTTGATAGATAAAGAAGATGCTAATTTCGAAAATAATGTCAATTTTTAACAAAATAAACGAAACAAATTTAGCTCTTTATAAAATAATAAATATGTAAATCCCACAAATATTCATGAGTTTTGAAGGACATTAATATCTATCTTGTACATTTCATGGATCACAAACTAACGTAATATCTGACAGAGTAAGTTCTGAGAAAAACGTAGCGGCGCTCCAGTCCTATATGTCGCCCCATCCATTTCACCCAGCCCTAGCAACATATGTTGCCCCATCGTAATAACGCAGTGTCATGAGATTGCGACTCTTAATTACTGTGGATCTGCTCGGCAGGGTCTCGAGAGGGGCAGTGCAATAAATAGCCGAAAGATGATCTCTTTCCTAGAGAGAGGAGGGTTCCATCTTACTCCGAGCGCTGTTAATGGAGAGTCAACACTGATATCATCGCAAATGATTTGGAGCGTAAAACTTGGCCGAACTAATAATTAAGCATATTAGACATTGATGAGTTTATAATTCATTTACGAAATACCCGGATATTCGCATTCTCTTAGGCATACATTTTTAGATCAAAAAACTTGAAAATAATTTTACAATTATGCATATCATTGAAAAGATAATATTAACTGTAATGTTAAATATCAATTACTATATATTGCTTTTTAAACAATAGTTTTGGGATGCAAGACAATTTATGATTTGGGTTTAAATTACTTAATATCTTGACACTAAAGTTATAAAACACTGATACATATTTTACGTAAAAAATACTGCCAATAGATAACTTCTATACGCACTGATGTAATATACCATGTAAACTGTAAAACAAATGTATAATTTATTATTAACTATCATATTTTTCCAGAAAACGTACCGTTTTCACATGTTGACTCTGTAATCAACAGTACGTTACTGATGGAAATAATTTTCCATTTTCAAGATAATCTTTACTTTTCCCCTTTATATAATTTACAAAACTCTGCTAATCCAATTCGTTTCCTATCAATATGCCAAAGTTTTATTTTTCGTTGCAGACCTGGATTCTTAATAAATATCCTGGATATACTTAATAGTTATTAGTTGTATATACGACATTACATTCATAGGCATATACGACAAAACGTTTCTGTGACGGTGTTATTAGATTTGCCCACATGATAATGTCGTATCGTATCCTACTTACAGTTGAAATTCCCTATATTTAATTTCCTATTACTATTTCTCCTAAAATATACAAATGAGGCAATTATTGAAAATTCTACATTTGTCGTGCTAGGGGTCGTACACAAATTATGTAACGCAAAATTCTCCAATTCACGACCCCCCACGTGACGCCGGACCCTTCCTCCCCCCAAATTGCGTAATTTGTGTACGGCCCATCATTTATTTGTATTTTTTCAATTTCAATCTGTTTTTAAACTAAGGAATGATTCCTATTTAGGAAAAATAAAAATTATACGTTTATTTCTCCTGAAGATTTTTATTCGAAAACTAGTGCAAACAGATTCATCGATAGATAAATACTTATTTAATATGCCATTTAAAAATCTCTGGAAACTAATAATCGAGTCCTTAGTTCTTAACCTCTGAGATTTACAAAGATTGTGGCTTTTCATATTCACCATCAAAGTTCTTACAAATTGGGTTAAAAGTTAGAAATAGCCTTGAAAAGCTTAAATTCGCTCTAACAGAGTCATGGTTTTTATAATTATCACCTGTACATTAATAATCAACAATTTGCTAATTTCCGCTTGAGAACTATGTGGCGATAAGTGTGCCAGGCCGCAATTTTTTCTGAGTCAACCTGCACCACGATAGCTCATTGATTAATTTTAGTAGAGAAATACAGTCGGTCGTGATACATATTTCTTAACATTAGTTATGCTTTTAAATTACTCGTAACTCATTAAACGACCCATAAAAATCTGATCTGAAAAGATCGTATAATCTCATTGTGGGAAGTCATATGCAAAAAAATTGACTCTAATAACTGTTGACTGGACTTGTTTGATACATCCTACTCATGGAAAAAACTGAAAATAATTCTCGAGCATATCACAAAAACAAGCTCAAGGAATATCAGAAAAAGACCTAAAGTAGCTGATTTTAAACTCTTTTAAAAGTATCGATGGTGCTCTAGGATTAGTTCAATGTCTTTAAGTTCTTCAGTGTGCAGTATCAAGAGAAATGAGAGCAACTGAATGCTCGCAGACGAAAACATAAATACTTTACATGAATATAAAGCAAAATCTTTTGCACCTATAAATAGACTTAGGAGTTCAATACATCATGTGAATATATTTAAGAATTATTTTCGAGAGTTACATATGAGTTTATACTAATTAAGACAATTAAAAATACTTAAAAAATTTACTAACTATATTTGTAATGTAAACAGGTATGTATACCTTTCCATGGTAAAGAAAACCTCAAAAGTTACAATACGAGAGCAAAAAATCAAACAACGGAAACTTCACAGAACAACGCTCAAGAAAACCTGACGGACATGGATGTCATAGTTGAGATGTAGCGTGTTGTTCAAGTTTTTACATAAGCTGCATCTCATCGAAAAACGACGAACTTCATTCCGCCCCACTTCCCCGTTCTGATCCCCCTACATGTATAATACATTGCTGAAATATTATTGTTTACATTTTCCAGCTGATACATTCCGTCACCATATTCATCATGGTCATGATTTATCATATCGTCATTAACTTGTCTTACAATCACTAATAAGAACCAACTCTAATCCCCGTAAGTTTTATTTTATATATTTTTTTCGAGCCATACTATCCATGTGAAGCAGTAGTCAGCCAAGTATTTACGACGCTCTACATACAGTCACTATGAAGCAACTAATAAACGTATTTCACTGCCTAACATAAAATAATACTTATAAAATAAATAAATATTATAAATTATCCATTCTAGATTAAAATATTACCAAACTCACGACTAAATTTATGATATCTCCCTAAAAATAGTATAGGAAGTCACTCAAAAGCATTATTTGGCACAAATAAATCTTAAGGACTCTCAATAATGAAAACAAATTCATGGTGGTTAAAAAATATGAACATTGTGCGATATTTCTGGCTAAAAAAAACCGTTTTCATTTTGTAATGAGATGTCTATTTGGAGAATAATTATGCATATTTCTCATCAACATTATGCGGAACGGAAGTAGATAGAGAAACAGACAACCAGATAGGATACCAACTGCTACCGCTGAGAAAGAATATAATTCCAGGGAGCGTTTGAATTCCAACGAATATTATTACACCTTGACTCAACAAGCGTCAATGACTAGGGAAAATGATTCGAAGTTTTTGTGAATTCTGCTCAATAGTTGGTGAACTGACAATGAAGGAACTGTTTCAATAGTTTCACGATATTTATAGACTGAATTTGATCCGTTGCAACGGGAATGTATTAATTCGATATTCTCTTCTATGTATTTTACTCTCATTAGCAGCGAGAATATCAACTTAATGATGAACAAAGAGTGCTTATTGTCATACGTGTCACTGTCGTAAATGCACTGCACAACTTTGTTCTGGTGTTCAGAATAAAATCATTATAGTTGGGCGTAATATTTAATTAAATTTATTTTCGATCTTCTTTCTTCAGTTATTGATTTCAGAGTGATTGATGTCTGCCAGACCATTCAGCACACTACTGACATCAAACTTCATTTTACTCAAAAAGGGTAAAGGGTAAATTGCACATAAGGGCGTGCACCCAGGAAAAATGCCAACGAAAAACGGACTTGAAAAAGTCTGACTGGGCCGGGAATCGAACCCGGCATCTTCCTCTATCCGGGAGGCTGCCTTAACCTGTCTCGGTAGCCGAGTGGTTAAGGCGGAAGATCCCGGGTTCGATTCCCGGCTCAGTCAGACTTTTTTCAAGTCCGTTTTTCCTTGGCATTTATTTTACTCATTTCCATCGCGTCTTAAACGTTTGACTCCCAGGAAATTATGTGCCGGTGAAGCACGCGTATACATTGCGAGGAATTTGAATATGCGTCAAGATGTGGCAGAATCGTGAAGAAGAGTTTATCATCGGCTTATCTGCGTTTCAATTTCATCCGTGCCCTAGTTCTGCCATATTCGAAATATGACACAAAACACAATTTTGTGCAAGTGCAGATTTCCGCTGAGCGCAAATCAAATGACGGGTCCAAACAGAGCAGTTTGTTCGTCGGAGGGAATTACCGCAGGCGGCAGGTACGTCAGCGACGGCTTCCCCTATTCATGCTCGGCTAAGGATCGCAATCATGGATGTCATAAACGATCAAAGCGCCCTCGCCCTGAGCTACTCTGGAAATATGGTTGGCGTTCGTAGAATCTCGCGGTCAACCAGGAATAAGTTCTACGTCACACTACCAAATTACCTTCATGAACGGTGAGCATGATTATTCGTGACATTCCAAATGCAACACCAGGATCCCTTCATCCAAGAGTAAATTATCCAGTTTAATAATCTCCGTTGTGTATATATTTCACCGAATTTAGTAAGTATTTACGTAGTTTTCCTGAGGCCATCTAAAGTGTATGTACGAATCGTAGACAGCAGTAAATCTCGCCACCGTTTATGACCGTATGAGCAACTACTTAATCCTTAAGAAGTAAATTTCGTTAATTAAAAACGTTACGGCGGGTCTCCGCGTTTAATGATTACTGGCGTCAGATGTTTGAAAGTTCGCGCCGGTATTGCTGGCGCCAGTTTACGTTTACGCAAATTTCAAGAATGTTTAATATTAAACATGCCGTTAACTGAGACCCTAAATGCGGATTTTGATGTCGATTAGGGCCAATATTAATTTAGGAGGAAATTATTTTCTTCGGGAGGACACTATGATGACTCTATGAGTTAAAAGTAGTTGTTCCAATATTTCAGGAAATTCAGGAAATCCCTTGGAGCTCGTGATGCATCATAAATATCTAGGAATTACGCTCAGCAGTAATATTTCCTTCAAAGAGCATATTCGAGGCGTAGTAGGAAAGGCGAAAAGAATGCAAAGGTTAGCCAGTAAAATTCTGAGGGGGTGTTCATCGAGAGTAAAAGAAATAGCGTACTTTTCCCTAATTTGACCTTGCTGTGCGATTTGGGATCCTCACGAAGTAGGATTAATTTCCGATCTTGAGATAGTTCAACGTAGAGCAGCAAGGTTCGTCAAGATTTTAGATTTAACAGCAGTGACTATGAAAGAATCCCTCGGATGGAACTCTCTTAGTGATAGAAGACTTGAACATCGACGGAAGCTTTTTGATAAATGTATCACTGCCGATTTCGGGGAGGAAATGGCTGATATTGTTATCCCAGTTATAAACTTTCGCGATCTTCGGGAGAAAACAAAATAGCGATACAGGTAAGTAGTTGTCAGGACAGATAGTTACTTTTAGTCGTTTTTCCCGCGAAGTATTAGAGAAGCTAATACCTCTCCAGGTATTTCGGTGTTTTACACCCCCTGCCACGCGCCAATGGCGGATTGCAGGGTTAAAATGTAAATGTAAATCGTTTTTTCATGAAAATTTTGACTACCGTAATAAGACGTGCGTAACAGTGGACGATCTATGTGATAATGGTTAAAATATTCTGAACATTAAAGACTAGTGTTGGGCCGTACACTAATTACGAAACGCAATTTGGGGGGAGGTTGGGGGGTCCGATCAGTGGGGGGTCGTAAATTGGAGAGATTTGCGTTAAGTAATTTGTGTACGACCCCTGTGTTAGGGGCGAACAGAGACGTCTAAAGACGATCGAACGTTTGAATTTGGCAATGATTAATTTACTCAAAATTCTTATGAGATAATGTTATGTTATTATCTTTTAAACATGATTTATCACGAATAACGTCTCGTCTTTTACTGTTTTAGATGATAATTAACTTTATTTTATAAAAAAGCCACCAAAAATGAATTACTGTAAGCGTATGAGTCTGACAGGTTATGATACAACTAGATTATGAATAATTAAATTAAAGGTATTGGTAGTGTACCAAAGAACCTGCTATTTTTTAAAACCCCATGCAAACAGTAGTACTAATATTGAATACATAACAGATATAAAATATACTCACTAGTTAAAAGTAGACTAGTAAGCAAAAAGAGGTTCTTCAATTGAGACTTATCCAATCGGCAATTTACTCCTCAATTCACGAAATCTGATTTTTTATACAAATAAGATTTTCCAAGGATGGATGAAATTTAAAGAAAAATCACTTGGGTTTTGATAGGGACAGAAAACTTAACCTTGAAAGGCATCTGCTGCATCAACTCTGTAGCGAATACCAAAGTCCTCATTATACTATGTTGTGAACAATAAACAGTATCAAAATGTAGCGGAATAACATTTGAGTAGAGGAAGATAAGAACGATATTTACAGTTAAGTAAATACAAACAAGGAATCCAATCGAAAGGAGGAAAGCAATTCAAAGAAGTCCTTCCAATCACATCCAAGCGAACTAGGATCTAATTGGAAACAAGTCAATCGGATTGCATCATCGATAGGCCTCGGAGAAAGTTCGGTCCATAAATTACGGTAAACAAAACCCGCGCGACAACTTGCAGAGGTGAACGATCGTTGCGACACCAAGGCCTTAACCACGCGAGTACATTTACTTCCGTAATAAAACGAAAGAAAAGAAATGCTCGTCTGACAAAAAGGGAAAACTAATTTCTCAGCCGGAAGGCGTAGATTTTTTGCCCCGTTCTTCGTATATTGACCCGCGCAAGCAAAAAACAACAATAACAAATGACTGCGGAATGCGCACGACTCTGAATGCCTACCCTGCCTACCCCCGCCACGTGAATCTCTTATTCCCATCATGCACTGCGAGGGAGTCGTACACAGCGTCTTGCAAGCGCCCGCCAGCTATTTTCTTCTTCCAAGGAATGCGAGTTTGCACAGACATAAAATATTTAGCTTATAGCGCTCATAAGTTCATGGCAACAGCATAAACATCATTGACCTCAAAAAGCCTCAAATGAGGCAAGGAAATTCCGAACGTGAAAATACTTGGTTTAATTATGACAGTGGTTTATTTTAAATGAAGTTAATGCTTTCTTACCACCATCCGCAAAGCGATATGGTATCAAATTTAATTAATAACTAAATAATAATTAAATAAAGCGAGTAACTTTGTAGTATTCCATGGTAGTAGGAAAATGAGCCATTTTTCTTTCGCGAAACAAGGTCCTATTTTTAGAAGATTCTTCTTGATTTATTCTTTTTAATATGCTCTATTATCCCATAAGAGAAGTGCTTCCTGTTTAATTTCCTACTGATATGATGTCGTTGAGCACACAACCGCTACCTAAGAAATAATTTGATTTTAATATAATAAGAATATAATCGACTTAAGTGGCGAAGTTAAAAGTCTGTTGAATCTTAATAAACTACGGAAAAGCAAAATATCCATGCCACTATCAGAACTCGAATCCCATCGCAATTCGAGTCTTTAGACAAGTGATATTTTCTAAGATGAAAAATTACGAAAATAGGTAAATATTTCTTCGTTGTCACAATTTTAATACTAAATAATTGTATACTGAAATGTAGAGCTAGAGCAACTAATGGCGAAAGTCCTTCGCCATACAAATGAAAAGAAATGTATTAGCAAAAAAGGAGTCAAAAGAAAAGGAAACTTGATCAAACGCACTATTATACAGGATAGTCTACTGAAAACAATATTGGAAGTAATGTTATAAATGAGGAATTATAGAGGAAAACTTTAAGAAATGCAAGTAACGTTTAGCGTTAAAGTTAGAAATTTTGAGAGAACGAAACGATTTGCTGGGAAGAGAGTTCTTGGAGAGTTGTGACAAACCAACCTACGGATATTAACCCATAATGATGACTAAATAATTCGCCTGAAGAAAAAACGAGAAACGTGACTGAGAGGTTTAAATGACGAAAGAAAACTTCCTTGGCTAGAACGATTAATTCACTACAACTACTAAGTCATCTGGTATTCGTTTATTCCGTCGACAGAAGGCAAAAAGTGGCCTTAAATGATAATCGGCAGAAAGGTTTCTGTTTAGTACATTAGCAGACCTTCAGAAGAAAGACACACAATAATAACTGGCACGTGTGAGGATTACACATCGACTGATCTCGGATGGAATGTTAAAACTGGCACAATAATTTCAATGACAGTGAATTCAATATTAGTATTCCTCACCTTTCTTAAGCAGTATTAATGCAGATACTTATAAGTTTCCTTTCCTACTTATTTATCTTCCTGACTCTTTCATCCTCGAATTCATCAAGCAATGATACATTCTCATCGATGTCTAATTGCTTATCGCTTTTACCCCATTTCGGCGTGTGGAAGGAGCTAATTTTAGATATCCCTCTCATAATATACATAGAGATAGAATTAAAGATAGCAAATATATTTCACACAGTTATTTGTTTTTCTTTGAAGATTTTAAAGTACCTTTATTGCATAACTTTTTGAGATAAGTAGTGGACTTATAAAGCAAGAGAACCAAAGAGATTACAAGACGCTTTGAATTCTTAGTGTGCGTGTGTGTGTATGTATGTACGAGTAAATGTTGCTTGCATACTGCAAGCATATGTTCAAAGTACTATGCTTTGCAAAGACTTAATAAAAATCCTAAAAGAATTACCATGTATTACTTCTGTTTACATGCCTAGCCGTAGAATTTCTATCTTCTCGGTAAATGGATCATTTAAATATAAAATTTAAATTAAAATTTAAAAATAATTTGAAATTTTCGCCATTCCCTAAAAATAGTAGGGCTGTCTACTGTCAAACGCAGGACCTCTTGCAATATGTGAACACATATAACGCCTTTGTAGAAATAAAACCTATTTTATTCAAATTTTGAATTCGATATCATACTGCGAAGATCCTAAAATAAATCTTCGTTATCCCCATTTAAATGCATAGAGTAATGTAGATTTAGATTTAGATTTTAGATTTAGATATCGTATATACCCTGCGAGCCGCCAGAGGCGTATGGCAGGGAGTGTAATACACCACCATTATTCATTCCTCCCTATTAGCATCTCTAATAGCCTGGGGAAAAAACGACCAAAAGCAATTATCCGTCCTTGCGATTATTTCCCTATAACGCTTCGTCGATGCCTCTCGGAGATCGCGATTAAATGGCACTCTGGGAAAAAGAATGTAAATGGCACTCTGGGATCGAACTAAGGACCACCAGGGAAATGTTAAACAGCGTATATGAAATGTATGAGTATTTATGATCTCTATTCACATGCCGAGTTTTAAGTTTCTATGTTATCGGGAAGAGGTTAAAAAAATCTTTAAAGTCGTAGCAATTTCTAACTCGGACCTATTGGTAGATGTGAAAACACAATTATATCTTGCCAAGACTTGATCTTATTTAATGCAAAGTTTGAAGTCCCTATCATACCGGGAAGGACCTAAAATAGGATTCCGTTATCCGCATAATAAATGCATTGTGGAATGTAAATAACTCACTGGGATCGAACCAAGGACCATCAGCGAAATGTAAAACAGCCTACAAAAAATATTCATGATCTCTATCCACAAGACTAGTTTCAAGTTTTTATCTTATCGGAAAGAGATTCAAAATAAATCTTAAAAATTGCCGCAATGCAATTTAAATAGGCGAATATTTGCCCTAACCTAGATTCGAACTTCGAAGGATAATCCTCGAAGATATCTTTATAATTTTCGTCAGATATGCAGAATTTCTAGCGATCCCTCGAATTTCAACGCTCTATTTTTCCAGTAAGTGCCTCAATATAATTTGCGAAAAATCCCGAAATGTATCTTTAAGGGAAAAATCGGGACTTTGGGGCCTTCTGGAATCTAACCCATGACACTGAGGTTCAATATTACATGTTATGGCCAGTACGTCGTAAAAATTTCAAGTCAGTGACACTTGTAGAACATGCTTAGAATTTTGATCCCCTGTGACTGTGTATAAATATATACGAGTAAAATTTGCTTGCATACTGCAAGCATATTAATGAGATAAATTTCAAGTCGATATCATATCGAGAAGGTCTTCAAATGATAAAAGAAGGGATTCAAAATATTCTTAAAAATAGCATTCTTAATGATGATAATAAAGTTTTTAAGTTTTCTAAAAAGTAACGTAAAACACAGTACTGTAACTTTTCATAAAGAAAATAGTTTACTCAAGATCTTAGGAACTTACATGATTCATTCAAGGAGGAAAATGGATTTTCTAGCAGCCAATATGATGATTAAGATTTTCATCTACAAATTGGTTGCTTTACTGTGTTAATCGACCTATTTTATATATTTATGTCTAATTACTTGTATTATGAGGTTTCTCTCCGTCTACATACAAGTGGATCAATCTCACATTATGGACGAATTTAGCACTGCCATGATCGTTCTGAAACAAATACATATATGTGTATATCAAGGAGCTGGACTGGGAAGTATTACTTTCTTCTTTGTGACTTATTTAGGTCATCTGTCGTGGAATCACTGTCAAATCGTTGACAGTACATAAGAGGAAAGAGGGAGGATATTTTTTCCCATGAATTTCTTTCGGTGGCCTTCTGTTAATATCTTACTTCGACGAAAGGAATGCATACCGAGTGACGTCAGCTGCTGCTAATCCCGGCGACATTGGGGCAGATCGATCGGAAGCAAGGGAAACTGGAACAAAGGATCGCATCAAAGAGTTCACAGCATCCCGCATCCTTGGGAGCAATCTCAATTACACTGCGATCATTTATCAATGGCCTGATTTTGCTACGATTCCATGATCGAGCCAAGAGAGGAGACACAGAATATTATAAATGCAATCTCCGAATGTTTTACGCTGTGAATAGAGAGCTTTTTGCACTCTTCGTTCGACCTTAAGCAATAATCGTGTAAAATACATAACATACATTTCTTAATTTTGAATTGAGCGTGAAATGAAACATCGAACCCAACATTAAATTCGTTCAAATATTGTTCATTTTTGGAAGTTTGAAATTCTTTGAACTTTAGAAAATAAGGGATTGAAGAAAAATAATTAAACATAAGTAAATAAATTTCAGAATATTAGAACAAAATACTAAGTCAATGTTGGGGTCTGTATTGATTCTTCTTTTTGATTTTTATATATAATAATCTGCTATTGTAGCCACTGTAAAGGTCAATCGTTGTGTTTGGATTTTTTTAAATAAGTTAATAAAAGAAGTATTGAACACATAAGATAAAATAAAAGTGTAACTAGATGAATTTTGATGTTAAAAATCATGTATTCACGATTTTGTTTTGGGATTACACTTGGTTTATCTTGTAACATATATATATTTGTTTTTTATCACCTCCACGATTATAGTACAGCCGTGACACTTTATAAACATAAAAATGCCTCAATCGCAAAATTCTATAGAATAAGGGAAATGAATATGCAGTACTGTGCACTCTTGACATTACTCTTATATATTTTTCTGAGCCACTATTAATGGCTTTATATTAGTTATGAAAGCTCCCCCCAGCACATAATTCCATACTGTAGTCTTGGATTAACAAGAGCGTAATAGACCTTTATTAATACAGTGAATGGGCATAAATATCTTAATAAATAGAATTTTCTAGTTGAAGATATTGTCTCAGAACAAAATTTATTAATACCTATGTTGTTTCTAGTTCAAATGCTCATCAAAATAAATTCCCAAATATTTTGGGAAGTAGTAATATTTACTAGCATGTAGCATGAAGTAATATTTACTTTTACACATTTCGTACATCTGCAATAGAGGTAATTTTGTGCAATTTTACAGTTCCTCAAACTAAATTGAATAAATTTAGTTTTTGCACTCAACGTCATAGAATTCGTTGAAAACCAGTGCTGTATTTATATATATATTTAGATCGTTCTGCATTTGCCCACATAGATAATTTAAGTTACTACCTATATAGCCAAGGGCAGTATCATCAGCAAAGGAAGTAACCTTCCCCTTGAATCTACCTTCATATAGATTATTTGCATATATCAAAAATAAAATAGGGCCCGAAACAGAGCCCTGCGGAGCACCACAATTAATCCGAGTTTTATAACTGTAATGGTTATCTATCCTCACACACTGATATCTGCTACTGAGGTAACTAATGAACCAATCCAGTGTGATGCCTTAACGCCATCATTGGTTAATTTTTTTAATAGTATCTTATGACTCACCGAATCAAAAGCATTAGTAATTTCAATATATAAGCCAGCTACTTTATTGTTATTATTCAAGCCTTCGTAAATGTTTGAGCTGAAATACAAAAAGGCATCCTCTGTACTTTTACCTCTTTGGAAACCAACTTGATTTTTGTAGAAAAAATGTTTACTATTCAAGAAATTGAACAACCGAACTTTAACAATTTTTTCAAGTACCTTTGAAAACACAACGATATCGGTCTATAATTATTTAAATCTAGCTTATCACCTTTTTTACTTTCTCCATATACGAAGTATAGAGAAAGTATTGTTTTCATGAAAAAATTCGACTTCGAGATTTCAACGGAAATACATGTTTTGGGGTCCCTAGAACACGTTTTGACCATTTTCGGAATGATGTCTGTGTGTATGTGTGTGTGTGAGAGTGTGTGTGTTAGTGGGCGCTCTAACGTGAAAACTGCTGGTCGTATCAATACCAAACTTCATATATAGTACTGTGGTGTGTGCTGTCAGAGTTGATTAGTTTTTGGAGTACATCAGTTAATCGGAAGTCGAGCTTCATTCATCATAGATCATTTCCGGTTTTCAAAATATCTCCATAAATATGACACATACGTGAATTGTATTACTTATAAAAGTTTTAGATAGTGTAATTTAGTATAACTTTTGTATTTAACATATTTTTGTATCACCGGTTGATTAGGAGTTATTCGTGAAATACCGATAAACCGGAAGTAGCTGTTATGTACTTTGTGGGCGCTCTAACATGAAAATCATTCGTTGTATCAAAACCAAATTTCATATATAGTACTTTGGTTAATGTCATTAGAGTTGATTAGTTTTTGGAGTAAATCGGTCAACCGGAAGTTGAGCTTCATTCTTCAAAGCTCATTTCCGGTTTTCAAAATATCTCCATAAATATAATATTTAGGTATATATTATTTTTTACAAAAGTTTTATAAAATGTATTTTACTATAACTTTTGATTGAAATATATTTTTGCATCACTGATTTTTTAGGAGTTATTCAGGAAATACTGTTAAACCGGAAGTTGCTGATTATGTACTTTGTGGGCGCTCTGGGCACTATGGGCGAAAGGCCAATTTCATCGTTTTTCATCGATCATGTCCCGTAAAACATTATTTATCATGTTTTTGGCGTCAAAGATAATATATAATATTAATCACTCATATTCCAAGTTTAGATGGAATATAGAGCTCGAAATTACTGCGGTAGATAAATATTTACATCTTATATATATGGAGAAAGTCATGTGCTGGCCACATCAGATTTTTGATTACTGGTATTACTATTGCTGTAACTCAAGTAGCAACCTCATACACCTTTCTGCGGGGTAGGTCAGTTATCAAGAAGACCTACAAAAGTAATTGATGTAACATAGTGGTCTATGGTTGAACGCCATAAAGAAAGAAAAAGAACATAAAAAACTGAAGATGGCTTGGTACAGTCGACACTGGTCGAAATAAAATTTGTTCTATGCATACTACTTAGTATTATAATTTATTTCTTTGGGAGGATCCCTATCGTTAATGGGAAATTCAGAATTCCCAGTTGCTTCAGATCTTCTCTCCTCTGGTTATCTTCTTGGTTTGTTCCTGCTCGCACACCTTTAATTAGTCTACTTTATTTTCCTCCCTTTCTAATTTAAGCACATAACTTCAATCCAGGTCATTTAATGTAATTGAAGGTATAGTCTCTACGATTCATCATTCATAGTACCTTTACAGCCCAAAATGTTCAATCGTTCAATAATTATATGCATACAATGGTAAATGAATCGTTTATGATATCTGAAGCCTCTACTTCGAATTTCTGACCACCTAATTTGAGTAATAACTCGCGTAAATAAATTCTTATTGGCAGAAGTCTTAAGCCAAATAAAATAGTGCCTAAAAATGTTCAATCTCACATCTTTTATAGATTTTTTATTGTGAAATTCAAATGATAAGATAGAGGTTAAGCCACGCTTTAATATTACGTTTACAATACAGTTTCAAAATTGCCATAACATGTGTAAGATATTCATAAGCGTCCGTGGCTCTGGCCTGAAGGGGATGACCACCATTCGGAAAGCAAATGAACATAGATCAAGTTGATAGAGGTTATGAGTGGGTTTGTATCGATTCCGTTGGGAGAATCGGAATCTGAATTCAAGAATGTAATTCTCAGTGGGGCAGAAAGGAGGAGAGAAAACCTTGGCTGGAAACCGTTCCCAACCTTTTTCAGCCACCTTATCGGAATACCTCCACGGTCCATCCGTCCATGGTGGAGTAAAAAACCACATTTGTATCGTATCCCTTCCTTATTTGTATATAAATATACCGTTTAAAACATATACATTTATTTATTTATTTATTCATTCATTCATTCATTCATTCATTTATTTATTTATTTATTCAAATTTCGCTGTGATTAGGTCATCAGGCCTGGTGGCAGCGGTGTAGGGGGAAATGCATGTGTGTGTGTGCTTTTTTGAAGATATAGATCGATAATTAACAAACAATTTGTCTTCTGATTTGACAAATTACACTTAGTAGCAAAACAGTTAGCTGCCCCAGATGCCAAAAATCAAGAACCAAGAACCATAACACAATTCGATTGGTTTGGATTTTTCTCATCTTTTCCGATGGTTTCTGATAGTTTCTGATATAAGCAACTGTACTTCATCTTGCAGATAATTTGAATCCAAGCGTTTCCAAATAAATAAAAATAGCACAGATGTATAGATCTTAGAATAAGGAAAAATCTCTAACTCTCACTGGATCAGCTCTACCTCATTTTTCTAATTATAGCTCGAGATGTGCATGTTTTTTCATTTAGTCCTTTTTGTGTTTTCCTGCTGCGGTTATTGCTGCGGCAATCATACTATATATATATATATATATATATATATATATATATATATAGTATGATTGCATATCTATATATATATATATATAGTATGATACACATACTATATATATATATACTATATAATACTATCGTTATTTTTTATCGCAAATCGATGCAATCTAGTTAAAGGTAAACTTGAAAACATAATATTGAGATTTAATCGTGATGTTTGTAATGTAAGACGAGTATCTCTTTGTTCCACGGTCGCCCGACACGACAGTTTCTGATGCATCGATCACGCTATAATTGTGAAATAATATTCCCAAGGTCATTCTGTAAATGCTCGAGAAGAAAATCCCAAGGAAAATTTCCGTTCCAAAGGCCGATGTCGTCGCGAAGCGGAGGAGATTGGAGTCTTTGTGAAGGGTGAGGAAGATTATCGAATTCACACCCCAACGCAATTACAAAAGAATTTAACGAAATATTTACCCAAAGTAAAGTAATAAGTTTAACCCAAAATATTTTCTGTTGATGTGTAAATGCTTTTTATATGCTCATTGATCTTGTTTCTGGATTGTTTGCACTGAAAGTCGGTTGGTTCTCTTTCCCTGAACTATTAGCCGCAAAACGCCTTTGTTTATTTATTCATTATATATTAAATATTTGTTGTTTCATGTCCGTCACATTTATATACATGTAATGGAAAGATGGATTACGACATTTCTTGCATAGTATTATCAATTTAGTAACACATTTAGATAGAGAAAGTACTGTAAGGTGTGCTGTCATCAGTATGAAAGCTGAATGAATTCTCAACCCATTTCTTAGAAGATAAAAAATATCTGATTCTATTTTAGGGCCCCTGAGGAGGGAGTCTCCGATAGGCGCTATAAAAGTGCGGCGCTTTCTCGAACTACCGGGGACTAAGGGCGCCGACAAAGGCGGCTTTTGGAGATTTCAAACCTCCAATAAGTAGTCACTAAAATGAACGTCACTACTTATACCACTCATACCAAAGTACTTCCTAAGCCATCCTAGCCATAAATAACACAGAAACAAAAGTAAAACTCATATTTTTCTCTATCTTTTATCATGGAACCTGTACTGACTGTTGCTGTTTACATCTTTTCCAATGGGTTTGCAAGGAAACCAGGAAATAAATAATTCCTTTGTTAAGTGATCACAGAACTTTGAGGTAGCAAGTTTCTTTTCTGCTTTGTTATTCTCTATTCTAAACCTCTGCACAAAATATCATTGAAACTACATGGATGGAAAACTGCTTGAATACCGTAGAATTATGTTTTCAAATTGGCGTAAGTGGAAGAAACCTTAAAATTCGATTTTGTGTTTTACGTTATTTTCACCACATTTTGAGTATTTGCGTCGTTTAAGTAGGGTGAACTTGCGATGAGTGCCTTGTTTAAAGCATAGCGGTTGAAAAGGGCAAACGTAGACTAGCATGGGTAATTATGGTATATTATATATTGGTTATATGGTTATATTATGGGTCTATTTGGAAAATACCTACCTTGAAGTTGGATTAAGGTCACTTGGCTAGAGATGTTATTTTCTCCGCAAGCGAAGATTATTAAAAGCCGGCGCTGGCAGTCAGATCTCCAAGAAAGATTATAGAAGCAAGGACAAACCGGTTTGGAATTACTTCATTCGTAGGAGATTAATTATGAATCAAACTTGTATTAATGCATATCGAAGCACGGAAGTAGTCTTTGAATAGAATTCTATTACGATAACGTCATCGTTCCACGGCTAAGAGAGAAAGAAAATAGTTAAGTAAAATTTCTACTGAAAAGGCGATCTATAAAAGATATTTAAAATAGAGAGAAATCATAATTTAATACGTTAAACATAAATTAAATATCCACACGCTACCTTATCTAATATAATCTGTCCATTTCTTAAAATTGTTCTTTTTCTATCACAATTTCAAGAATACATAAACCTAACAGCCAAAGTTTTTTAAGCATCAAATGAAAGCAAAAATGTTCAATGTATGACGAACAAGATTTATGCAGTAGGTTTAACGCTGTGGTTTATTTGTATAGGTTAATAATTCTTCTAATTTCCACCTCGGCATGATTTTCAAATTAATTTGAGAATAGTTTGATTATAAGTTTAGGTCGACATCATATCCCCCACAGAGAATCTAAACCCAAAAACTGTGAAGGCGCACCCATCTGTCTACCCTTGAGGATATTAGGCCAACCAAATTAAGGTGGAGTTCATTCCATTATCTAACAGCGTTGGTGTTGGAAAGTTTCACAGCTAAAATAAAGGATAAAATGTGAAAACGAAGTCTTAAAAAAAGGTCAAGATGTTTTCAATCAAATATAAGTGAATAACGATAACATTATCGAAGGAATCAATAGGTATAAAAAAATAATTGGGTCGGGAATAATCAAATCGACTGTCAGTTGTCCTAAATCGACAGATTACAATGTATCGGTAAAAATACATCTTAAATTCCAGTTTCGCAAGAGGACACTTTATTCTCCCTTCATTTTATAAATATACGTTTTCTGTCAGTTAAACTGCTTTATAATCAATAGTAGAAGCCGTTACTTGGTGGAATTCCATATCAATGGAAAAATGAAAAACTCACTTAGTAAAAATTCAACAAAAATATATTTTGTGGAAGTTCTTCATTTTTACTTTAAACTGCTTTACTTCGATTCCACAACAGCTAAGGCTTCAATTCCACTCTGCGTGTGATGGTATTAAGCCCTTCTTTCTCTTGTTTCATCTCTTCATTCTTTCTATGTCTATGTAAGAACCCTGCAAGCCGCCTTTCGGCGTTTGGCAGGGGATGCAAGCACCTTTACTCTATTTTCCTAAACGGTTGCATTCGCGTATACTTCGCGGAAAAAATGAATTTTTGAAACGATTCGTTCTAGCATCTATTTCCCTAATCTTTCGGGCAGTATCAGCACGGCCCATATAACAGGGGGGTCGCATTATATCGGTCACATCATCCGAAAACGTAATTTCTCTGAACTTATTTAATACATTTATCCTTTGAATTTTTATTCTATCTTCTAATGATTCCCATCCCGCGTCCTGTAACATCTGAGTGACACTCGCTGTTTTATCGTAGCAAATCGGGAGTAAACCTTGAGTATGCATGTAGTGTATGGGACGAAAGGCGATACGATTTGTAAAAATCGTATCGCCTTTCGTTGTACTTTTTCTAAATCCCGAATATGACATTCCTCGGCGGGGTCCCATACACTACATGCATACTCAAGGTGAGGCCTTACTAACGCTAAGTAACATCGCTCGCGAACCTTTTCTTCGCTCCTACCGACTATTCTTTTAACGAAGCCGAGTTTCTTAAGTGCTTTTCCACATATATTTCGGACGTGGGCACTCCATGATAGATTATTCGTGAGAGTTACTCCAAGATACTTTACCGATTCTACTGTCATTAGGTTTACCCCTCGGAGACTATAAGAATAATCATTTATTATAGATTTACTTTCGAAGAAGTTAACTACCGAACATTTTTCTACGTTAAGCTCTAATTGCCAATCATCGCACCAGTTCATAAATCTATCTTAGTCGTTAAAAAAGGGTTAATCTATCCTCTGAACTAACTATTTCCCTGTAAATGACTGTGTCGTCTGCGAATATCCTAACATTGCTTTCAATGTGATTGCTGAGGTCGTTGATGTATACTAAAAATAACAATGGTCCAATTACACTGCCCTGAGGGACGCCCGAGGTCACCTTAACCAAGTTGGAACTAATACCATCGAGTACCTCTCGTTGCTCTCTTTCTACTATTCCTGCTTAACCTTTCCTATCTCATATAAAACTCCGCAATGAAAGGAAAGGCTAAAAGAATGGAACGGCAGAGTATGTCTTCATCCTCAGAGCTGGACTAACCTCAGCTTTTCCACATCAAGAAGACTTTTAAAAGTTAAACCCAATTCCGATTTTGTGACATAATTCACTGCGAAGTGATCTAAGCTATAGAAACACTAAAACAAAGAACATTCAGCCTCAGTTTCAGCAAACGTGTGGTAAAACATTTCTCCCAAATCTAAATAATGAGAAGTTGAAAATTTACCCGTTATAATTACCTAATCCATAATAAGATTAGGAAATGTGAATTCCTAATAAAAGCTGGCAATTGTTTTGTATATGTTTGTATATGATATTTTTTCTCTTTTTTATAATGTACATGATTTGTTTTTTTTATGTATATCATGTTGTTTTTCTTTTTTACATACATATATGATATTGTGTTTCTCTTTTTCATAATTTTTATGATATTGTTTTTTTTGTGTATATGATGTTATTTTTATCTTTTATATGTATGTGACATTGTTTTTTCTTTTAGTTTCATGACATAGATTTATTCTTTGTACGAGTACTTCTCGTATATACATGTACAAGACATTGTGTTTCGCTTTCATATAATGTATAGGATATTGTTTTTCTTTTTTTATGTATTTCATTTTATATATTTTTATGTATTATGATTTTGGTAATTGGGCACTTCCCGTAATAAAATAATGGTAATATTAATTTCAAGGCTCATTACGTCAACTATAGGTAATGTCGGGGCATGCATGTAAGGATTGTCTTGTTTTTAGTCCAACCTTTCTCGTTTTTCCTTGGGAATGTTTATGAAAACACTTTTGTAGTGACAGTCATAACTTGTGTTACGAATAGGTGCGCATTGTAGTTTCAGTTTACATGTATGAACGGTTTTTACATTCTTCTGTCGCCCCTGTCTCCAACAGCAAGACATTTTTAAGTGCTAAATTTGGTAACCAAGAGCAAACATTTTGAGGATCAAAATTTTGCAACAACGTATCACTTGTATTTTTATTTTTTTGAATTGCAAAATGTTGATAAATCCTTTCCAAACTTATAAAAATCAAGCAATTGAGGTCGAAATGTGTATAAGAGTATCGGCATCTCATCTTTACTATGTCCTTGAAGGAAATGAGTCCAATGAACTCTTTAATATCTCTAACCACAGTTTGAAAAAAAAAACATTCCTTAAGGCCGATTATGCCAAAATATACGTACGCGGTAGAGGACTACACTAAATAAGAATATATATTAAATATAAGAGAAGCTGATAAATAAACATGGGAATGATTCAGCTCATCTGAGCAGTAGTACCGGAAGTAGCAAACCTCAAAAAATGGTTTTCTCTCTTTCACATGTGCAGTTGATTGATATTTCGGTTTATAAACTATTCCAAGGATATCCTATAACTAGTCTTAAGGGCTCAAATATTTCTCTTTTCTATATTTGTATTAATTGAATGTTCATTTGTATCCCAAACTTCTCTCTTATTTCTACGTTACATCCAACGGCAAGAAATATCATATATCCCTCAATTTACAGCTAAAGTTATGTTGTCCAAGATTAAAAAAAACGAATTTAACTAACGGTATAAGTTATCAGAATTACACAAAGAAACATTCTCTATGAAATATACGAGGAGACCTTAGGACATAAATTGAAACAAAGATTTTGCGAACCAATTTTTTAGTGACTGGGAAGGAGAAAATTCAATAACGTTATTTTCTGAACTATGATAAACATTTCACAAACGTTGCAATAGAGCTACGTGAAATTTGACAGAGATAAGGCCAACTATCTTCCAGTCGCAAACATTTCCTTTCCTACATCATCATAGAAGTACGTAGTATGGGTCACCAAAACGTATACTTCCTCCAAAAGTATTTCGAAATTTGTCAACTACGTCAATCTTTCCGGCATTTCTTCTCTTGTTTTCACTGCGTTAGGAGAAATGAACGAATGAAATGAATCGAAAGCGTTTATGTGTATTAAATTTGATAATTTAGAGCCTCCGATAGTGAAGCATAAAAATGAACCACTCAGAACAGCTTGATGGAGAGGAAAATTTGATTACGTGCTCTTAATGAAGCGATGTGCCGGAAAAAGACTTAAACATAAATAATACTTAGGACCAATGACCCGGAGATTGCTGAGCATGGGAGCGAGGCACTAATGTGAGATGTGGAGAAACGATAGATGGAGATGCGACCAATTTAATCTTCGGACGAATACTCGAGTTGAGCAACAGCTCATTTAGAATATCTACGGTAGAAGTTTCAATGCATTGGTTCAATGACTTACAATGATGTTCAATGATGGTTATTAGTGACGGTTAAATCGTCATAAATATATATTAAGTCATAAACTATGGATAGCATTAGTTATTCCCTATCGGTAGAATCATTATTGATTCTCATCTTTTTCATTTAATAGCAGACTCAAGTCCCGTTTTTGGCCTTTCCATCACGTTCATATCAAGCAAACATAATTTGTCCCGATAAAGCTATCATCAATATTTGTGATATTTTTACGATTTTCAATAGCGAAATATAGAATCAAAATTGTTGATTACAGATGTAGTGAAATCATCTACCTGTATCTCGTGAAATCAAAGGTGAATCAAATAGAAAAGAGTAAACATAATAAGCATACAATGATAAACGCGGAAATTGTTTTTATTTACTAATAAGTATCCAGCAAACACGTAGAACAACGTAATCCGAAGGTCGTTTAAGGAAATCAGTGTATTTCATGTGTAGATTTTTGTTGTTGAATTTGATGAAAGTTAAATTACGTAAGGTACTACGTACGAATTGTGTACTATGTATTAATTAAGAAAAACGTAGAAAAAGAACTTAGCTTTAAATTCTGTTTGGAGAGGATGACAGTATAATTATATGTAATTAAAATAGAAAAGACGAAACATAATAGGCATATAATAAAAAGCATATATTTTATCACACGAAAAGCAATCCGTCATATACGTAGAACAACGATACCCTAACATCGTTCAAGGATATCATTGTATTTCCTGTGTAGATATTTGTTGTTTATCTAGATGAAAGTTACACTTTCTTGATATTCAACTGATCTTTCCAGAAAGGCGGGCAGCAATGGGTTTGGCTGTCCGTATGCTGAATTATGATGATTTATGGCGTATCATCAGTTTGTGTGTTGAATGAATCGAATGTAAAAAGTGAAATAACTGAGGCATGGACTGTTAAAAGTCGATCCCTGTTCCAGGACCAGGGGTGTATAACCATTCATAGTTCTTAAATCGAGTATTTTATTTTTATCTGAGCTGCCCCAACAAACAACTATGATTTATATAAATATAACTATAAATTATAAAAAATTTATTCAACTATAGTAAAAAATATCTATACTTATTCACTAGATTATCTTAATACGAATAATTGTACTCATGAGGATATGTTTAAATAAAAATACATTGTGTAGGAAATTTATCTTCAATTTCTCTTTAAATTCAATGCGCCACTTATAATCTTGAAATACTTCACTTTTCGGTGAGGCTTTAGGTTATTGCCTTCCCTGTGCTAGGCTTATGATGAAGAGTGTTCTGAAATAGTATTTAAGAACAGTTACAGAAGTCTAGATAAAAACAATGTCCAACGTCACCAGCATTCCGGAACAATCATGGAAATAGATCCCGCTTTATCAAGTCAGGAGCTATCTTTCTTTTGGTTTGAGGACTCACGACTGTGTGTACTTTGTAAGTTTATCCAACGCAAACACACAGAGATAAAGACCAGAGATGTACATCCAACAAGAATTAGAGAAAACAAGGAAGGGTATATTAAAACCAGTCTACGCCATTAGACTTTTATTTGTAAAAATACTTGAATCTGAAATAGACATTTACAGCTGATATTACAACAATTAGCTTACTTAAAGTGTATTTTGGTATATGCGTATATCGAATATGCCAAATAGCCTAAATAGATCCCAAAAATTTTCTGTACACATTTCCAGCTCTGAATCCCAAAATGAAATTCTTTTGCAGAGTTTTGCTTTGAAAACAGTTAATTATATTTTTATTTGAACGATTTTCATTATAAAAAAGCAATAATTGCGGACAACATACCGGGAGAAGTTCTGAAAAATGTAGGGGAAATGAATAAAAGATGGGTTGTTCAAAGTTATTAACGAAAGTTATAACAAGAAAGGTACCTGACGATATCATTATTAAAAATGTCAATGCCCAATAAAGGGAACGTAGCAGACTGCTGTAATTAGAGAAGAATTTTAGATTTATCAAAAATTCTATTGAACGTAATTTAATCAGGTCAAAAGAAAAATCGACCAAAATTTAGCAGCCGATAGATTTGGACTTAGAGCAGAAGGATGAACCGGAAAAGCGATAATACCACTCAGATATATTTTATATAGGAGATTTATAAGAAGACCTATATAGAAGACCTAGGGCCTTTACAGGGCAATCGACAAAGCTGACTGCAGATAATAACATTGACGGATATCGCCCTTGATTGGAAAGATAGAAGAATGATTTTAAATCAGTAGAAAGCACTGAAAACCTAAATTGATTATTATAATTGGAGGGAACTAGCAAAAATAAAAAGAGGTGTGAGACAAGGTTGTCCCGTATGACTATTCAATTGACTCATTGATGAATCAGTCGCAAGAAAATAATAATGAATGTTATAAAGTAAACGGATGAAGTATTCATAGCATCAGATTTGCTGATGCAATAGTAACAATAATTGCATGCATAAATGATATGCTCAAAATACAGTCCAAAAGAGTTTAAACTAAAAACAGCAAGAATAAGACCAAAAATATGGCAATAAAAAATGAAAAAGAAATCTCCAAAACTGTTATAAAACAAACATCCACCGCATATACCATACAGCTTGGATCAAATAGAAAACCGAGGGGAATTATTAACAAAACATATAAGAGACAGGAATCAAGAGAGCTTTGGCGAAACGAGCTTTTCAAACTGAAAGAACTTATCATTAAATGGCCGTATATGCATACAGACCAGAACAAAACTTCATCAAAACGTTAGTATATATCTGTAAGGATGTTAGATACGGACAATCAGAATAGAAACAAGATTGTGGAGATGGAAATTTGGATTAGGAAGAAATTGAGGAAAACATGATGGGGAGAAAGAGTAAAAAATATTGAGGAGTAAAATAAAATAGATGACTGTTAAGAACAAAAGGAGAAAGAAGGGAAAAACTCACTGTAGATGTACTAAGGTATAAATCAATACTTACAAAATATTTTTATAAGAAACGTTACAAGAAAGAAACCAAAAATACCTCCAAGAGCTGGTTTCTTCAAGAAGATGAAATAAGCAAGCACGAATGAATATAGAGTACTGCGACAAGGGATTTACTTCTGATTGATTGACAGTTAATTTGCTTTAGCATTTAGCGTTACGTTACTCTTAGATAGCATCCATGATTTATTTTATTATACCGCCACATCATGCTTCTCCTGTAAGTCTCTTAGGTAAATTGATTTTTTAAATGTATTTTTATGAAATATCACGTGGCCAATGGCACATTAATGAATGATGTATACGAGGATGTGCTTTAATAATCAATTCTAATGTAATAGTAATAATTTTGTATCAATCACTTTATTCAATTATATATTTCCTTTTAGTTTCTTGAGATATTGAGATAATGTTAATGTAAAACGACATACTTTTCTAACACAATAAGTTCTTTGTCCGCATATCTTCTGAAATGATGAAACTGAGACGGATTTGTATCCAATGTACAACTCACCATAACCGTATTTAGTGGCGATGTTGATTCTTTCAAATAAAGAAAACGAACATTCAGTGAAAGTAAAGATTGATAAGGAGGTCTTTGGTCCGCAAACAGTCAAAACAGATAAACGAGATTCTTCAAAGGAACATAGACGCGACCCAATTCACGAACGTGAAATCGAGCCATTGAACGTGCACAGAAAAACGTTCTATATCTTTCATCTTAGAGGAAGGAACGTAGAATGATAGAAGTCATTACATGCAGGAATGTTCTCAACCAGAAATTTCATATAAAACGGTAAGTACTGGTTGGCAGAAGTGTCTATTCATTCGAATTTTGAACCAACAAAAAGGACAAATTCAAAAATTTCGAATGTTATTTTGATCTAAGTAGCATAATGATTAGGAAATAATAAGTATCCAAGTTAATCCAAGATCCTTCGCTACCCAGCGAGTATAATGCCATTCTTCTTGCGATGATTTTTGACACAGTATTCAAGCGATCATAAGATGCAATTTATATTTCCCTTTACAGCAGAAGACGCGCATCCATTACATCTCATACGGACAAGAGGCATTTTTTCCTGCCAGATATATACAGTTTTATATTCGGAAGCTCTAAGATTAAAGTTGAAACAAAGCAAATGACGGTGGAAATTTACCCAACATATCTAATTACTATTACTCACTTTAAACATCAATCTAGTAAAACTATTAAAGTGACCATCTTAGATCGAGTGATATTGATATTTAAATATTGATATTAAATAAACTACCTTCGACATGTGAATACAGGAGTGTACGCGAACTACCAAAGATCATTCACTCCTGATTATAATAATCTTTGAAATCTAGATGATCAGGCGTTACTTTGCGGAAAGCCATTTTAGATAATGAATAATCTTTATTAAGGGCAAAATTGCCCTCTAACTTTTACATAACATGTATAAATTCAACTATAGCGACTTAATATTGCAAAGTAGTAGAGTATGTAATGATATATAAACTGATTATAAACTAATATCATTAGAGAATACAAAAAATATTACACAATGAAGAATTTCAGAGAGCATATTAATTGAACAACATTTAAGATGAAAGATGAAGATGAGGTTACTCTCAAATTTACCGCTTGGCCATGAACTAGCATAGTGTTAATTACAATAAAATTCATTTAATACATTTTTCATTATAAATGTAGCGTTTTAAAAAATGATTGTAGATGAAGCAAGTAATGTTCAATTTTTGCTTTGGTCAGAGCTCCAACATCATAACAACAGGACCACAACCAATGACGAAAGTGAGCACCCACACGATTCTTTATCAGCAGAAATTGATTGGAATGAAATGACGCACGCTCTTCAGATAGCATGGGCATGTGATTCAACGAAGACACGAGTAAGCGCTCGATGAAAGGAAAATGATTTTCATGACGCAGGGCAATGAAGAACGTCGTATGAAATTACCCCGACGCCAAATCCAGTTTGCGAGAGCGGTTTGAAAGCGCTGACCGAGTTGCCGCCCGCAGGAAAGCGAAACGACAACCCAGTTACTCCATTCAATGAAATATCTCTCTTCCCTTTCACTTTTTTCTGCCCTCCATCGAAACGCTCCTTCGGGTACTTTTCACCTACCAATTTTAATACATAATTTTAATTGTCTGAGTACGTGAAACCTTTACCTCGACTATAATGATAAATTCTTCGAAATTAAGAACTAAATCTAAACACGTTTGTTACTCATTTTCAGGTGTGTGTCTCAATGTTTTACTTTTTAACCAGTGATGGCAAGTAATTGAGTAAAAGTACTCGGATTACCGGTAACGATTACATTTAAGGTATTTTTTACTTGTAATCGTTACTTTTAGAAAAAAGTAATTTTTACTTGTAATCTACCCCTCATTCATCTTGAGTAATCGTTAAATTTCAGTAATTGTTACTTCTCAAAAACCGTTATAAATAGTTTTAATAGCGTAATGTTTTCGACTATCGACTTCTTTATTGATTCGAGATTCATTTGAGTCCAGCGGAAATGACGTCGATTGGATAATTCTCGGTCTTATTTTTTTCATTTAACAAACTCCAATACTTACTCATGTAATGGTTTAATAATTACATATTACTTAATTAAGAAAAATTAATGGTCACCATTATTTCAAAAACAATACTTCAGATTTTATTACAATATCTAGTGATAAAGGAAATGCCTTAACAAGTTTGGGCATAATACTCAATGAGGGTCATATCGTAGACTGATAAAGTTACTATCAAATGGTGGGAAAAACTTGTTGCTAAGAATTTGATCAAAAAATTCAAAGGTTAAGTTGAAATTAAAATTTAAAGAACGGTTACTAAAACTAAGCTATTGACGTAACAATAAACATGTAAATTGGAGTGCTGGTTATTTCATTCCAATGCTCGTGGCGAATTGTCAAAGTAATCTACTTGTAATTGTAATCAATTACTTTTTGGGAAGAAATTGATCCTTGTAATCGATTACATTAAAGTCAGAGTAAATGTATTCGAGCCCAATTACTTTCCGTCAGTAATCGGGCCATCACTGTTTTTAACACATTCATTAACGAAATTCTGCATTATAATTCAGTTAGAGGTTTATAATCTCCAATAGCCGTCTTTGTCGGCGTTCCTCATAACATTATAGGTGTAATGTTACCCCGTAAGAGAAAAGCATCGCTTTCGAATTGTGCATTGGGTGTTCTCAAAAGTGCGGAAATCCTTTCTTGTTTTCTCCGAATAGCGGTGAATAAGACGAGGAACGCCGACAAAGACGGCCTTTAGAGATTTTCAGCCTCTAATTCATTAACATCCGTGCTCTAAATTTTCTTTCTTTATATTATAATTTAGTATCCTCCTACGTCTATTAAACATTATCAAAACATTGATTTCTTTATCTACAATCATATCAATATAGGGGAGACCCGGGTAAAGCGGTCCCCTTAAAAGTTAACTGGATATATCCTCTACTAGGTATAATTTTCAGATCTTACACTTCTAAAAGTTACTCCTTAATGTATCATTTCCAAAATTATGTAATTTTTGAAAATAAAATTACACTCGTTATCGTAAAAGTTCAGTAAGTTTGCAAAATGTCGACTTTACCCCTGTGCATGGGTATTTATTATATTTTTTTATTTATAATTATGTTAAATTTCCCACAATGTTCTTTATTGATCAGTATTTCTTCATCTAAGACGTAATGAATAAATGATACATGACTAGATATTATTACCAAAGCACAATAACATTATTTATCACTAAAATAATAGGATTTATAAAATACAAATCATTATCATTTGACAACTTTTTATTATTCCAAGAAGTTGTTCACATTTCTACAATTTACTTTTTAATTTATGGTGATTTGTAAGCAAAAGTCACAGATAAACTCATTGCAAAAATCATCATCAACAATACTATTCGGTACCAGAATTGGTGTCGAAAGAACGGACTATCAAATCATTGGATATATTTAGGGATCAATAGGCATCAATGCCCTGGATGTCAATGAAACATTTTTTTAATTTTCTCTCGTTGAGAAAAATGAAATAGCACTAAAACTCTCATAAGAAGTTCTATTTATAAATAAATCGAAAATTTTTAATTTCTTCGTTATTATTTTAACTCGTTGGCCTTTTCCCCAATTCTTATGGGGTTAAAATAACAATAATTACTGAGCATAATTTTATTTTATGTATGTAATCAAGTATCGTAAAATACTGCATCATCTATTTCACGAGGGAAAAGCTAACACCACAACAAAAATTCGAAAAATATCATTCTGGTATTTTTAGTACCTATCTCAAATCAATAGATTGAGTACAACAAAAAGAAGAAAAGAAGTTCCCTTTATTAATATACACTATATATATAGATAAAGGGAACTTTCTCCTTCTGTCAAGCGAATCCTTTTTCTAATTTGAATATTAACATGGGAGATGTATTTGAGTACCCTTCCGCGATAAGTACCAGAATTAGATATGTTGTTGTTTGGGTGAGACGCAATTACGTTCTCCGTGATAAGAACACGTTTCTATCTCATTTTGTTTCACAACCCATTACTAAGTATAAACGACGGTGTTACCAAATTCCTGTTTATCCACCTTAATAACGTATAATTAGGTGGTTTGACGCCAGGTGGCATTTCAAGAGAAGCCTGCTAATACGTGGGATTTCGCCTATTTGTCACCCGAAACACGGGCGCACTGAGACAATTGAGAAACGTATACGGATTCAGCCGTAACTGACTAAAGGTGCTCGGAATGGGAAATTTCGATCCGCGAATGTAAAGTTTAAAGCAAAGTCTAGAAATACAGTTAATCATTCCAACCTTATCAAGGTTTATGGAATAATTTTCATTTGGCTGTTCACGTAACAGACATTTGATACCTTCCCTGATACAGAAACCTAATACCTATGATAAATTTCATTCGAATTTTTCAAACACGAATGCAAATATTCTCTACATTCTATAGCATTGATTACTATCTTTCCTCTTAATCCAAGTTATGTTTTTGACCGTGTATTGTGATTTCTGAGTAATTTTTGACAGCCTATATCCTGTATTCGATCCTTGGACTAATGAAAAATTATTATTATTTCTATTATTTAGTCTTATTCTATTTTGTTAACTGTACAATTAGATGAAACTTACCGTGATATGAGTGATGGTAAATAATGGAACTCAACCTGAATATTACTTATGTTGAAAATGTTATTTTTAGAAACAAAATTAACGGAGGAGGCCGAAATACAGTGGAGATCCTACATAATCTAAAGCAGGGGTGCTCAACCTTTTTTGGCGCCCGGGCACCAAAGGGCGCTTCCGAAAGCGGAGCGGGCACCACATAACAATTCCGTCCATGGTGATATTCAGGCCATCCCTTGGCATCACTCTACCAGTTAACCGTTGGCCGTTTCAATAAAAACGTGCCATGGTAAATAAAATCCAAAGAATTACAATGTATATAATTTCATCACAACCTCACATCTCATATGTGAGAACCTCTCATGTGAGAAAGACTTTATCTCCGAAGAAGATTTGATAACGGGGAATACATCAGGTATGAAGGTTTTCGCTGCATGTGCACCGCTGCGTTCCGAAAAGCAGGAGTCCTTGATTACGAGGAGTTGGATACATTGATAAGCTGAGCTGAATCTTCGCATTCGTATAATGAACTAAGATATAGATACGCGTCTTGTTAATCTGGACATAGGCGATAAGAGGAGTAAAATGTTTACGAAACCCAAGACCAGGCCAACCAAGTTTGTGACCCCTTCCCCGCCAAACCTCCACTCTATCCCCGATAATGAAAATCACGAAAGAAATTAGCTTTAGATAATGTAAATGGTAAAAAAATTTTTGCGTAAATTCAAAATTCATTGACCTGAAATAAATAGCTTTATATCAGTGACACAGCCAGAATTTACTATGGCGGGGGGTCCAAGGCTGAGAAAACCAAAAATGCCTACCTTACAGGGGCTAGTATATTCATGCCCGTTACTTACAACAATATATGTATACCAATTCTTTCGAAAACTAAATGCATTGAAAACTAGAAGAGTTTAACGCTTATTTGGCCAACTTATTAAACTTTTCACGATAGTAGTTTACATAAGCGAACTATTGGAAATTTTTCATAAGTGTTGTTTGGATTTCTAGTTTGGACGAGTCCAATGTGTATTCAGAAGTAATTTTTACTTTCTCCCTATGCGTAGTATAGAGAAAGTATTGTATTCGCAAAAAACTTCGACCTCCAGATTTCGACGGAAATAGATGTTTTGGGGCCCATAGAGCTCGTTTTCGCTATTTTCCCGAACATGTCTGTCTGTGTGTCTGTGTGTGGTAAAAACGTTCGTGGGCGCTCTATCTTAAAATCTTATCTATCCGATCATTTTCGAAATTCATATTTAGTATTTTAATAATGCCAAGAGTTGATTAGCTTTTGGTGAATATCGCTTAACCGAAAGTTGCGGTTTATCCGGAACAAAATTTCGTTTCTTAAATATCTCTGTAAGAATGCAATGTAGGTACATACATTTACATACAATAGTTATAGAAAATGTATTCTACTACAACTTTTGTATAACACATGTCTTCGTAACACTGATTGTTTAGGAGTTATTCTTCAATAATGGTTAACCGGAAGTTGTTGTTTATCCAGAAATGGAAGTTTTTCATTCATATGTCTGTCAGAATGCAATGTAGGTATATACAATTATGTACCAAAGTTATAGATAATGTATTTTACTACAAATGTTTTAAGAAACATTTCCCTGCAACACTCATTCTTTTGGAGTTATTTATATATTAGCATAGGCTTAGGCTTCTGTTTTCAATAAATACGGAGAAAGTAATGTGTTGGCCACATCAGATTTTTTTCTATGCTGAAGTTTTTAGTGTTGTAGATATAAACTTCCCCGGTCTTTGAGAGTTCTTTCTTCCAAGAGGTTGCGAAGCGTAGGAAGGAAAAAATTAGTTACGGTTATTTGGCAAGCGATGTAAAACGTAACATCCGCTCATTAGATCCCCCACATTGGCGCGCCCATGCTTATTTCAATATCTTTCGTTATTTGACTCTATCGTCAGCAGATTTTGGAATTTAATTGAAATATCGCCTGTTAAAGAAACGCCATCAATGTATAAAAATAATGATATGAAGAATATACACAGCTTATTGCACAAGGTTTATATAAGAATCAAAAAATCATTTATATCAGATGAAATGTTCTAGTAGGCTTGCAATTAAGCCTGACTTCGTTATTTATGTATGAGCTAAGTATTCGATTAAACTCGTCACATACCGAGCATTAAAACTGCGGCTGCATTAAAAAATACAGTAAATTCTTGATTATAGTTGATATTATAATCGAACTTGCAGAATTAAATTCACATACCAAAGTGTAAAAAATGAAGACATAAACTTAGAATTATTTAGACTAAGTAACAGGTGGTTTAACCAGCAGAAAGCTGATGCAAACCCAGTCATACGCACTCAGTGTTCAAAGAAAACAAAAATTTTCTATTAATTTTAATTAATTAATTTTTAGTGATATCTTGTATTGCTCCTATACTTTTTCAAATTGCTACGGAAATTCGGTTATCGAATAATTTTCGTAAATATACATCAAATAAACAGGCAATCATAAAGTAAAGATCAGTATTTTTTCTATCATCCCGAGTAAAGGCCTGTACACACCGGCGCGAAACGCGAAGCGGGACGCGGGAGCGAAATTCGCGCGGGATTTTGTTTGCGTGGCGGGAAACCGTAGCGCGCACACCGGTGCGAATCCCGCACGGCGGAACGCGGGACTGCAGCGAATTTTTCTCGGTTCGCTGCATGCACGAAATCCCGCGACTCTGGTCCGGAATCTGAAAACGTTGAGAAATGTCGACCACGAGGTAGCACATAAAGTATTTAAGTAGTATTTTACGGTCTTTAGCCCAGAGAATCCTTATTATAAAAACAAGCAGTAAAAAAGTCAAGATATGGAATAAAATTGGAGCCGAATTTGGATCATCTTGTGATTATTTCACATCATTCCTAATAATAATATCCTAGATAATTTTGTGAGTCGCACGGAAAATAAAATATTCTCTGACACAATAATATATAATTTTTTTATGATTCTCGATCAGTTGGAATGAAGGCTGGCGTTTGTAGAAGAAAAAATAGTACATTTTATCCTTTAAAAAATGTCTCACAAGCTTTGTGAAGAAGGGATTCCGTGTTTGCTGATTTTTTTTTCAGCAAGGACTAAGTATCGAGACAAAGTATTTATTTGATGTAATAGATTTTCAAGGTTTCTGAAGAAGTTACTTTGTTTCTATACAACGACTCTGCCACGATTCGATCAATCGATCGACACGGCCAAACTGCTCACTTTAAAGTAATCCAAAGGAAAGAAGGCTGAGGTTTACTTGAATAGAAACTATTCTTCAAGAATAGAAGATATGGCAAGTCATCATGTCGACTACAGAAAAGTTTATTGAGATTGTGAAGCAGTATCCTCTTCCTTACAATTTTGACCATCCGGATTACAGAAATAATCGGAAAAAGGGTCAGACTTGGGACAAAATAGGGAAAGAATGTGGATCAACTGGTGAGTCAATTCCTAATATTTTTTAAAGACAGAATAGAAATCTCACTTAAAAAAAGTAACAGTACGTTCACATTAGAATTTTTATTATTCAAAGTAATTCATAAAGTTTTCTCGAACTTGAAATGCCATACCCACGGCTCGTATACAATCATTCTCTATCGTGATAAAAGCGCCTGTTGCCTTCGGCGGTTCTAAAAGTTCGTTGTATTCAATTTCTCCTGTTTTACACCTTAAAAAATTGTGTAATACACATGTAGTTTTCACGATCAGGCTCACGCATTTTACGTCTATTTCAATAGGCCTGTGATAAATCGTCCGTTTTTGGGCGAGAATGCCAAAAGCATTCTCCACTACTCTTCTTGCTCTGCACAGTCTGTAATTAAATTTATCTTTTTTCACGTCACCTCTAGCTTGTCTCTGCGGAAATGGCCTCATTAAGTACGGCTTTAGACCAAATGCTTCATCACCTATTATTACATGAGTTGTTGGGTGACTTTGGCCAGGAAGTTTTTTGCTCTAGGAACTTTCATTGTTCCTGTTTCGATTTTTTTTCCCATTGCAGATGCTTCAAATATTCCTCCATCACTGTTTTTTCCATAGCCACCCACATCGATACAAATGAATTCGTAGTCCGCCGCAACGATTTCTAACAGAACAATAGAAAAGTTTTTCAAGTAGCAAAAATGTTTTGAGCCATTATTCCCCGGGCATTTAATTGTTATATGTTTCCCATCAATGCTACCAATACAATTTGGAAATTGCCACTTTTCGGCGAACCTTAAAGCAGACGATTCCGAAGTCCTAGAAGAAGGCTCAGCCATGTATGTAGGCTGCATTCCATTCTAAATCGCTGCGCAAACTTCCTTCACAATGACACTGACAGTAGAAAATCCCACCCTGAAACTATGTCCTATGGTTGATAACGAGTCGCCAGTAGCGAGGTACCTGAAATGTAAAATATGTATATGTTTTTCACACTGCCTCATTTTAATGTAATGTTATTTTTCCTTAGGAGAGATAATAAAGAAGATATGGAAAAATCTTAGAGATACCTACAGCAAATATTTGAGGAGATTAAAGACTACCACTGGTCAAGGTTTTAAAAAGAATTATAAATAGTGGCAATGGGCTAATGCGATGGAAAGCTTTAAGCCTTTCTTGGCATTTGCCAACACTGAATCCAACGTCAGCTATTCTGCTACCGAGGGTACATGCGATGCAAATGCGAAGACTGTGGAGACAATGGATCCCAACCTTTCAAACCAACCACTTGCAGATTCCAATACTGAAGTGGATAACAAAATAATACCAGAGGTTCCAACGAAGAGGAAGAGGACTGTCAACGAGAGCAAAGACAATACGTCGGTAGACAAAGTGTTAGAATACTTTGAAAATAAACGTAGGCGTACAGATGATCCCATTGATCTAATCTTTTTAGGCTATGCGAAAACAGTTAAGTCGTTTTCTCCGCGTAGACAAATAATAACCAAAATGAAAATAGCGGAGGTAATTATGAATGAAGAACTTGAGAATTTAAATGAACAGTCTGCATTCTCAAGCAATAACACTAAGTCAGTGGAAAACTCTCAGGACAGTGAAGAACAGATTCTTGAAATCAGTGATATTTCTTCATTTACTGAGTTATAACTTAATTGTACCATTCTGAAATAAAACAATTCTAAAGTTATAAAGCAGCCTGTACCTCACTTCGCTTGAACCATCCCATTTCCTGTATTATGTTTTCTTTGAAATTTTACATAATATTAATCCATTATAGAAAATGACAACATTTTTCTTGAATGATCATAATTCAAGTAAATGATTGTTTCTTACCTTAGGGTAATTGCTAGTCGTTCCTCGGGAGGAATAGGATCGCGGAAATTAGTATGCTCCTTCCGAATATCGTTTTTTATGAAATTTAAAATTTCATAAGAACTTTCACTTCTCATACGAAAGTATGTACATATATGTAAAAACTTTTCTCGTCCTGCAGTAACTTTGGCATGAGAGTGTAAAATTTTCCCTTTTTTTCCAGCTCTTCATTTATTTTATGTACCCATCTTCTTCTTTTTCTGAGGAATTATTTTAAAACTTATCGAGTTATAGATAAGTTTCAGCAATTGTGAATTACAATTTAAAATTAATCAGTAATATATAATTCTATTCACCTTTCTCGTTCATCGTCTTCAGCCAGTGCAAATAAGAAGAGATCCTCTTCGTCTGATGATATGTCCATTGCCATTTACTAAAATTAAACCGCAAGCGTCCAATAAATAAAATGCGTACAGACAATACCCACGCACTACTGCTCCTGCGAATGTTTCTCGTTGGTCTGTGTTTGCGAAAGTTCGCTCTCCTGGCGTTTCCCGCGCTTTTTCGCTCCCGCGTCCCGCTTCGCGTTCCGCGCCGGTGTGTGCAGGCCTTAATGAACAGTATACTGTGCAGACTTTTAATCGTCCTAAATGCTTAATAAAGGAACAAGTAGCTTTGCAAATGTCGCTCAACTCATCCTGAGAAGTGCCCTCCGATAACAGCCCTAAAATAAGAAAATCCTAAGTTATGCATCTAATAATGGTTATTTCACAAAAAAACACAGCCATTAACTTACGTTTTTTTCTGATAGCGGCCTCGAGCTGCTAGCGGACTAAGAAAATAATTTAAGGATGTCCATCTGTACCTTATGAAATCCAAACTAAACTCTCCTTCGAACTGTTTACTGTGAATTTCTCAAAAGTACTGCTCACGAGCCTAGCTTTGCATACATACCCTTAAGACAGTCACATGCAAAAGATCTAACTGAGCGTTTTATCAATCTGTTTGTCTCTCAAACGTAATCTTAATCTCTTTTTTTCAGAGTGCAAGTTTCGAATTACTTCTCGAATTGTATTGTATTTTTTCGAGGAGTAAGCATCATCACTTTCGAATTTTTCTCATGGGAATCTTATCTTATGGTGTGAGTAATCTAACTAAAGGATAGGCATAAGAAGTGCACGCGTTAAACATTGTGTGCGAAACACTCGTACTTTAGCGCCCCATTGATATCGATGCC
Source organism: Sympetrum striolatum (assembly GCA_947579665.1). Lineage (NCBI taxonomy): Eukaryota > Metazoa > Arthropoda > Insecta > Odonata > Libellulidae > Sympetrum > Sympetrum striolatum. The sequence continues at coordinate 67,928,247 of OX388351.1, read as the reverse complement.
GGTTCTAGGCCTACTCTGCTGCCGAAAACATCACCTTAACTGATATCGGAGCCATATTTACGGGTACGCGAAGCTTTCGCTGAATTTATCAAGCAAACACATGACAAGCAGTGTATCTGTAAGGCTTGCATGATAGCCCCTCCTCAGTGAGAGGGGTTTTGTACTCTTCAGCATAAATAAAAGTACAGAGCTAGTCATAGGACTTGACTCTTGGGGGGGATTTGGACCCCTATACCCCCTTCGCTGCGCCGTTGCTTCATATTATTCTGCAACGCAACAGTCCATAATTTTCATCATCTTAAAACCGAATTTCCATGCATAATGCTCATATCTTAATCCCACTTATCTCCTCTCGCCTTTCCCACAGTCTTTTTATTGTATCCCCTTGGATATTAACTTCATAATATTTTTTTATAATGCGAAGGATTAGAATCCCACTTTAACTCACTTAATGAGTCACAATGTATCGATGATTCTTCATTTGGTAAAATCTTTTAGTGTTCAACGCGAGAAATATTTTCCCCACTTCATTTTTCATCCACAAAACATACACGATAAAAGAAAAGGCACTCATGAAGGCAACCTAAAACAAAACTTTGAGTTGTGGACATTCTTTCCGACATTCCTGAATCATAAGCACTGAGACAGTAACGACGACAGTAAATACGGTGACCATGGGAGACGCAGCGAAACCTTGTTGTTTAGCAAATTCAGCAGTTTGCTCTCCGTTTTACACTCGTCCGAAAGGATGACGCTATGTAGAGACGCGAAACACAGAATTGCGCATATTTTTGGTGCAATTTAAAAGTGCTTCTTTAAATAGACACCAAAGTGGAGATGACGACGTTAAAAGGGAATGCCAAAATGGCAGAATCCAGCTAAATATGGAAGTCAACAGTTGTTCTAGTTTCACTATCTTCCTGAATGTAGAACGCCTCATTTCCTCCATTATGATTCATACGAAATCGTATTCTCTTATTATATTCAAAATACTCAATACCACTTTCTATTATCGTAAATATGTATATCTTTAGAATAATTTTCACTTTTATTCTCACCTAATACATGTATATGTCAATCAGTCAATAGCCTAAATGTATCAATGACCCGGTAAATTCTATCTAGTTCATTTTAAACTCCGTTTATGGCCTATTTTTAGAGGTCTTTGAAAATGTTTTTATTTTTCCTGAAATTTGTTGATTTAAAACCCAAATTGTGGTGTTTTGTGTTTTATTATGTTTCCTAAATTTGGTGTTACTAATTTTCACGGAGTCTCATTTAAGCAAAGGAATAATATCAGGCACACTTTAGCATAAACATTAAAAGCATTGAAAATATTATTAACTGTAAATTATACAATATATTAAATTAAATTTATTTAAAACTGCGCTGTTTACACATAAGGAAAATGCTTTCAAAGCCGCAGATCAACAAAACATGATATTTTCATTAAAAACATATCGACACGATACATTTTAGGAAAAAAACATATTTCTTCGTGGAAATAGGCGAGATTTTGTGATAATTCATAATGGAAAGAAAGTTTCGTAACTTTATTGCAAAATATCAAAGCTGAATTCGCGTAAGCAAAGATGTCATGAGAGATCAAAAATATGACAAAAAATACGTATATAATACAATTATATATTATACATTTATTTAAATCATACTAAAATTACATTCTCCTCTCTTAAAAAAGATCAATGAAGCGAAATTCACCAAAATCCGTGGTGCTTATTAAAACTGCCGACATTAGCGTTATTTCGCTAAATCGACCAAAATCGCGTTATTTGTTGGTTTTATCGCTTATTGCGAAAAACACACACCTCAACCTATTTTCCACTAGATACAAGAATCCTATTATATAGTATATATATACGAGTAAAATGTAGCTTGCATACTGCAAGCAGATCGACAACACTAATTTCATGTCCGCATCATATCGGGAGTGTCATCAAAAGTAGAAAAAGTGTTGAAAATATTCATAAAATTCGCTACAATTTCTCCGTCTGGCATCGAACCCGGGTCTTCCTGGTGATAATTACTGTGCAGAACAACAAAGGATTACCATCTCTAACTATGTGTGAAAACTCAAGCAGAAATATTGGCTGCAACATCCTCAAACGACGTCCTACTTTTCCCTTATATTCCTTATGTTAGAATCTGTAATGTGCTCTGGCATCGAACCCAGAAACTGCATGGTATTATCTAATTTTTTTCATAAACCAAGTCTTATTATACATCTTTCCAGTGGCGCAGCGAGGGGGGGGTTTTAGGGGTTCAAACCCCCCCCAAGAGTCAAGTCCTATGACTAACTTTGTACTTTTATTTCTACTGAAGAGTACAAAACCCCCCCTCGCTAAGGGGGGTTATCACGCAAATCTTACAGATACACGGCTTGTCATGTGTTTGCTTGATAAATTCAGCGAAAGCTTCGCGTACCCGTAAATATGGCTCCGATTGCAGTTAAGGTGATGTTTTCGGTAGCAGAGTAGGCCTAGAGCCGACATCGATATCAATGGGGCGCTATGATACGAGTGTTTCGCACACAATGTTTAACACATGCACTTCTTAATCCTATCCTTTAGTTAGATAACTCACGCCATAAGATAAGATTCCTATGAGAAAAATTCGAAAGTGCTGATTTGTTTACTCCTTGAAAAAATACAAGGGAACATTCGAGAAGTAATTCGAAACTTGCACCTTGAAAACAGAGATTAAGATTACGTTTGAGAGACAAACAAATTCATTAAACGCTCAGTAAGATCTTTTGCTTGTGACTGTTTCAAGGGTGTGAATGCAAACATACGAGGCTCGTAGTAGTACTCGTAGGCTCGTGAGTAGTGCTTTTGAGAACTTCACAACAGTTCGAAGGAGAGTTTAGTTTGGATTTCATAAGGTACTGATGGACATCCGAAAATTCTTTTCACAGTCCGCTAACAGTTCGAGGCCGCTATCGGAAAAAACGTAAGTTAATTACAATGTGTTTTTTGTGAAATAACCATTTTTAGATGCATAAATTAGGATTTTCTTATTTTAGGGCTTTTATCAGAGGACACATCTCAAGATGAGTTTAGCGACAATTGCAAAGCTACTTTTTCTTTTCATTAAGCATTCTAGACGATTAAAAGTCTGCACACAGTTGACTCTTCATTACTCGGGATGATAGAATATATACTGATCTTTATTTTATGATTGCCTGTTAATTTGATATATATTTACGAAAATTTTCAGCTAACCGAATTTCCATAAACATTTGAAAAAGTATTGGAGCAATGAAAGATTTCAGTAAAAATTAATCTGCGATGATATTATTAATAAGGTACCATTTTGGAAGCAAATCAGTCAGCTGAAAGGTATTGTGCGCGTAAGTTACGCATATATTTATCGGAACTGTGACTTGATGACTTGTATTAAACTTGATAAACTGTTAAAACTGTGAATTAAATTCTTCAGCTTCCTTTCCGATGCAGCCAATTTTTTTTCTGGTGATAGAATTCCACGAACTGCATGACTAATCCTGTTAACCGCTTGGTCATTCCATTCAAAATTTAATTTCATGGAAAATTTTTGTTTTCTTTGAACACTCAGTGCGTAAGACTGGGTTTGCATCAGCTCTTTTTGCTGGTTAAACCACCTATTACTTAGTCTAAATAATTGTAAGTTGACGTCTTCAGTTTTTCACCTTGGTATGTGACTTTAATTCTACAAGTTCAATTATAATATCAACTATAATCAAGAGTCTACTGTATTTTTTAATGCAGCCGAATTTTTAATTTTTCGGTATGTGACGCATTCAATGAAATACTTAGCTAATACATAAATAACGAAATCAGGCTTAATTGTAAGCCTGGCAGAAAATTTCATCTGATAAAAATGATTTTTTGTTTCTTATACAAACCTTGTGCAATAAGCTGTATACATACTTCATATCATTATTTTTATACATTGATGGCGATTTCTTGACAGGCGATATTTCAATTAAATTCCAAAATCTGCTGATGATATAGTCAAATAACGAAAGATAATGAAATAAGCATGGGCGCGGCAATGTGGGGGAACAAATGAATGGATGTTACGTTTTATATCGCTTGCCAAATAACCGTAGCTATATTTTTCCTTCCCACGCTTTGCAACCTCTTGGAAGAAAGAACTCTCGAAGACTCGGAAAGTTTATATCTAAATCACTAAAAAGCTTCAGCATAGAAAAAATGAGTTTTTAAAAGATATTGGACGTATCCAAACCAGAAATCCAAAGAACACACTTGTTAAGTTTCCAATTGTTCGCTTATGTAAACTACTATCTTGCAAAGTGTAATAAATTGCCACATAAGCGTTAAACTCCACTAGTTTTGAAGGTATTTAGTTTTTGAAAGAATTGACATATATTGTAGTAAGTAGCGGGCATTAATATACTAGCCCCTGTAAAGTAGGCATTTTCGTTTCCTCAGACCCCCCCCATTGGTAAATCCTGGCTGCGCCACTGCATCTTTCATCTAAGCAAGGACTTCCTATCATATCGATAAATGCATCAAAAAAATAATGAAAAACTACCCCAATGTATTAGATACGGCGGATATATTTACCGCCCGGCATCGAACTGGGTCTTTTTGGCGATACTATCTATGCAGCACAACAGAAAATCACCATTTGTAACTACGTATGTAAATTCAAGCAGAAATATTGGTTGCAACTGCCTCAAAGGACGTCCTACTTTTCCCTTATATTCCTTATGAGAGAAATGTTATTGTGATCTGGCATCGAACCCAGGAACAGTTCCGTCTTATCTATATTTTTTTCGTAAACTTATTTTTACCATACATCTTCCAGCCAAGCTCGAACTTCCTATCATTTCTATAAGTGCATCAAAAAAAAATGAAAAACTACTCCCATGTATTTTAAAGGGCAGATATTTGCATCGTCCTAGCATCGAACCCAGGCGATTTTCCGGGAAAGTTATTTAAGTTTTCGATAGATCATGACCATAAATAAAGGCTCCTGGAGTTTCGATTCTCTACCTATCCGGGAAGTATTTTTTAAAAATTCCGGAAAATCAACGCAATGCATTTAAATGGAAAAAAAAATATATATATATATATATATATATATATATATATATATATATATATATATATATATATATATATATATATATATATATATATATATATATGCTAAAGGAATATTCTCTAGGCTAGAAAAGTACTCGTCAAGAAGAACCAATCCGCTAAATGTTTATTTCCAACCAAATATAATACTGAGCTTATTTCTCTTATGACGGTTGCTATTTTCTCATGCCCTTATTTATTTCATCATTACGATTGGTAGTTACTGTAACTCATCTTTTACCGTAGTATCTCTAAAGAAGCAATAAATAAAGATATCCCAAAGGAAGTAAATTAATATGTGAGGAATTCATTTGACTTAATCCTAATCATCGAATGCTTATCAAGTACAAAAAATAGTCATGAAGTTATTTCCCTCAATTGGAAAATTTTTAATGAATGGAAAATTTTTAACGAGAATTAAAAATAAGAAGTTAAATCTTAAACATGAAGAGTAATTGTTCTACGATGCTTAAATTTATGACGTGGAGAAATGGTATGTAGTAAATTATAATGGAAAACAACTTTTCTGCGGCGGAAAGTGAAAGAGACCGAATATCCTCAGTAAAAGTCGGTACAGCCAAGAATTAAAGGAACAGTTTCATAGATTAAGATACGGATTGTTATCATGAAAAGTAACCTTTTATGCATATAATTCGATCAACATACGTAAAGAAAGTCGAAAATGGTCGAAGAGTGCTCGTAATAGATGACTTCATCGTTGTTGGAGTGATGCAACAAGACAGCTGAGTAAAGTATGAATTTTCTTTGCTCACAGCTAAGAGCAAACGTTGTTTAAACAGCTGCTTAACCTGAAGGAATGTTAAAAGATAACCTTGCAGATATATTGCAGTTTTCCATTCCCTTGATAAAAAGACCAAATCTGATGACATCGTAGCGTATGATAAGATAGCGTGATGGCTAGATGAACATTCTGGTGATTATCAATATGATCTCTTTAGTTACCGTCGAAATGCTGATGCTTTCAATATTAGAATTGGTTTTGATTAGATATTTTTAATATTTTATTTCGAATCTAATTATCTCCATCCAATCTAAAGTTTATAAGTCTAGAAATCACGGAGAAACCGAGATCTATTACAATTACCTTTGCAATGAAGTGGAAGATAATAATTTCTATCTAAAATAAGCGAACTTCTGAATCAGAATTTCCATTAGTTTCCTTTAAATTGATCCTATAAAAATACTTCAATTCCTTCCGCCTTCAATTACAGGTTACACTCCGACTCCTGATTTGATCTGGCTTTTTCACTTTACCAGTGCCATATTTTTGATACTACTATCGAGACAATCATGATGAATCTACGTCAAGGAAAGGGGCTTTTAAAAGAAAGTTAATCTCCAGAAGTTAAAGAGCGTAGCATGATTATTCTTATCACCAAATTATGCAAAATTGGTTACTACTACTTGTATATCAAAGAAATCCTTATCTATTTAACAGCTATCGATTTCTTTGAAAATATCTATTTAGATTGGAAAAACGATTAGAGGAAACTTTCACTACCTAAATTTATCAATTCTATTTTTTCCATTTAAATCAACATACGCTTTGTCACAAAAATGAGTCATTAATAGTATTTCGAGACCGTCGAAACAAAATGTACAACCTTCTTGCAATGAGAAACTGCTTTCAATTGGTTTTTAGGTGAAAAATTACCGCTGATGAGGTGCATTAGTGAACTTATTACGTACAGACCTAAAAGCTGGTCTGTGATCTATTTACTGTTTAGGAGCCGCACAAAATTTGTTTTGCCAGGTCCAAAAGGTATTAATAATAGATGCTTCAATACCAAATTGTGTTTATGAAATCACACAAGCTGAACAAGCAAAGTGAGGCTGAACAGTAGTACGATTTGACCTTATACCCGTCCATATATATATACTCTTCTATTGCTTTCAACCTTCATTTTCTTATTCCTTTGAGTTTCGTTTTTTTAATGGATATACGCTAAGATTTTATAAAATTCATGCGTTGTTCGTTTTAATGTAATAATGAATTGATTAGAGAGAGATTTTAAAGACTTCGTCTACTGACTATATATTTTGTCTTTGTGTTTCTAAAGTAAAGCAATTTACCAGCAAATGCGTACACATTGAAATTGTAGCCTTACACAATTATAATTACTGATATTTTCGACACATTACTGAGAAAATAAATACATACATTAGCATATAAGAGGAAATGTACTTGGAGAGGATGATTTAAAAAATGAACGATATATAATAGTGCCCGAGAAGCACAAGCGTGGGACTTAGTAACATTTTGGCTGACTCTTCCGCAATATGCGATACCTTTCTAATTACCTCATCTTCGAAAATTATAAATTAACATGAACACACACTGTTTCTGGCCAACACAACCAAGCACATTGGATAACCACCTCAAACATCAAGGTTGAAGTACAGTATTGGGTTGATTTTCTAGCTACCTCATCTAACTACGATATCTCTTAATGGGATGCATATAAAAGTGTTACTGTTAGAGTCATTGAGCTTCATATTCGTGGACATGATCCTCTTGTAGCCTGGTTAGGAACTACCTCACTCCTCATCAACCGTAGTAAGCCTCATTCCCTTAGCTCTTGGTAGCCTGGTTTAAAGAGGGTGGGTTTCCAGCTGGAAACGTTACAGACAGATTGGCTTGATCGTAGCACCACATTTACACCTACGTAATATAATTACGTAATGAGCACACTATTGGAGAGTGCGAAAAATCTCAAGGGATTCTGGTCGGTGGGTACACGTATATTCTTGACTGTTTTCTTCGGTCTGTGGGAGCGCCCCTTTGGCCCACCACCAGATCCTCCTCTCAGTGGCTTATTTTCTCTGAAGACACGTTTCCCGCTCGTGAAGACGGCGAGATTTATTTCGGGAAAATAGATTCACTGCTCGCGCCGTGTCAGGAAACTTCACTTTAACAAGGAAACGATCACCGGGGAAACCACTTCCGTAAACAAGCGACGTCGGACTTGAATCGGCGCGTAATTATTACTGACGCCGAACGAGTAAAAAATCAATTACAGATTAAATTGATGAGTCATAAAGATTTCCTCAAATAAAAGTCTAAATTAATTGCCGATTTTATGCTCATTGAAAAGGAAGTTCAAATCGATTTGTAGAAACGAGAGCAACGTGCCATGAATGAAAAACTGTGAGCCATATTGATCATTCAATATTATTGTTTATTAAACCAACTCATATCCTGCCTAATTATTCATGTTAACTGTAAAATCTCCATTATCGTCGAAAGAGAAACCCACAGGTGTGGGAAACGAGGACTAAGCTAATAAAATATTTGAATGATACAATTAAAATTAAAATATATGGAGAGTTAATCGGATGAATTAATTTAAAATAACCGAAGAAATATTGAATGAGTATACAACGAAATCGAAAAATGTATTAAAGTCTCGTAGATTATTGTTTAATTTGAAGAAACTAGTGGTGGTTGCCTATTTTTTGTAGATTTACGTTTTCGTTGTTCTATTCATATGTTTTTGTGTTTATACTTTTTTCAGTGTTGCGAGCACTTCGAAGAAAATGGCTCCCAGACGAAAGAAATAACCCTAGACTCAAAAGATTCCGGAGAAACTCGGCGTTTCGCGAATATATAGTTACCAAGACCCTTCTTGCTCCTTCAGACACTTTAAGTTAGATAAACTAAAAAAGATGAACTGCGGAAAAATCTGAATGGAGTATTAATATATAAATAGATGCCGATAAAAATAAAGGAAACGATGGACAACAATTCCACTGAGATATAATCTGCAATATGGATCGTCTTATACAATGCCGTGCTCTGACGTACTTTTTGTATACAAAATAACCAGAGCTCTTTGCAATTAAACCGATGAATCATCCCTTTCAACAATTTTTAAATAAAAATTCAATCCAAGTACAATTTATTTGCATTTACATGAATTCATTACAACTCTAACACCAACTACACAGAATATTATTATTGAAACAGCTCAAAAATTGTTAAGTTAAAGTTATTCATTACAGAGCTTCATAATCTGTACTATCGAATCCAGATCTTGCGTGCGAAGGTATAAAAAAGTCACTATAAAGTACCTCCATGGTATCAGTCAGAAAGTTATCTATATTCTTCTAAACATCACTCCGCGTACACATGCCATTGTAATTAAAGTGCCTTAAGATAATGGATTGTGCAACTTCCACGTATCCTTCGGAGAAAAAATATTTCCATTCCAATAAGATATCTAATCTAGTAAACATTTTTCAACAACGGAACTCGATCTTTACCATATCTTGCAACTTATAAAATGATTTCCATCTTCCCAATATCTCTACCCTCGACGGCTTTATTTTAATAAATATGAACTGTGAAAAAATACAGGACGTTTGAGATAGCTGTAAATTCACTCGTAGCAACAAGTATATGCGATTGATACAGATGTAGGAAATGAGGCATTGAATTGCCCAGAACTGAGTATTACATTACTCACTGCTTAAAACCCTCTAAAAGTTACCAAAGCTCGTATCCTTCGTTATAGTTACGGTTATTCCAAACAGAAATCCAACTTTAAAGCGCGAACTCAGAGATCTAAAAATAATAGTCGTGAATTGCAGAAGCATACGTAATAAGCAGGTGGAATTTCTTAACCTTACAAGGAGCACTTGCGCGGATATCATACTAGGATCTGAGAGTTGGTTAAGCGAAGACATTAATTCAAGCGAGATATTTCCTCCAGATTATGTGATATATCGCAAAGATAGACAGGGTAGAGTAGGCGGTGGAGTTTTTATCGCTGTAAAGAACCATTTGATTAGTCAGCGAGATGAGTTTGTAGAAAATAGCAGGAGCGAAATGATATGGTGCTCGATTTTAAGACCTAACGGTAGTAAGATTTATGTCTGTTCATTGTATCGTCCTCCCGATGGCGAAATTGATTGTATTGACGATTTATCCGGGACGTTACAGATAATCGGTGAAAAAGTAAAAGATCCCATCATAGTTGTAGGAGGAGATTTTAACCTACCACATATTAATTGGCGGAATTTAACATGCTCCAACTCTAGTAGAGAGAGAAAAGTTTCTCAAAAATTAATCGATACTTTCTCGTCGCATGCGATAGAACAGGTAAACATGACGAAGACTCGAACGACTCGTGCGGGTGAAGGTAACATCCTAGATTTACTAGCCACCACCCACCCACAATTGATAGCTAATCTCGATATAGTTGACGGTATTTCAGACCATGATGTCATAATGGCGGAGATGAAAGCAGTAGCGGTTAAATCTCTTAAGCCACCGAGGCAAGTATATGTAATTCGCAAAGCTAATTTTTCGGAGTTTAGGGTTTATATTAACGAATGCAAGGATGATTTTTTCCGCTTCTTGGGTGCAAATACAGTAAATGATAGTTGGATAGAGTTTCTCCGGATAATCAAAGAAGGTTTAATTAAATTTGTTCCTACTAAGAGCGTGCGTGAGCGTAAAGAGCCACGGTGGACGAAACCTAAATTACGAGCATTACATAGGAAGCAAAGAGTCATTCACTCGCGATGGAGAAAACTCAAAGCATGCGGAACGAACCATGAGCTCGAAGAACAAAACTATAGAGAAGTGCGAAAGTTAGTTAAGGAAGAAGCGCGAAAAGAATACCAGGAATACAGATCTCGAACCCTATTAGAATCATTAGGTGGCGATCAGAAAGAATTTTGGTCATACGTGCGTGAGAACCGTGGAGGTCAGTTTTCTGTGCCTAGCCTCATAAGCGCAGAGGGAATTACCGTAAATAAATCAGAAGATAAAGCTAACTTACTTAACAGGCACTACCAGAAATGCTTCACTGTAGACAATGGTCAAGTTAAGGATTTTACCTCGCGCATTGATTCAGAGATGTGTCCCATCGAGATATCGGTTGATGGAATTGGAAAATTATTGCAAGATATTGATAGGAAAAAGGCGCCAGGACCCGAAGGTATTCCCGCTGTTGTAATAAAAACTTTAGCCGATGAAATTGCTCCGCTTCTACAGGTTTTCTATCAGAAATCATTGGATGAGGGAACCGTCCCAATGTCGTGGAAAAAAGCTAATGTCACTCCGGTGCCTAAGAAAGGGCGCGCGTCAAAACCAGATGATTATAGGCCTATTTCATTAACTTCAATTTTTTGCAAAATAATGGAGCATATTATAGCGAGCTCTATCATGCGCTTTCTTTCCGAAAAGGGAGCAATCAGTCAGAGCCAGCACGGATTCCGTAAAGGTAGGTCTTGTGAGACCCAGTTAGCGCTTTTTATGAATGATGTATCTAAAGCAGCAGACGGCGGTGTTAGATCAGACGCAGTTTTCCTAGATTTCAGGAAAGCTTTCGACACAGTTTCTCATGAAAAGCTTATCCAAAAGCTGAGTGCCTACGCGATCGACGAAAAAGTTATCAGATGGACCAAATCTTTTCTAGAAAACAGATCTCAGCGAGTTGCGTTAGATGGAGTTTTATCCGAAGAAATAAGTATCTCATCAGGAGTTCCACAGGGAAGTGTTCTTGGTCCAATCTTATTTCTAATTTACATTAACGACCTCGTAGATAACGTAAAGAGTAAGGTTAGATTATTTGCCGATTATACCCTGATATACAGAGAGATTTTGACAGAAAACGATTGTAATGTGCTTCAAGACGACCTGGACGTAATATCAGGATGGTGTAAAGATTGGCAGCTGGATTTAAATATAAATAAATGCGTTGCCATGAGTTTTACGCGCTCCACAAACATAATTCCCACGCAGTACCAAATCTCAGGTCATCCATTAGAGTTAGTTCACGACAACAAATACCTAGGAGTCACGTTTAGCAGTAACTTATCTTTTAAAGAACATATTCGAGATGCGATAGGAAAAGCGAATAGAATGCAAAGATTAACTGGTAGAACGTTGAGAGGATGCTCATCGAGAGTCAAAGAAATAGCTTACTTTTCTCTTATTCGTCCGAGTCTTGAATACTACTGTGCTGTTTGGGACCCACACGAAGTAGGTTTAGTCTCAGATTTAGAGATGGTCCAGCGTAGAGCAGCCCGATTCGTTTGCGGGGATTTCAGGTTTGATAGCAGCGTTACGGCAATGATAGAGTCCCTCAGTTGGAATTCACTACAGATGAGAAGATCTGAATATCGACGGAAACTTTTCGAAAAGTTCAATCGTTCAGAATTTATAGACGAAGTAAGTGAAATGTTAGTGCCAGTAAGGAGCGAACGCGATCTCCGAGAGGCATCGACGAAGCGTTATAGGGAAGTAATCGCAAGGACGGATAATTACTTTTGGTCGTTTTTTCCCCAAGCTATTAGAGATTCTAATAGGTAGGAATGAATAATGGTGGTGTATTACACCCCCTGCCATACGCCTCTGGCGGCTCGCGGGGTATATATCTAAATCTATATCTAAATCTAAATCCTGATTAATGATACTCGAGACAAGAACTGAATGCATACTACTGAAGAATAAATTATGAGTCCGAAAATGAACATGCTTCAAATACAAGAGGGTGCTTTTATCCAAAAAGAAGAGTGACGCTTGAAGTTCAACCTGAACTCCCAGAAGGCTCTAGTTCGAATTTTGAAGTGGACTTTAACTACGTTATGCTACGTCCTACGTTATAAAATCACCAGATTTTACTTTCATCTTTTTTAGAAAAGGATACGAGTATTGCTTGAATAAAGGCCCTTTGATTCCTGTATATCTGAGGTTCCTTAAACTGCTCCGAGTTTAGAATTCAAGGGAATTATTCTGACATTGTATATAGCCTTCATCTGTCTGCCAAAGTGATAAACATCACAATTTAATCCAAGCCTCCATCATATTTTCCCCCCTGCCACACGCCGAAAGGCGGCTTGCAGGGTATTAATGTAGATTTAGATGTATTTTACCGAGAACGATAATAACACCCATTAAAATTGTCCTATTTCAAGACCCTTAAACAAAAAATACCTGAAAACGAATTTACGAAGAGTCAAAATTTTGTAACGCCATTTAATTCCAATTAAATGAAAACTTACTTCCTTCTCAACAGATTTATATCTCAAATAATTTGAGTTATTTCATTCGGTAATCACTATCAATTGTGATATTTCATACTTCCTCAAACTAAAAACGAGAAAAGGTTGATTCGCTTGACTTGATAAGTAACTTGCAAGACTCGGTCGAAGTGAAGATCTGCAGATAGTTTTTCCCTAGAGAAATTAAAAATAGACGAGATTAAGAATAACGTCTGAGTACGTACGCATAAGAACAACGAGAGAAAATTTACGATAACCGAACATAAGAGAACAGACAGTCAAACTATCCTTGATTGTCATAAAATCTTCGAGAGTAATGAATATTATAAACAAGTAAAGTTGTAATTAATATAGATAAGGACTTTAGCCTAAATGATATTCCCATCAAAAGGTAGCTCTAATAGATTATCATCTTATTCCCACGAGGAGAAAAAATTACGCAATAAAATTTTATCTTAATTAGAAAAAGAGAAACAAAGACGGAATAACTGAGGGGGAAAAGTCATTAAGAATGTGAAATATACAGGAAATGGGGTGTGGGTGTTGGTTCTAAATTGAGCCCGAGACAAGGGGCCTCTAGTGAGAACACAACAGAATCCTTAGGAAAGACACCATTTTATTTTTGGCGAGAAATCTTCGAATTCCAAACATTAAACTTTCCACCGATTTCTAGACCGTGGTTTGCTGAATTTCAGTTGGACGAAGTATTGTTTTAAATGCCCATAGAATTAGAATATATTTAACTAGAGATGCATCACATAACACACTGTTGTTTGCGGCTAAGAAGGCGATATAACAACAAAAATACGTCGGAATAATTATGCAATTGTTGTAACTATGTATGTACTAATGGATCATAACTAAGAAAAAACTTATAAAATGTAAAGAAAATTATCAACACCATCCAACTGATATTTTTTACATCATGATAGTTGCATCAGTTTTACAACTACATCCATCATATCACTTCGTCAATTATTTTATTATTATATCTCAGAATTTAACTATTCTATAATCATCACATATAATGAAAGCGAATACGTTTCTTAAGATAATATTTATAAAACTATCTAATTCCTATCCTTATTGTCTTGAATATCTAGACGAAGAAGACATTTATCGTACTGGCTCTAATTTGGTCGCATTATATGATAAAATCAAAACATTGAAGTATTTCATTAGAACTTAATATAATTATATTTTATTAATATTATAAACACCATTTAATTGCTGCCAGTGCTCTTTTACTGTTTAAGCTGCAGAGAACTTGGGAAGATGTCATTCTAAATTTTTCTGAGATAAAAATAGTGCATGTTTTCGCAGTCAGTATTTCCACGACTGTGATAAATATTTTATCATCCGCTCGCATCTTTGAAATTATTATAATTAAAAGGGTTATTGAGTTTAAAAAATAAACCTTTGACAAAATCAAAAAATGTCTCAACTATAATTTTCAGATTCATGTTACAGTAATTCATAGTTTTTTATTATTTCACTATCGTATCACTTATTCCATTTTATTAAGCAAGTATTTCGAAGTAATTTTCATGAGAAATTTCTCTGAAGTTAATTATACTATATTTGTCCAAAATGCAATCCTCGCTAAACAAAAGGTCACTTGTGGAAGTCCAAAACCAAACTGCCGATACAAACAATTAAAACTGTGAGGCATTTTTACTTTCTCCATATACGTAGTATAGAGAAAGTATTGTTTTCATGAAAAAATAGTCTATTGCTGTAGATTATAATTATTATCAATTAGCTCTGGCAGATTTATAATAATTAAAAGGTTTTCTTCTTTGTTATTTTACTTCATTTGTCTTCTTTAGTAGCATTTTTAGTGTATTTCAATAATTTCCGTCATTCACTGTTTAAAAATGTAGTCCTTATTTTTCTTAATAGTTTGTGTCGCTGGTGTGTTGTTTAGCTTTTCGTTCGTATTTTGATTTCGTTTCTATCGCCTATTATGATCAGTTTTATGATTCATCCTGTAGTGGTGCTTGTAGTAGACTCAAAAGGCCAATTTCACTGTTTTTCATCGAACACGTTCCGAAAAACATTATTTATGATGTTTGTAACGTAAATATTAATATGATATAAATTAATCACTTATATATCTTCCAAGTTAAGTTTGAATATAGACTTTCACAATACTTTGATAGATAAATATCTAATTCTTATATATGGAGAAAGTCATGTGCTGGCCACATCAGATATTTTAAATTGCAATCAGATGAAACCGATTACCCAATTATTTTCGCATTATGAGATTCAGAGTTTATATTTTTATAAAATTTAAAAACAGAGTTCATTTTCTGATTGTAAGTCAATGACTTACATAAATGAGCTCGTGACAATCATAATTTTAGACATACTTTTATAATTATGCTAGGCTTGCAGTAAAAAACAAATTCCGTTTTATGTGTCCTTACAAAATTTATGCAAAATCGATTTTAACGGATCAAAATAGGTTGAATTATCTTCTCATTAATTTACGGAAATCTATTATCTATGGTATTGGATTGAAATTTCTGTAATAAAAATCATCACGCAAGAATGGCGTTGGAATATGAATTCTTGTACATGGAAATACCTTCAGATATTCCTCTTTTAGTCGTCTTTTCCATTCTCAGCTGAGGAATTATATTGGAATACCTTAAGTAATCAGATCGGAACTTAAATTCTAGGAAAAAGAGATTTTATCCGTTGTTTGAGGAGAATCTTAACCGTCAGAGAATGTGTTTACATTACTTCCTCAAACTTTCAGCATAAATCCCTCGACATATCCATGGAAAAGTAAGACATCGTTCTTTTATTGCAAGGTAAATATAAAGGTCAACAACAAAGATTTGCTTAACATTTCGACACATTCGGATGAAATGTAAAACTGATGCAAGCGAGACTTTGTTTACATCCGTGGATATTCAGGAGGCTTTATTGGACAAAGAAGGGAAGGAAATGAACCTCTGATTTGTTGTTTTAGGGTTTCTCCCCAAGAAAATCACCTGACCTCTTTTCGCGAGTTAATCCAGCGATATTACATTTCGTTTGCGAAAACGGCTCTTCAAAAACAATCAAAGAAAGCCTTGGTAAAATATTTTTGTAGCATCGGTTGCAGAACTACGAGAGATCTTCCCGCGATATTTGCTAAGGGAAAATAGTGTCAACTCATCATTGAAGCTCTTTAAGAGGCATCGACCCTGACACAAATTTACTTCTTCCAAATCAACTCTGAATAAAGAACATCTTGTATTCCAGTCTTTGTATTCACAAATAGTGTTGAACTGTATCAAGTTGAGCAGTCGTAAAATGATTATTTTTAACATATTGAATGTTGAGGTGGAAGTAGTATGATAAGTAATTCATGAATAGCTATATCGCTTATGACTTAACACCAATAGTAAGTATTTATTCAACTAATGTAAGTTAAATTTAATCATAAATATATACGTAACTTTGTCTATTACATAATAAGTGTATTTAATAAGATATATGTTAAATTACAGAAAATCCAAATAAATCTGTGTTACTATCGTATGTACAACGAACAAACCTCGTTTCTTATAAACTTTCCTTGTCTTATTTTCCCTATTTCTATTGAATTACTTTTAAATGTTGGGGGAGCACGGGTGATTGGGGGTCAACTGGAGTTATATAAATAAACATGTGCGCCAATGCGTAAGCACAGCCGGCTATAATGACTTTGTATAGTGCTAAAAAACGCATGTTATGACTTACAGTCATATCGTTAATTTCCTGTAATTATGCCATTCATCATTGCCTTCTACTAATACTCGGAAAGGGTGCTTGAATGGAGTACATGAAGCCATCGTATATGAATGGGTGACATTTAACAACAGTTTTACACAATCTGCTGATTACCAAGCACTTTCCAATTATGCATAACTTGAAATTATTTGCAGGGTTAGTGGTAGCTGAGCGGGGTTTTTACCGTTACTTTTTTCAGGTAGAAATTTCGAGGGTCGCCATCTTAATCCGGACCCTTACCTCGGCTTCCCAGCTCGGGAGCGCCCGACCTTCGCATCAGGGGGACCATAAAAAAACTGACCGCGTGGAATACGATTTAAAAAGTTATAAACAATTCAAATGAGCAACAATTTATTATTTTCGTCGTCTCACTCGTCCTAAGAGATATACAAGCGTCTTTTGATCGACGTTCTACGATTAAAATTAAGATTTTTCATGATTTTGCAAGAAATTACCCGTTTACACACGGCAACGTTGCTCAGTCATATAGGCGGGTGTTTTAAATATCTCAACGGGGGTTGGGTTGGGGGGAGGATTTCTAGATTTCTAGATTTTTGATAGAAATCTATAAATAAGATATACTACCCTACCCCAACCCAACGGCTATCGTAAGTTGCTTCTTACAAATATTCTTAATGATCCTGAGCACATTGAAAATTTGGAAAATGCACTAAAAAAGGTAAATTTAAAAGATGTCGTGTTCAATCTAGCTAACTGAGAAATATCTGTGTCTAAAATATTGATCAGCAAGTCGTGGAAAAATGTACTCCCAAATTTTATTGGTTCGGAAGTTTTTGAAATTGTCCAACTGAAGAAATTCGGCTTGCGCCACTCATTAATCAGTTACAAAATTCGAACCCAATATCTAACCCTGAAGCTCTCCGGTGGGCTGCTGAGGCTGACGACAGTTTGGCTCGAAACGAAGCTTTAACAGATGACGAAATTATCAGAACAGTAACGGCAGAAGATGATGATGACGACGACGACAATCCTGTAAGCTCCGTCAAAATTTCTCATTCTGAGGCTTTGGCGGAACTCAGTACATCATTAAAGTTGGCCGAGGAGCAAAATTTTGAAGCACATGAAATGATGCTCTTTAGACGTTTTAGAAACCGCGCACTTGATTTAAGAATAAGAACGGTCGCGCGAAAGAAAATAACTGACTTTTTTGCTCGCTGATAATATTCATTCACTTTATATGTTGCAATAATTTATGTAATATATACATGCAATATCTTTACAATATAATTTTTGAGAAAACATGTTGTTTACGTTATTTTTTTAAAACCTCGTTAATCCGGAAACCCCGCTAATCCGGACGCCTATATGCCTGAATTCGTCCAGATTACCGGGTTTCTACTGTAATAGGTTTATTACGAGTGCTATCTCATTAACAGTTTACAATAAAAATATTTGCGGAGCTTTAAATTATATTATGTATTTAAAATTATGTAACTCTTACATTCGGAAATTCTTATGTTTACTCATGAAAAGATTTGCAAAAACCGTTCTTACGGTTTTTCTTTAATTGCAACAGTATTAATCATATTCTCGCTAACATATCTTGTTATAGGGAATATTTTAATAGGTTTTTTGATACTGGTTAGAGGAAGACAGCCTTTGAATACAATATCAGTCCTTGTCATGACTGTGATAATATAGAAACAACTGAGTCATGATTTATACTGAGTAGTTCCAATCATCTTTGTTTACCTCTATTAAATGCTACGAAAAGTGTTCGAAGGGTCTTTGTATTACACTGACGGGGACTTCTTAAATTTAAAGGAATTTCCACGGTGGTGCAAGCTGGGGAAACTCTTCATTTTTCCAAGAAAGCCTCAATGCTTTCCCAAAGATGCTGATACCTGATTGTGGAGTAAATAAGGATCTTTTGGCTAAGGGAGACACATTCAAAATGATGCAAAATATGTTCAGTTACCACACTCCCCATACTGCTTAGTAAGCCTCATTCTCTCTGCAGCGATTCCCGTAGCAAGATGACTTCTTAACTGAATGCATATTAAGCAAGAGAAGTAAATTATGAGTGAGGAAAAATTTCCTAGAAATGCCATCATTTAACGATGAACAAGTTACAACCGAAACTTTTTCTCAGTTCGGTTTGGTTTGGTTATTAATCAGGACAAAGTAATCTCCGAGGAAATGCGGTTCTCCGTTTAACCGTGTTTTACAACTCCATCCCTTGGATTAGAGGTGATGTTTGATTGGGGTCGTCGCTGATAGATACGAATCGGCCGTCTTCCGCAATTTACGCGACGGGAGTTATTTGCTTTCCACGAAATAGCCTCATCCCTCGGAGCGATTGCGAAAAAACAAATTTTCCACGATAATTTCGGAATTCTGCGATATGACCGCTGACGTTTCATCGCGCGAATATGAGCGATGCGGATGAGGAAAGCGCATTGCAATCTTTACAGAAGGTGCGTATGAGCTGAAAATGGCTTAGGATTAGGTTCCTGAATTCACGCACATAATTGCGTATGAGTTAACATAATATATTTAAATGAATGTTTCCATTTCCTTGACACTAGCATCTAGTAAGTTGAAATATTATTTTTAGTGCTTCGACAGCTAAGGGCACTTCACACACGTGGCCCACGCCAGGAATCGAAACCAGGACCGCGTTCATCAACTGCAAACGAGGCATCGGATGCCATCTTGTCTAGCCAGTGTCTATACACTTCATTCCTTAAATGAATATAATTTGCTTAATCCCTAGAAAAGATGTGATGTCATTAATAGAGGTATAAGAAATTGGAATGCTTTACCTGGAGAAATTCTCATTCCAATGCCGAAAAATTCCAAACAATTTAAAAAGAAAATCCGTAGTAATAGCTTATAAATCCTTATACATACTCAGCAATGTTTTTTCCTATATTCAGTCTACTACTTACATATATTATCTCTTCTCTAATTATAATTGTTTGTAATATTATAGGAGATATTGTAACTTTTAGTTTTATATGTTTTTTAATTGCGTTATTGTATATAGTAATTACTTGCATGCTTAATTGTATGGATTTAATTGTAAATTATAATATGTACTGCCTTCGGAAGGTTTTTGGGTGTTTTCCTCTCAACTAGGGTGCATACCATGCAGGGTAATGTATTTTCTTCTCCTAAGAAAAGATGACTACCACCTTGCCTAGAGCCTACTTGTAGTCCTTATAATCAAATTAATTAATTAATTAAATTTAGAAAAGAAAAAACTAGAAAACTGGGCAATTAAATGACTAATTAAGTCAGAAAAGCCAAACTCTCTCATACGAAAATATTGGAAATTATCGAATATGCAGTGGATTTATTATTATAGAAATATACAAGTATTTTCACAGTAAAATTAAAGTTATCCCAGGGTCTACAACAAACCGTGATAAAGCTGCTCAAGAATTTTTTTAATTAATATGAATAAGATAAATCTGGCAATCGCCACTGCATGCATTAGATATGAATTCAAAAGCTTAAAGGATTTGATTTCATTTTTGAAGGGTAATATATCACGAGTCATTAAACCTATTAGCACTCTATTCTATATCTCCTTACTATCAGCAATTGATTGATGATTAACTTTCCTTTTAATGCGTTGGAGGGAAAGATTAATATTGTCAGCATACGACCCTTCGCACCGAAATAATCCTCTCGAATCATTAATTGGAATAAATCCGGTGTTATTTTTCGGCGCACTTGTTGAATTTGGGCCGCCTTGAATGCGGAATTAGCAGTTAAACGAATGCGGAATTAGCAGCTTTAACGACTAAATCCGACCCAATTATGAAAGAAAATACATTCGTGAACAAACACTGGCTACCAATAAAAGATAAATAAGACTACACGCTGTTTCCTAATAGAGAAAAGAAAAAACAACCTTCACGAAAAACCCTTTAAAACCTCACCAAAAAACTCAGAGGAAAGAGTTGAGCCGATTTAATTACTCCAATTATAGAATCTTATGGAGATTGGGTACGATTTCTTCGCTCGGAAGCCCTTAATGGGTTTCGAAATCCCTCTTCATTCTAACTTTTCACATGTGTCACGTGACCTCTTTCCAATTCCAGCGACAATTAATGTCTACTTTCAGTCATAACTTGGAGACCCAGAGACGGGTTTCGAAATTTAACATCACGGAGATGAGAGCAGAAAGGGCGCGGTGAGATGCTCATCTGTTTATGTTCCGCGTAATCGAAGGCGAAACGGTACAAAATTGGAGGGGTCAAGACCGTGAGGGCGAAGAGAACAAATCCATTCTCGTTTTTTGTAGAAAGGTCAATGCCAACATGGAATAGGTTTAGTGCTCCCATTTCAGCCTGAAAGAGATCATTAAGTTGAGGCCAAATGATTCCGAGAAAGATGCATGGATAATTCAGATTGAGGAAAATTCATCATGGATTTTAAATCGAATACGCTCTGCACTGCTTCTGCGACTGAAATAAAGTGTTAAGTTGCTCCGAACAGAATTCTTAGATGTATTTCATGATTTACCTGCAAACTTGTTACAAAATTGACATCAATTGAACTCAAATTCGATGAAAGATGTGAAAGACCTGAAAGCAACCAGAAAAGAAGAAGGGGACAAAAGCAGTTTGATTAAAGCTTCCTTAAAGATTTGAGAGTAACTTTGCGGTACTCCATGACAGTTGGAAGAAAATATAGAAACTACTTTTCACAAAGGAACCAAGTTCTAAAGAAAGCTTTGCACAGAACGATAATCTGTAGTTCTTAATATATTTCTTCTAAATATAGCTTACTAAATAGAGAATATAGGAAATGGCACGAATTAATTGGAAATAATATATATTGACGATGACGAAAATGAGCAACAAATATCGTACGGAAGAGCAAATGTAACCGATAGAGACAATAAAACACGTCACGAAAACGCAGAGAGCTTCCAGATGCTGAGTTATAGTTTGGTGACATAAACTCTCTATATTGATCCATTTGAATGTGCACTGAATCTCCAAATATCACTGTGAATGTGATTGCCGTTCTTGATTGTCGAGGTCCGTGGTTTTTAGCGTAGCAAGAACTACTAATTGCGAACTCTTTGACAATCGTTTTTTCTACACGGCTTCTCAGTCCTACAGACAGGTTACAACTCATGCAACCGACAGCTGCCTAATGTTCAAAATTGTAAACCTTCATATATTTTTTTTAAATGATAAACCCACAGCTGCCAACCAAAAGGAGTTTCATTTTTCATTACCAACTTTAAGGTAATGTTCTAACGTTGATTACATTCTTAGAATACTTATTAATTTATTAAGTACATATTACTTAAAAGATATTAATTAATTAATATTCTTGGAGAATTCATGAAAGTGGTGATCAATCGGATATCATTAGGCATAGAGGATCCGCTACATTTAAAAATTCCCAAGCACGGAAATCGGATGAACATGAAAATGAAGTCGACTTTATAAAATTTAAATTGTTTATAAAAAAGCGACATAACTAAAATAATGCTGGCAGAATATATAAATTTCGTTTCTATAATTTAAGGACGTACTAGTTAAAATTAGTGTTAATTTCTTGAAGCTTGAAAACATGATTCCTATAATACGAGTAATATGCATTGCATTAAGTGCATTGCGTCAAAGGGGGCTATCAAAGAGGTCACAGATACACGCCTCCCAAGATTTGCACAACCTTAGATGTGATGAATCGACATCAGTTACGTAATGGAAAGCACAAAGATTAGAAGAACGGCAGATTTCAAAGAACGGGAAAGATTAAACAAGACAAGAAGAAACAAAACGTCAGATGTGAGGCAACAATGAAAAGAATCGCAGATGCGAAGAGTTCGCTTCAAGAATTCTTGTCTTATAGTCATCGAATTTCGGTAATGCATCGATTTTAAATGGTTTAGTTGATTAAATAGACAGTGAAGGAATGTATTCAAAGTTGAGTGGAATCAGTTTTGATAATTTCAAGAGACTAAAGCAAAATATCAGGATCAAGATACAGCAAATTTTTTAAATTACAAAATTTGACAGTAATTTTAACTCAATTATTTACGCATTGTTCTGTAAGAAACACATGCACAAATTCTTGCACAAGCACAATTAATCAGCATCATAACTGATCTCTCGTTTGGGTTAGTAATAGCGAAATCGTTTTTTTTTATAAATTAATACTCAACATGTATTAGATTGAATCAAAAGATTAAATCTGTTATCACAATTTACTTTCAAAATTGAAAATTAGGTTGGAAGGTACGACCGCACCGAGAATCGTTTTCTTTGAAAAAAAAATAAGAAGGTCCGAAAAGGTGGAAGCTTTGTAAGGTGGAAAAAGCAATGAGAGTATTGTTTAATCAATACTCGACAACCTAGATAAAAGGTGAATCCAAGAGAGGAATACTGCACTTGACCTCATTTCAGGTAGATATTAATCAATGCGGAGATGAGTGCAAGGAATAACAATTGAATGAGTGCGGTGCAAGACAGTACCTGGACTGATACCATCAAACCCAATTACACTATTCAATTCCAAAGGCACGACATATACATTTTGTAGACTTTTAATTAAATACTCCCCACTGGAGGATAGAGCTTCTAGTCAAACACTGCATTATCTGATAAATGATGATACACAGTATTGCTGAATCCCCTCGTCATGATCATTAGAGTAACGGACATTCAATTCAGATTGAACTCATGAATACCTTCCAACTCTATATAAGCCAGAGGTGTGTCAAAAACTGAGCTTTGTTTAATTATGGGAATCCATTCAAAAGTTTAATTGAAACAACATCTTTTCATTCTAATGCTGTGATGCGTTTTATGAATGTTCGCAGAGTCATACGATATAAAAATTTAATCAGCTATGTCTATGCAAAAACCCAGCAAGCCGCCTTTCGGCGTGTGGCAGGGGGTGCAAACACCTTGACTTTATTTTTATTTTCCTAAACGTGCTTTCGCCTATCGTTCGCGGAAAAAATGAATTTTTGAAACGATTCGTTCTAGCATCTATTTCCCTATTTTTTTCGCAGTATCAGAACGGTCCATATAACAGTGGGATTGCATTATATCGGTTACATCATCTGAGAACGTAATTTTTCTGAACTTATTTAATAAATTTATCATTTGAATTAGTCTTTTATCTTCTAATGATTCCCATCTCGAGTCCTGTAACATCTGAGTAAAACTCGCTGTTTTATCGTAGGAATTCTTTACAAATCGTACCGCCTTTCGTTGTACTTTTTCTAAATCCCGAATATGACATTTCTCGGCGGGGTCCCATACACTACATGCATACTCAAGGTGAGGCTTAACTAACGCTAAGTAACATCGATCGCGAACTTTTTCTTCGCTCCTACCGACCATTCTTTTAACGAAGCCGAGTTTCTTAAGTGCTTTACCGCATATATTTCGGATGTGGGCACTCCATGATAGATTATTCGTGAGAGTTACTCCAAGATACTTCACCGATTCTACTGTCATTAGGTTAACCCCTCGGAGGCTGTAAGAATAATCATTTATTATAGATTTTCTTTCGAAGAAGTTAGTTAACTATCTATCGAACACTTTTCTACATCAAGCTCAAATTGCCAATCATCGCACCAGTTCATAATTCTATCTTAGTCGTTAAAAAAGGGTTAATCTATCCTCTAAACTATCTATTTCCCTGTAAATGACTGTGTCGTCAGCGAATATCCTAACTTTTCTTTTAATGTGATTGCTGAGGTCGTTGATGTATACTAAAAATAACAACAACCCGATTAAGCTACCTTGTGGGATGCCCGAGGTCACCTTAACCAAGTTGGAACTAATACTATCGAGTACTACTCGTTGCTCTCTATCGTTGAGAAAGTCTTTTATCCAGTTAATAACTTCTGCATTGATGTCCGCAACTTCTAATTTGTACAGCAATTTATGATGAGGTACCTTATCGAAAGCCTTCCGAAAATCTAAAAATATCGCATCGACTTGCTTCTGTTTTTCAGCAGAGTTCAGAACATCGTGTACTAATAAAGCCAGCTGAGACTCGCAAGAACGAGTCTTACGAAAACTGTGTTTATTCCTAATTATGAAATTGGACGTTTCAAGAAAACCCATTAAAGAGCTAGCTATTATATGTTCCATAATTTTACCGCTCAGTGATGTTAAAGAGATGGGCCTGTAATTAGCTGGATTGTCCTTAGAGCCACTTTTAAATATTGGCGTGACATTCGCAATTTTCCAATCATTCGGGACCTTTCCTTCGCTCAAACTCTTGTCAAATATAACTTTGAGAAAAGGTACTACGCTCTCCGCAACTTCCTTGAACACTCGAGCGGGTATGTCTTCAGGACCCGGAGCTTTATTCGGTTTTATCTGTCGCAATAGTTTAATGATGCCATCTTCTCTGAAGGTGATTTTCGACATCGATTCAGGCTTATGAGTATATGAGTTTACTACGATATCCCTAGAAATCGGCTCGAGGGCAAAGATATACTCTGCGCTTAGGTTTTCTGTGCCTTACCAAGTTAAGGTCGAAATCAATAATTATGGCTTTGTGATCGGATATTCCATCGCAAACAGATGTACTCGCTCAGGAGTATACGTAAGGAAAAGATCTAAAATGCTTATTTACTTGGTAGGCTCTTTGACTAGCTGGTGTAACGAAATTTTTTGCATTAAATTTAATAAAGTCCGACAAGAGTCTTACTGTCTTAATTAAGAGTCTTAACTTAAGAGTCTTACAGTCTAAAGAGCCCTACAAGAGTCTTACCTACAAGTTATAGACTAGGTGCTTTTTCTAATCGATTTCTGGAAAATTAAAATCACTTCCAATTATCATTATGCTATTGTTTTTTTTACGCGAGTAAAAATTTATTTCATCGTTTAGGTTACGCAAAATATGACGCGAAGAGTTGGGCGGCCGGTAAAAAGCACATACATGTGGATTGGGTTTATTTGGCTGACTAATAGTACACCATACGCTCTCGATGCAACTGTTAGGATACGTATGTGAGCTACTCCGTAGAGAACTTTTAACCACTATAAATACTCCTCCACCCACTTTATCCTAACGATTCTTCCGATAAAACTTAAAATCTTTAGGGACCAAGTTGCGATATTTTTATCATATCTTTCATGCATATACTATATCAATGCCAACTTTCTATTCAGTTCAACTACCGTTGATAGCTAAATTGCAATGTAGGGTTTCCAGCTATCTCCAAAGCTAGGATAAATAATTAAATGGAAAAAAATACTGAAGGTTGGATACGTAATTTTCTAAAAGCAGCTGAGATTCCTTAGTGTAACTGCGGGTGATGATCGAACTATAAGTATAAAAAGGTTGGTCCATATTATACGGAACAGCCCCGTTTTCCTGGAAACATCTTTTGAGGTATAAGATATGTTTAGCATTTGAGTAAGCATCTCCATTTAATGAAAATAGCATCGGATAAAACTCTAATTATTTTACTTGATCTTTATCTTGTGCTTTTATGGGCTCAGATTATATGCTACAGTTTGCCATTACCAACCTTCCGATTTTTCATTATATGGCATGCAATTTGTATTAAAGTTTATGCTAGATTTAAAATAATGTGCCCTGGACTTTACAGCAGCCTTCTTACGGATATTATTGTTTTTAACTGTACATCAATTTAAAGGTGGTTTAATGTTCATTGTATGGAAATTTTTCCTTTGGTAAAGATTGACAACTTTATTTACAGATGGACATATTAAAACTAAGGTTCAGTACTTATTGGGAGAGGCTGTTAAAGTTTTAATCGATCTAATATTAGTTTTAAGAAAAAATTGATTTGATCACCGTAGCAGTGCCAAGTAACCCGTAAAAATTCTCACTATATGTTAAATGGTTAGGCGAATAATTTATCAAATTTTTCATTTGAATGGGAAAGACATACAAATTATGATGCACGCATTTGCAATCCAAGACATTTCCCGTCTTCTATCCTTTGGTTTCCCCACATTCGTCCCGTATTTTACAAGAAAATTCTGGTCTTTGTCCCGTATATTCCTCAAATTTGAAGAGGAGCTGAATTATTTTTTCTACCGCAACACACTCAATACTAGTTACTCTTAGGATGACCTTAACTCATTATTTCAAGGACAAAGTAAAGGACATCCGGCTCCCTTGTAACAAAGAGGTTACACTTGGGTGTTGTTGACCTCAAAAATGTTAAGGATTTTTGATTCATCCCAGCAATCCTTGAGAAATCTCCGTTGATATGGTACGATATTTCTAGTAGACTAAAATGAGACATATGACGGCAATTTACGATTCCACGTGGGGAGAGATTGATTTCTGCGTAATCAGACTGTAATCGAGTGAAGAGAAGAATAAGGGCAGAAGGAATGTCGATAAGCTATCAGAGCATTTTGCGTAACAGCTGGGAAACTTTCCAGAGAAGAACTGCAGGTGGCAGAATTACTTGTTGATTCTTTCAAAGCCATTCAGATAACATGGAAAGATAAAACGAAGAATTGTCTCTCTAATCGAGAATGATTGATCTTCATTCCTTTGGTATTCATATTAATCTACCATTACACTTTCTACGTCGTTTTGAATTAGGTCACACAGTGTGTACCTACTATATGAGTATGCCTAATGATAATCACACGAATTTATAACACAGAAATACATCAAAACCCGCACCTATGAATGCTATAACCATACATCTGATTTTCCTATTGAAATTCCTACAAATTTAAAGAGCTGGTGAAAAAGTAAACGAAACTACAGAATAAGTAGGATTCCGGAGAGGCTTCAGCTCTATGAACCACATCCACACACTACAGGAAATTATTAACAGAACCAATAAGTACGAGATGCCACACGTCCTTTGCTTTGTGGATTAAGAACAGGCCTTCGACTCGGTAAGTACCTCCTCCACTCTGAAAGCTCTGAAGTATCACGGGATAGATTCTGAGTACATCCGTCTCTTGCGCAGTGTCCATGAGAATGCCACAGCCACTGTAACGTTGCATGGAGAGACCGATGAATTCAAGATTGAGAAGGGAGTTCGACAAGGTGACGGTCTGTCTCCCATCTTGTTCACAGCTGTTTTAGAAGAAGTTTTTAAAACCCTTGATTGGGAAGAGAAGGGCTTAAGAGTAAATGGGGAGTACATCAGTCACCTCCGTTTTGCAGATGATATAGTTCTCTTTGCAGCTAACGCAGAAGATCTGACTTTAAGACTTGAAGAGCTATACACAGCGGGACAGAAGATAGGACTCAGGATAAACCTAACAAAAACAAAGGAAACGTATAATTCTTTTCAGTTTAAGAACCAGTCAAACTTCAAGAAAAACCCCTGCATGTTTGCTGGGACAACTTGCAACAACAGGAGAGAAAAACGGGATTAATGAAGTAAACAGAAGAATGAAACTTGTCTGGAGCGCATTTGGTAGGAACTCACACATTCTGAAGTCAAGAATACCAATGGTTTTGAAAAGGAAGGTGTTCAACCAATCCATTTTACCTTTCATGACCTATGGTAGTGAAACTTGGATGTTAAATGCTGTAATAACCCAGCGACTTTAGACAACGCAAAGGAGCATGGAGCGCTGTGTGTTGGGAATCAGAAGAAGAGAGGAAACGCAACACTTGAGTGAGAATGATGACTGGAGTTACAGACATCATAGATAAGGTAAGATCACTAAAATGGAGGTGGTCCTGCCATGTTGTGAGAAGAAACGACAACCGTTGGACATCTGCAGTTCTCAACTGGATACCAAGAGATGTGAAGAGACCAAGAAGAAGACCCATGGACAGGTGGAATGGAGACATCATCAAGTACTTAGGTGTAACGTGGCAACAAGAAGCTCAGGACAGAGAAAATTGGAAAGTACTTGGGGAGGCCTACGTCCGACGTCGGATTGAAAATGGCTGATGATGATGATGATGAGATGCAATTGCCTCAAAGCCTACACTAGAGAGATTTATGGCTAAAATGGCGCTTTTTAATTTAAGCTGACAGTAAAATAAGCCTACAGTAAGGATCCAATATATGAAACTATGGAATATATGAGATATATGAGATCTACGAAATATATAGTATATAATTATATAATTTATAATCGAAAATATCGAAGATCTTCTCTGAATCAAAAATGGGTATAAATATTACTAATCGATTTTTTAATCATATCTCTTTAGCTTATTGTCGCCAAAGTACTGGAAAGACTGATGTTTACAAGACAATTCGAGTGAAATTTATCTTTTTTTCCCATCGGTTTCATTCAACAAAATCTAAGAATTTCTACAAGTTATATTTCGTAAATAAATGAAAATCAGTCTTTCAACAAGGTTTAATTTTTCTTTAAGTAAATTAAGATTATTATTTAAAAATAAAGCCATCTAAAAATATTTCAAAATATTTTTAGATGGCTAGTTGAGGGAGGATAAAACATCCAGCATTAAATATCCCGGCCCTGATTTCAGATTTTTATAGACTTGTTTTGCAGTTTCGACTTCTCTTTCTCTAAGTTGGTTTGCTCTTTACTTTGAACTAATCAGAGACGTTGTTTTTCAAAGCCAATGCCAATAATTAGATTAGTATTTATCGTTGATTGAGTGCTAAAAACAACCCGAAGAAATGTATAAAATTAATCTGCAATGGGATTGGTGAGATGTGACTTGCTTACGATAATTTAGAAAAACCGCAAAATAAACAATATAAGTGAAATATGATCGAAAATATTGCCATTCACAGCATATTGCAGAGAATAGCATTAGCAACCTACGACAGCATGTTGCGAATTTTTATTGGCACGTTTCTGATACCCCTCAGATAATATTCTCCACCGATTACTAACCATACTTGTTTACAAAGATTCTTTAAATATATTCTAAAATTTTACTTGGAAATAAAGAGATAAAATGAATGCAATTGCAATTTTTTTACGGCGACGTTAGAAGTCATACCAAAAGTATTGCATGATCCTCAACGACAAAGATATAACGCACGTAAAAAATTAAACCATAGATACACTTAAGAGTGATGAATATTTTTCAATCCGAGAAAAATTAACAGAACAGTCCTTCATAAAAACGACAATCCCTGTCAAAACTTCCTAAAAATACTGTCTCCCTCATTACGAGTACTGTACTCAAAAATTCTTTTGCAGAATTCTTTTCTCTATAAAATAAAATAGAAAGAGACGATACTAAGAGAGAAACTTCAATTAAATTAATTCCTCTTCAGCACTCATTCACATGCAACGCTTCCGAAGCTTGTTGACGGTTTCTCGAATGACTAAGCAGCGGATCTGAAAGACTATTTATGGATTCTGAACCTGTGAAGACTAGAAAATTCTTCAGCCTCCAGAATTTGCGTTTTCTAGAACCTTCTCTAAGCTGATTAAAATATTTTTCCTACCGCTCAATATTTTTCATAACTTTCTTTCAAAGCAAAGTTACAGAGCATTACAGACTTGCCTTCTCATCAAAAATTGAACCGCAACTTTATAAACAATAAAGGCCACCGTTAAAGTTGTTTATCCTTGTCTCTATGGTATTGTTTACATAGATATAAAATGCGTGTCATGTAAATCGGTTGCAACATTTCCAGATTCGTGTGCAAACAGAGTTCGCCGCCCTCTCACTGATCTCAAGTATATATAGAAACGGGGAAAAGCTCGTCGGCGTGATCAGGTACCCTCGTGACGACCCATGGCCCTCAGTAACTCTGGCCATTGGAACTAATGCGGGAAAAACACCCTAAACCCAACACTTTGGTAAGCCGTCCAGATTCAAATATAAGGCGACAAGTACAGAAAGCCACACCAGTGTTGAAGGTACGAACATGATATTTAAATTGTAACCGGAAAAGTGATACATCTATGAAAGTCTGGGTGGACTAGAAGCTAACCAAACAACATTAAATGGCATACCAAAGACTTAACGGTGGAACTCTAATTTACTTATCCGATTTTCTTAAAAAGCGAGGATTCGTCGCTCGTTTGGTTGATTTTCCAATACAAAAACTAATTCTTATCGACAATCATTCATAATTGACAAACATTTATCGATTTAGTTCAACGAAACAGAGAAAATGCATACAAATCTTAAAAAAGTGAGTAAATTAAGTCACCAACATTACTACGAATTGACCTATTCTTACTTCCTTTGCATTGAAGGAATGAAATATTGTTCATTAAGGAGAATATTAAAACTTTTTTCTATTACAATTTCGATTTCTAGCATATTCTTGCTATAAATGTTCCTGCTACGATAGAAGAAGGAAAATCATTTTCATTCAGAAATTTAACGCATTTTCATAAAATAAATGTAATTTATATAGCAACACGAGATATATTCCAACAGGAATTAAATTTGCGTTGATAAATTTAACACACATTCTATGATAATATCTAACAGTAAAAACAGTTACTTATGGTCATTTTTCACATGATACTAAGACAAAGCTGATGGTGTATATTTATAAATGCCGATTAGGCGATTTCATCTAGCGACCTTTTCCTTCTTTTATATTTATATATAAAAACAAGTTAGAATTACGTATTCTTGATTAAAAAGTGTTTTATTTCATATTTTCTTTGTAATTCATTTCATGTCAGAATTTATATATTTCTGTAAAAGCAAATTGATTCCATTATGATTTTTGGCCTCTTTTTAGCGACATTTTCCATGAAATTAGGGACTTCTTAGCTACTTCTCTGTGCGCATCTAGCGACATTGTCAAAACTAAAATAGCGTCTCTGATCCCCTGCCATAAGTGACGGGCGGTTTGCGGAGCATTTATGTAAACGTAAATGCAGGAGGATCTAATTATACCTATCCCAGTCCATGATACACAGTAGGTGCACAACTTTAATAGCCTTAATAAAACGGAATTTAAGTAAGGGTTCTTACTTTCCAATGAACTTAACTAGGTGGAATTTCGATGACGATATAGATGGGTAGTTGGATTTAAACATAGGTTTGTTTTCGACTAGTTTTCACTGAACCCAAAAATATTCACAGCATATTATGCATATGCTGTGAATCCAATAGTCCAATCCTTTCGATGGATTTGTTTGGGAATATTGAACAATTGGTAGATGTGAATCATCTAAACAAAACTGCTCATACGTTTTGATGGCATCTCAAATGAACACTCGACGGTACTATGACCCAGAAACTATTTCAATTCACGAAACTTGGCATAAGTTTAGAAATAGAAAAAAGACGTGGAAATATCCCACCGTGGTATATCATTCGAATACAAGAACCGTTTAGAACGCTGTTTAGAGGCTAATTTTTAGTATTTGATAGACGTCCCGCCAAATATATAAAACCGGAAAGCAACTCGAATGACAGCTGCGCAAATTGGCAACATTTCTGGATTTCTTCAAAAACGCCAACGCCGAGACCTCAAGGTTTCAAACCTTTGCTTTGAATTAATAATGAATGAAACAAAGTAAGGTGCCAATTTATTTAGACACCACAAATGAAATGAATAAGTGCACTTTGTAAATTCCTCACACGGCGGCAAATTTTTACCCCTCGACCTACTTTTGCAACATTGTAACTTTTTTGGGCCAAAAACGCTGCCGACTTCAGAAGTAGCGCAAATGTAGTATCCTAATTAGAGGAAAAGGGAGAGCATTCACTGTCTCCATTGCGACACTCTTCGATGGGGAATTAACGAGGGTGTACCTGCACCACGCGTATTTATCGACGGAAAAGTAATTCCCGGAATCGGCGGCGTAAATTATCCAAATCTTTGAACAGCGAGTCCTTTATCAACACCCTCTCCCTCCACAGGTCCTGGAGCTGGTGCAGGAGGCGGCGCAAGAAGGTGGAATAACAGTGTAGACTACGGAAAAGTGGGGGGAGAGAGAAAGTCCAAAGAAGTCGTCGTCTCGTTGGCAGAGAGGGGTGGGAGGTTGTGGCGCCTCCCGCCAGAGGTCCCCGCCATGCTTCCACCATGCTCGGCACATAAACAGATACCCGACGCGAGAGAGGAAGTGGCGCCGGTTTAGTATCACGTCAGAGCGCGCCCGAGACGGAACACGCGGAGATTTGGCGGGAAAAGATAATGAGACACGTGCATTCCAAATAAACGAGGAGAAGAAAGTGCTCCGGAGGATGACAATATAAATTCGTTCCTCCAAGTGCGGTGACTCTCCCAGTGTTTCCGGCGTGTGATTTTTTTCTCGGGCTTTTTTTATTCATTCGGCTGCCCCAGTGCTCTTCGGACGGAAATAACCCAGACCCCCAAGCTTCCCACGCTCGTGTCTTCTTTCGTCTGCGCGCTTTTGCCTCTTGATGACCTTTTCTGGCGCTGCACACGAGGGTGCACCACCGGCGTTGGGAAGTGAAGGCGGGAGATTCGAATGGTTTCCGACGTGAAGAACGGCAAGAGGCCGGAAGAGAGCGATGCGTCCCCGGAAGAGGGGAAGGGGCTGCTGGCGGCCCACGGACCGCCGCCGCCGGCTCAAGAAATTCCGCCCCCCGACGGCGGATGGGGGTGGGCGGTGGTCTTCGGCTCCTTCATGATACACATACTCGGTGAGTAAAAAGAAGGCTTTGTTTACATTTACCGAAGTATTTTTCGTTCGTAAAATAGAATTACTTGGCCACCGCGCGAAGACTATTCATTTTGCAAACAGCAACATTCGTGAATGACGCGATACTGGTAATCTCGCGAATGTTGAAACGGGTATATTACTATTCAGATCTGAGCACCCCATAGCGTAATGTGCAATCATTCACTTTATCATTGCGTCCGCTATCTATTCACAAGATTAGTACGTACCAATATAAGTTGCAGTTAGTTACTCAAGAGACTTTCAAGAGTAAGGGCATTAATGTGCCAGTGATGACTTCCAGTACCCGCAATGATCGCGGAAAAGTAGAAGAAGTTTGAGACAGAACTGCATATAAACAAAATTATTTTGGAAGTAACATTTCCACACCAATGTCGCTTGGATCTTTCAAGCAGTAATATTTCAAATGAAATAAATTCGCGTTCATAAATTTCAAATTGTGTACTATAATGCTAATAACCAGCGCATTTTCATCTGCGGAAAGGTTTGGGAGTCACTGGTTTTATTTCGACCAATTAAAAAAAAACAGTTTCATAGATAAAGGTTGAGTTGTCTTAATGGATAATGTCATGTTGATAGAACAACACGCCAATTAAATTAGTCAAAAAATTAGTTAATAACCTATCCTACTGTTCTCGTCGAGTATACAGTTGAAACGAGATGAATTTGGTGGTTTCGGCAGAAAACGCAGAGGCTGAGCAGAAAAGCGCTTACGTAATGGCATGCGGATAGAAGAGCGTTATCAGTCCTTCTGATCCTTGTAAAGGGCGCCAAAGAGAACACAGGCGAGAATGGAATGAATGCTCAATACGGCCTATCCAATAACTAAGCCCGTCCTGCTCCTGCAGTTCAACGCCGGCAAACATGAAATTCACGCTCTTTTTGTAAACATCTCTGATTTTCATGCATTTTAAACTATTTGAAAATTTTCACAACGAGCTCGTTAGTTGCATACTTCTGAAATCAAACAAAGAAGCTTTAACTTTGCGGAACTCCACCCATTTATTACATACTTCAATTACTATTAATTCTAGATAAATGTTCGCATGAGAGCTGAAATAACTAAAGAATGTTGAATAACTTTCTTGCTTCAGAGAAACAGATATAGGCATAATCGGGAAAATTAGCAATTAAAAGGCGATAAATTCATTAATGATAATGTTCTCTTCTTTTAAATAATCTTTAAAAGGAGCAAAAAATTGTCATATTTAACACTGCAAAGTAAATTTAAGTATTGAAAAAGTATTCAGACTAAATTGAAGGTTTCCTTCATAAAACTTCGACAACCGCAAAAGGTATTTAAAAGCAATTCAATAAAAGAGTTAAACAATTATTAGTAGACCGAAATCACGCTGAATTTCTGGAAAATATTTGGAAGAATATTTACAGTTAACAGCATAATTTAGAATATAAAACAATATTAATACCTATTATATGCCCTCACATTACTTATATCTATCAACTGAGATATCATGGATACATTTATTGTGGTGAAACAGAATAGAATCGATATGCCTAATCACGAAAAATATTGGCGGGGCATTCGAAGAGCCTCTAATTTTATAGCCGCATTTTTTAGGGTTGTCCTAGAACCATTTGGTCTAAATATAAAACTATTTAATAGATAAGCAGTTCGGATATCAGAAGTGAAGTATAAAAATATCGAGGAGAAAGAATCTTGTTTGTCACTCTAAATCTCAGAATCTTGTCGTTTGCTATCTGGCCATTTTTTACAATTGAAACGACGAAGTTCAATCCGAGAACCATGTCACGGTGTTAGAAAAACGGCATTCACCCATTCTTCTGTTGATCAGAATCAGATTTATTCATTTTTGTGACAAGATTCTTCTCGTTTTTCTTTTCTGAAATCAGGTCGAGGCTTCTAAAACAGTCTGCCTAATCTGCTCATTTCTCAGAGTAAAGATGGAGAGTTCGAACGGGTTACAAAACGTAGCGTTTAAATTATTCACTATAATTGCAAACATATACAGATTGTGCTAAATGCATGCACTTGTGTACATTGTAGGTGAATGGAGAAAAGTAATCGTTACCTACTAAACTGCAAGGAAAGAGTGCCAAGGATTTACTTCGAAAATTTCGCTAAGGATTGAGAAAATTCGCATTCAACATAAAATAACTTATAAGTAGAAATTGGGCAATTTTCCAATATTCAGCGCATGCAAATTTAGGTCATGGCCATTTAATTCACTGAAAATTTTTAATAATCAGAACTGGTCAAAGATGTCAAGCGAAAATCCTTTCCTATGACTTTGAGAACCCTATTAAATACTTTTTTATTCACAACCTATGTATAAATGAAATATTTCTGTGGATAATATACAAATAACGTGCATTAAAAAGTAAGGATGCAGTTACAATATGTTCCCAAAAATCACAAACTTTTAATATTTTATAAAAATTATTGGTATATTTAGTTATTATAAAGGTCTTTTGATAAATGTGTAAGTTATCCTTTCATTCGTTATCGGCCTTCGTAACGCTTCGCATATTCTAAGTTTGCGACGAAACATTCGAAATTTTGGTAGCCGTCTATTATTTTGGATTACAAAAGTTTAAACAGTCGTTACTAAGGAATGTAAACATGTTACCACATGTTAGAGTTTCAATCATCCAAGCGCAATCAAAGGATGAGTTCAGAATTTTGGAGCATTGGAAAAACTCAGCGTGTTTCAAAACGACTCTCAGCAATAGAGCAGATGTATGAATTTTTCGTCTTCTCGAACTTTCTCAAAGCTTTCTCCATTCGTCAACTTGTCAATTTTGGCACGCTTTTGAGTCGACCAGTTACGGAGGTCCGATGTCATGAGAGAGATGTCAACAGGTGGCGATGCTGTAACCGTTCTATTTGCATGCCGCGCATTCTTACAGCTAAGAAGTGTAATGAAATATGTAAATATGTTTAATGAACCGCATAACGTCAACGTTTCCACAGAAGCTGAAAATTGTATCTTAAAAACAAATATTTGTAAACAGAGCGTGAGCAGGATGTGAATCTGTTTTCAACGGCATTATTTGTAGCCTTGAATATTTGAATCCCCAAGTGATAGAGAGTGTAAACTTCCATTGTCATGGTAAAAAGCTATAACTCTAAGAAGATTAGAAGCTAGGCTGTGATTGAATGATAAAACCAGCGAAATTACTTTCATAGAAGACCGGTATTATACGACACCCCTGATACTTTTACCGATCCGATAAAGAGCATAAAATAAGAGAAAGATATTTATTTATTTATTTATTCAATGGGATGTACCCTTTTGTTACAAACAATGTCACAGCACCAATATCACATAGCAGAATTTAAAAGTATAAAATACAATAAACAATAGGATTTTATAAGCATAAAATATCACAAATATGGAAATTAATATCAAAAATTATTGGATTTTAAGCATAAATACCACTATCATCATTATAAGTAATAAAATTACGTATAAGATGCTACAAGTAATAAACATAAACAGCATTTGTGAAGAGAATAATTATTAAAAGCTTTATGAAAAATAATAGAAACAGAATGCCAAATAAATTTTAACATATGTGATATACATTATAAAAAATACATATGAATGATACAATAACATATTTTATGTAATATGTTATTATTA
Organism: Sympetrum striolatum; assembly: GCA_947579665.1. Lineage (NCBI taxonomy): Eukaryota > Metazoa > Arthropoda > Insecta > Odonata > Libellulidae > Sympetrum > Sympetrum striolatum. Next base: position 67,891,179 of record OX388351.1, on the reverse strand, counting down.
ATATGTTATTATTCATATGCTAAGATAAGTCATTTTTTAAATTCATCCTTTCCACGGACAATATGCGATCGTAAATACTAAGTAGTTTAAACCCCACGCCGAAGGGCAACTTATTGGCTATTAATATAAATGTAGATTGATTGTAGAAAAACTGAAATGCAAATTAACTGCTGATTCCGTCATAACGTCAACGAAGTATACGATGCCGGTTTGAAGCTCAACTTCTCCACTATAGCAAAGGCTGTGGTGGGGTAATGAGGCTTACTAGGCTAGATGAGGAGTGAGGTAGTTTGTTCTTGCTTCCCTCAATCAGTCAGACTACTTTTACAGACATTCTTTTACATTTTGGAGTAACAGTCAACAGTCGGTGTATTATAAATGCCGAATAAATATTTTAATTTAGGATTCAGAATGTAATAGGATACCTTAGCCTTTGCTCCTTTAAGGAGCCTTACTTATTTAAAGCTCTTGTTTTAACATCTCTTTGATGTTGTTTTCTTGCAATTATTTGATGCGTTTCCATTAATGTCATAATTAAAAAAAGAAGAAGTCAAACGTATGGAATGCCTTTGAGATGCGGATACTGGGTAACGTAAGTTGGGTTGGAAGGAAAATAAACACATGGGTTCTGAAGATAGTTTGGAGAGAGAGGAAATGCATGAGTACATAATATTGAAAGGAAAGAGGCTGCTAAATAAAGCAATTGAAAACAGAGGGAGAGGCAAAGCAAGAAGGTGATTTGAAAGATGGGGTAAGCTACCAAGAGTATTAACCTACTGTAAGGAAGAACAAGCATGAATGTATTCAATTAAATTGGCTATTGCTATCTGCTTTTTAATCTCAATAAATAAGTAATATAGGTGAACATACGTCATGGCGATGATGAGGAAATCAAGTTAGGAAATCGACATTTAGGCGCGACCAAATCGCAAGTGTACCAAAGAGCGACTTCCATTCAGAAAAGGTACGCACATCCGCATTTCCCTGGGAAATTTGGCAAACGCGGTATCCTTAGAAGGCACGTGCAGAAACACATTCAAGTTCGTTGATCGGACATCCATTGTGTCGGAGAAAGCGCCGTAGGCAGCGAATTCCTGATTCATTGATGGAAATGCGGCGAATCCGACGCCCACTTAACTAGCTGAAGAAGTAATTAGGAGGCGCGAGTGACGTAGGAGTCGTATAAATACGATTTAATGGCGTGTTTCGAACGTGAGTGGGACCGGAATCGGTGAACGAGCAAGTGTCACCACGGAGGACCGGTTGAAAGTGGCGCCAATGGCGGAGAAACGCGGAAGTTACTCCCGCACATCGAATGGAAATACATACTTGAATCATTTCGGAACGCGATGCATCGATTTCGCCGAAATCACATAACTGGTGAAGCCAAAATTGAGTTCTTAATTCTTTGAGGATAATTGCTTCACGTAGTAAAAAATATAAAGAAAGCTACTTGCATTTGAACGAGATTGAGAGTCTCCTCTTATATCTAACCTTTCGTCAATTTAATTGAAAAAAGAGATTGCTTGAAGAAAGCTATAACTCTGTGTGTTTCAGTTTTCACAGAGGAAAAAATACTATAAATCGCCTAAATGGAGATCTACGATTAAACTATCAGAGGTGGTGGTCAAAATACGTTTCGATGCAGAAATTAATACTCCTACTAACTACCTTGATAAATGAAATATCTTTTATTCGTCTTTCTCAATAAAATAGCAAAATTAGCTCTAATATTATTCTAATTTCTCCCTCTATCTTCCTATGTTCTATCTCCAAGCTTCATACTATTCGTGAGGATGTTAAAATGAGATATATACATTTGCCTAAACAATACGATTAAATAGACATTAACGTTGACATTTTAAAGTTATTCAACCAATGGATATGCCATACTCTCCCAATAGCCTAATATGGATAATAAATGATTGTCTCCCGTATACTGCTGACCGTTTCTGCTACCTTATGTAAAGGAATTTATAATTATTTCTAGGCAAGATAGAGCAATCCCTCCTTCACTGCCTTATTTCTGTTCATGGCTGTGATAATCTTAAACTGCACGGGTGTGAATAAAAATTATTAATTGTACTCAATTACGTCACTCGTTGTCGCCCAAATAAAGAGGTGGTTTATTTATATATGGATTCCTATGAAAAGCAATGTCCATAAGATGATTATGCTGAAAGTATTTGATTTGTTCCAATTGCAACCTTCTGACCCAGAGAGGAACGCAACGTAAAATTACCTCACTCCTTTTCTTGTATGGTATATCCAATTATCCCTTCCATGCTTTTGTTAACTAACAGGAGAGAGGTGTAGAATACATTCAGCATTTTGATCGATGTCTTTGAAGGCAGACGTATCTAAATTAAACGCATGTAATTTGTACGTAATTAATGCAAGTGCCTAAAAGAAGTCACGTAGTTATGTATTTCTTTTAAAATCATCAGGGCTGAAAATTAAGTGCGAGATTGATTGAAGTAGGAAATCGTTGAAATCTACCAGAGAAAGGGGAATTTCAACATCCATTAATTACCATAGAAAATTTCAAGCGGCTAATTTTATCGAGCCAAAAGGTTTACTACTCGGTTAAATAAGAATCACAATAAATAAGAATCATGATAACGAATATTCTTTATTCGGGCGAGATTGAGACTAAAAATCGAAGAAGACTTGGCAATTGTACGAGAAGAATTCCTCTTTCAATTTCAGGAATTCGTGGTTCGGTTGTGGTGGATGAGGTGGGAAGGAATTCTCTGACCGTTTGCCCAATTGGGATGCACCCAAACAGAAGTGGCAATCGTCTACACCTTTAATGGCCAAATTCCTTTTGATATACCGAGGATATTACACCTTAGGCAAGGGAATGGTTCAAAGAACGAGTATACACTATTATGTAATTGCAGACTTATTTACAAAACCCAGCAGATGCGGAGTGGAGTTACGTATGTATGAACAGACAATGGACTACCTTTATTTACACTGTGATCCCACCGTGAACTGGTGATTCTGATCTCGTGCATTTACATTTCAATGTTACAAGCCTTCAATGGCATTGAGTGGCAAAGGGGTACGTGAACATCAGTATCTCTACCTTATTTAGCCTGTTAGTTTCTCTACAGCTACGTGGAAAGAACATTCATAAGTATGAACCTACGTTTATCAGCAACTAATCCCTTATGTTGCCTCTTGGATATCGCTCAGATTGATTACTGACTATACAATGTAATCCGCTAATCTACTTAGGAGGAACTGGATAACGTAGTTATTTTGTATCTCTGTAAAGAACACCTTATTTTTTTATTTGAAAGAGTATTTGGGGAAGATGTGAAATCCTGTTTTCATAAAAATTCCTATTTACTTATAAAAGTTCTTTCAAAAATCTGAATGACCCTTTTTGAAGTGAGGAGGCATTTTTGAAACTCACGAAAAATAAAGCTGGAACGTTGTGGAACAGAATAAAATACATGACCGTGAATGTATTTGGAGTCCTTTCGCAGGGCTAGGAGATCGCTTGAGTTATCTTGATCAGCCGCTAAATGAATATCTAAATATTTATGGTCTTACGTTCTTGTGTGTTATTTCTGCTAAGTATATGAATGAGTGAGAGTTCAAATACGCAAGGATCGAAGGCGCGAAGGTAAATTTTTAAGGAGGGCTTTAAACCTTTCAAAATGTTTGTTTTTTCAATCTTCACGTACGTAACGTGTCTACCATTGATGGAAGTGTGTAGCGAGGAAAAACTCACGTGCAACGGGATTCGAAAGTTTTTCGTTTTCGCACGAGTTGAATGCATCTGTTATTTGTAAAACATTTCATTATTTAGCACATTACCTATTTCACAATTCAAAGAAGAGGTAAACAAGTCATAAACTATTACATACCTATCATTTGCAAGCAGAATCATACTTAATGCATTTCCCTTAAATCAGCATTCAGACTAATTTGTAATTTTGAGTCTTTTTTCTTCGTCTTAAAAGATAATAGAATATGAAAGGGCTTTCCGTAGTTTAGCGGATATAAAAATTCTTTATATAAAATAAAATTTCAATCCCAAAATCAGAAAAATCAGGATGTTTAGAGTCAATTGTAAAAACTAAGCCTCGTGATTTTGTAAATCTTTTTTCTCTAATATACCAAATTTAGAGTAAATCATCGTAACGTAGCACGATGCTGCTGAATCACAAAAAAGAAATTTCTTTCTAGTTTTGCCGCATTCTGACAACATCAACCACATCCTGCCTCAATATTCATTAGAGGACCTCTGATAACCTATAGTATAATTGGTAGTGAAATAGGTCCAATGATAGATGAGGCCACGTTGTTGACTCGGCAACTTGGGGAAACTGCCTGGAATAATCGGATCCTCTGAAAAATTTAAAAGCTAATAAAAATCCACTGAAATGACACTTATCAACAAATATAGTCTGTTGCGCCATTGGTTAAATTATAATAATCCTCTAAATAAATAGACCTCATAGTAAAATGTATGTATATGTATACCGAATCTGAATGATCAATCATTCCCTCTCGAAATTCAATGAAAGAAATCGGGTACAAAAGAGATTTTGTTGACACGAGATCACCCTTTAAAAATCAATGGCCATCCTTTGATTGCGATTCGTGGTTCCGATTGATTCATCCGAGAATTCCGAGTCTTATGTATCAAAAACACTGAAAGTGAAAAATCCTCTCAAAATGCACAGCCTTGGCGAGAAGTCGCTCTCAATGAATCTCAAGATCACCAGGATTTCCTCAGACCAATTTTCCTTAACGATGTTGTTCCACAGCCGATAGGAGAACAACTCTGTAATGATTTTACGAGTTTTTCTGTGAAATAAGCGAGCAGTTAATCCTCATCATCCGAAAGATTCCAACCTAAGCGAGCGGAAAGTATCTAACATTTAGCAGTTCAATTTTACAGCACTTTAAGGTTCAAGTTCAATTTAAGGATTCAATTTTCAATTATTGCCTTATTGATAATCCCAAAAATTCTATATAATCTCATATTAACAGATAAGTGATGTAGAAATATAATTTATTTCTTTTGATTTCTTTTAAATACGAAAATTCGAAAAATGTGAACTCAAATTCATTTTAGAATTAAAGACGAACTGTTCAACAGCTGAAACCCGAAAGTAGTAGTAGATTTAAATATTATTCCTTATCTTAGGTGATTTCGTAAAAGAGCTCCCACCGGGAATCGAATCGGGGACCACTTGCTTATCCGGAAGTTCCTGCAAACCTCAATGTGGCTAACATCAATATTACATGTAATTATCTTTAATAAATGGGTAACTACGCCTCTTTTAGAATATTCCGTAGTTATAATAACTGATGAATGGCCTGATCTGGCCTCTCTTTCATTAAAATTCGAATTTAAATTAGCTTAACAGATTTACCATATAAAGAAAGTCACAGTTTTATATTTTAATCACTAATTATTCACGAATATTATCGGAAATATCTCTGCATTATTACGAAAGAAGAGCAAACTATAATACGGCTAAAAGTAATGAAAGCGTATTTCCAATAAACACAAAAGATAAGTTAAACTTTAGTTTATTTAATGCTCTATTCATGTTATGTAAAGTTCCACCAAGTGAAGGCCGAAGTGATTGAGTTTGCTTTCAAATGAAGTTTTTTTGGTTGACAGAATTTCAGACCTAAAGTATTCCAAATTGACGCGGTGATTGAAATTGAATTTTAAAACGCCTAAAGATGGCTTCGGAGCTTTTCTAAATTAACACTGCACTATCCAATCCGAGTTTGATTTTGTCCGAAGGAAATTGAAGAATCTCTTCACAAAATGAGGTCACATTCGATCAGATATTCGTCACACATTCTCCATAGAATGAGAGGTTAAGAAATTGCCATTCCTTCGCAAAGACAAATAGCGTTGGAGGACTTGGTGTTGACGGTTGAAGGTCGGTGAGAGAGGGTCACGTGTGAGCTGCAGTAAATGTCGCCTTAAATCACGAACGCAGATCAATCACGCTTCGAAGAATACTGATACAAATATATCCTCACTACTGAATCATCACGACGCATAGATTTCCAATAAATTAGGACTGCTCTTTTAAATCACTTCTTCTAGAGTGTTTGAAATGAAAATAGAGGGGAATCTGAAAAATCTGTATGATACATTCAATGCATAATAAAAACGATAATCTTGGCCAATTTTTTACCGTTCCTTAGTAAATGCTTTTCTGCTTTCTCCTCAGCTTCTTTAAGGTTTGTTTTATACAAGCAGCTAAGTTTTTAAATGCTATTTCAATTACTTTTATTATAGTGTAGTTAAATCTGTTTTACTCGGACGATGAGTTAGAAAAAATTAATTTTTAAATTTCGAAGTTACCAAAAATTATTTAACAAATATATTGAGGCTCAAACAAAGTAAAAATATGTGTTTTGGCGGGATATACGAGTACAGCTCTTAAATACAGTTTTAGCCATTACAGCAACCATTTTGTAACTCTCCTAGATATATTTATAAGAATCCTATTGCGGGTGGGAAATGGAAATCAAAATATGAGCCGCTTCTCCAAACCAAAGTTGTAATCTTCCGGCGCAGCTTTCGAATACGATAAAGAGCTAAAATTAGGAAAATTCTCCGCAAGGTTCTGAAGGCCAAGGACTGCGTAGTTAACTTTTTAACGGGACGCCTATAATAATTTTTTAATCTCTATTTGCTTAGCAAATAAATATTCATAAACACAAAATAAGAAGGATTGTGACTAGCTTTCCATTGCAACAGTTTGAAAGCGATGAAGAGATCTACGTCTTAATATCTAAAGAAGACTTTTTTGCATCCGGAGTTCAATTTTATCGGGAGCATGTTTTTTTATTTAATAATAATAGCAACTCTTTATTACGGGCAGAGCCCGCTTAAATAAGTACAGCGTACATATAGAATAATTACCATAATATTATAACTGTTCAGGTATAAGCAAACTGCGTTTCATGCTAGTTTCTCTCTGCTTTTCTGAAGTAACTCCATAAATATGGAATATATGCTGTTCGTAATGAGTTGGATCATCTACCATAGTTTTATGTTATTCAAGCGAAATTAGTATTGAGTGTTGTTTGCACATAGAAAATATTTGAGGTTGAATAATAAGTATACTTAATCTTACGCTTATTTGGCTCGTTTGTTTGGTTTGGAAAGAAGAATACCATTGAAATAGCATCGGTCATCAAATCCAGGTTGCCTTATCAGACGTATTTCAAACACCATTTCAGATGTCTATACCATTAGAAACGCTCCCGAGACTTTTCTCTCTGAACTCATTTATTACCTCAAAACATAGTTCCGTAATCTTGGTGTTCTTCATTTTGGGTAAACGAACTTATAACGGGTCAGATTCCCTGCGGCGTTTCGAAAGTTTTTATCCACTAAATTGATCGCAGTGAGTGCCACTAAATATCTACATTTCATAGCGTTCCTTTTAAATAGGTTAATGCACTTTCCAAGTATCGATAAACTAAACAAAAGCAAACCATACAACGGTTTTACAAGTGAAGGGATACAAGAGCGAAAGGGGATTCAAGTTTTAATTGAAATCGAGGAAGATAAAGAAATACATTCTTTGGAAGGATTCCTATTGATATATTCCACTAACATATTTACATATTGTGAATGTAGGACCTTGCATATACCGAAAGTAAAAAATCTGATGTGACCAGCACATGACTTTCTCCATATATAAGATGTAAATATTTATCTAAGACAGTATTTTCGAACTCTATACTCAATCAAATCTTGGAAGATATATACAAATTCATTTTTTGTAATTTTTGTAGATAACTGTATAAACCTAAATGTCATATTTATGGAGATATTTTGCAAAAACAGAAATATGCTTCGCAGAATAAAGCTCGACTTCCGGTAAACCGATTTACCCCAAAAACTAATCAACTCTGACAGCACCTACCACAATGCTATTTATGAAGTTTGGTATTGATACGACTAATAGTTTTTACGTTAGAGCGCCCACAAGCACAGACACACATACACACACACACATACACACAGACATCATTCCGAAAATGGTCAAAACGTGTTCTAGGGACCCCAAAATATGTATTTCCGTTGAAATCTCAAGGTCGATTTTTTTTCATGAAAACAATACTTTCTCTATACTTCGTATATGGAGAAAGTAAAAAACTTAAGAATGCATTTCAAACAATTGCTATAGATAAGTAGGCAACATATCTGCAAGAGACAAATGTTAACATAAAATCATATGAATCCAATTCAGAAAACTTGTTTCCTTTTCCCAAAGAAGAACGGGCATGAAAAAAGTTTGAAGGGAATGGGACTCGAACCCTGAGAGGCAAGCTAGAATGTTATGGCTACTCAATTGGTATAAAACCTTTTCATATCAAAGGTTTGGAACCTTCTCGACGCGTAGAAAAATACAAAACACTGACCTTAATAAACATAAGCTTCGTATGGAAATGAATGGGCTTCTTCTGAGCGAGATTGAATAAACTTCACTTAGCAAATGTAAATAACTTGAAAGACACTCCATTTAGAACTTGAAAATATTTTATGGAAATTCGCGCAGAAATGTATGTCCGATTTAATTCTTAAATCCTTCGTTGATGAGTCCTGTCAACTTACTCCGCTTCTAGAAATATACTTAACGCACTCTTGTCGGTGCTGCACCAAACTTAACATTCCCTAGGAGAGACGCAACAATACGTCCGCAATAAAAATTCCAAAACATACTTTTTTCTCTTTTAGCCAAAACCCAAATGAAGGACTAAGATTTTGCTCCAATTTGATTTACAATAATGTTTCCAATAATCAGAAATTGTATTATTCATCTTAAAATGTTAACTGTAATTGTGCATAGCAGCGAGAACATGCTGAACGTAATTTTAGCTCGAGATGATGTATTAACAATACATTTGTTAATGATTTCATTATTGGTTTATCAGTTAATAAATAACCGAAAGATGCGATTGCCTCGATAACATAGCAATTCGAGACAATTGCTGCAGTGAAGCGATAACGAGAAACGCAAGGTTCATATGCTTTAATTTGGAGAGAGGAATGAAGGAGGAAAAGTTTGCCACGTCCAGGACTTGCCACGAACTTGCTTTAGACAACTTAGCTACCACGATGGCGCGATGGATTTTTAATCGAATGAGGGAATATTAGTAAGATCTAATTTATTAATCTAAAGAATTGGCAAGGCTACAGGTAGTGAGTGGGGCAAGCAAATCATCGAATCTCCTACGGTTTAGGGGACCTTAGTATATTACTTCTAACTATTGGCATTGCGGAAAGAGGGATGTGCGGTTATATCGGATAACATCTCATAGAGTAACTAAGGAAGACCAATGAAGACAAACTACAAGAGAACATCAAGAAGTAATGAAAGAAGAAAATGAACCAACCTCGAAAGTTGAATTTCAGGCTGTCTTCATTTATCTTCATTCCTGCACGGCCTAACACACTTAGCACTGCATATTGCACTTATAACTTCTATATGAACTTTAATAACACCCCCTATACTGAAGAATTACATCCAGGAAGCCATGGCACGTCCTCTTCACAAGATCCTTTTTGGCTGCGCGCCGCCGAATCCGGTCGAATTGTATCAAACTGTTCAATAGCCATCGCTTGTGCCCTTTTGCAGTGGATTCCTCTCAACGTGACTGTCGAAAAAGTACCTCTGCTAACGTTGGAATGTTCTGGGAGAAGACCTACAATGCCTGGGAGTCAGGGGCTGTAAGAAAATTAAAAAGTAATCACTGAAAATAATCTCACATTCCGTTCGTGGTGGCAGAGCGGGTAGGCGTGATCGCACGGTATCGCTCCAACCCCACGGTCCCGGGTTCGAATCCTGGCTGGTCGGATTTTTCCTATCAGATCTTGCGTGACTGTTGTTGTTAATACCTATCACAGTACAAGTCCAGAAAATGGATGTTTGTGGGGTGTATGGAATAAAAAATAAAATAAATGCTAAGAAATTAAAACGAGAGAAAAAATGGAAGAGGTACTGCTGAGAAAAGTAAAGCAATAAAGAAATGGTGCCATTCACACTTGTAAAAGTTCAAAAAGCTAAGCATTGGAAAGCATTTACAACAAATGGAAATCGTTTGCAATCAAACGTTAAATTGAGAATCGATTGAAGTAGACAAGTATGGTTTCAAATGATATTCGACATGCACTGACACAGGTCGGACTCAACTATCACCACACACAAGCACAACCGAGACTTCACAAAAGAGCGGGAAAAAGACGGAAGTCCACGAATAAAGAGAAGCGAAATTATTTCATTTTATCCGCGCTGAAATCAAATCTAATTTGGAATGAATTAAGAGCCTCATCCAAAGCTAACACACGCTATGGCTTCGTTTCATGAACCAAATTACAGGTTATAAAACCATACTCCGATAGATAATAATACTTCAAAATAATTAAGCGACTTTTAATTGTGCGAGATTGAAGCTAATAAGTCTCCTCTTAAATCTGATCCTTATTCGTATAAAATTTTACAGAAAAGGATAGGTTGAAAAAATTAACAGAAGAAAATTACTTAGCGGGTTTACAAACCAAATTTTTCACTTAGGAAAAAGTTCACCGTAACACCGCCGCAAAAAGAAGCTGTAAAGAACCAGCGAAACCAAAAATAGTTAAGTGAATTGATACAGTATACGAAAATATAGTTGAGATGCTTTAGATGAATATTCAAGATCATTTCAAATGGTTTTTCTCTTAGAAATACTCCTAATGCTGTTCTCAAACTCGAATTTATGCCCTAAAACACAGTTCTGTAATTTAGTGCTAACCTAGAACCATCAAAGATATAATTTTCCAAATTCAGTTTTCCAATTAAGATAATCCATAAATATCGGAATGAAAAATAATATAGAATACCAATAATGTAGCCTTTAGGCAAAGCGTAGTCTTGAAGGTGCTGACTTTGAAAATTGGAATTTTAAGCAACTAGGTAAAAATTCTCACAGAACCATCCTCTTGACAAGCAGACTTGTGAGTTAGGTATAAACGTCAATGAAAGATACTCGAAGTATACAAAATAGAAGATTAAAATTACTGGTTTATCACTGCGTTGTCTTTGACAAGGTAAGGAAATGGACATTAGAAATCCACTTAAATGTTAATTGTTTCTATACGACAGTCCTAAAGTGAACACAAAAAACCGAGATTCCTCTTTCGAGACCCAGATGTGTGCCACCACACCCACCTTTTTAAATTAACTGTTTTACCTTTCGTTGTATCTTCGACACTGTGATATGCAAGATATCTTGATACAACTTCGAGTACTTTTCGTCACTTGGGAAAATTGATTGAACTACCTCATCATAAAATAACTCCATAGTGGATGCTCATCGAGAATAAAATAAATCCCTTTTTCTCTTATTCGACATTCCCTAGAAATTCTTTCTGCGGATCTTCACAAAGTAGAACTAGTCTCCGATTTAGTATTTAGGATGGTTTAGAGCAGAGTAGATTTCAGGTTTCGTTCGATAGTATTATTTTCCCCATGCTGTTCAGCGGAATGCGATTGAGAAATATATGTGTATAGATGCAGACGAAGGCTTTTCGAAAAATGAATCAGTACAGAGAAATAAGTACAAGATCCGTCGCATGGATCCAGCGGTTTTCTCTGAGGAACTTTTCAGAAGCTAACAGACATTATATTTATGTAGGGCTGTCGGTATTAAAATCAAGCCATTGGATTGAACCGAAAACCGAAATAACTGTTTTTTTTCCGGAGTGAAAAGCGAAAAATTAATAATTGAACCCGAAAGGAAACCGAACACTGTTACAAATTTCTACTCCAAAGAAAACCGTTTTACTTAAGTATAACTGACGACACTACAGTAAATATGTAAATCAAAGACTAACAGCCAACTAAAAGGAATGCTTTAATTTTTAAATGTGTCATATTCGTCATTATTTCTTTACTACCACGTGTTTCATTCTTAAACCTAATTTAAATGAATGCAAATAAAAACCTACCTTATTAATAATATAACTGTTGGAAGATTATAATATTCATAGCGATACCCACTTGGGCGCTTTGGTCCTTACGTCGACGGAGCTATCAGAACCGAAATTCGGTGTTAAACCGGATAGAAACATAATACGATGCCCGGGCTCATACGCCCAGGGCTCTGCTCTAAGGGTGAAAAGGTAAATTAATATCATTAAAGTTTAACAAATTATTTGTTTGCGAATCCTCAAGCTTTGTATTGTCGCTATATAGTTCACTCGGCTTACGAGTTAAGCACGAGCTAAATTCCCGAGGAACATTTGCGTAGAAGGCATTTCGAGGCCAAGGGAGCAGCTTTTCGCTTTCTCACCATCTACTGCTAGATCACGTCGACGACAGAACCCGTTTCCAGTAAATAAATGGGGTGCGGTCAACCGATACGCCTCCCGATTCGAAATCACATCCGTTTTTTCTCTTTGACCCACGCCCATTAACTGCGTCGCCAAATAAACAGCGAGGAAAGGGAAAATGAGCGCTTTTAACAAAGACGCCTCTTTCTGTAGGCACATCTGCCGGTCATTTTCGCGATCGCAAGTGCTTATCTCTGGATGACCATTTATCAGCTGACCTTGGTTCCCAACCGTGCCAGGGGCGGCGTTGGTCAATGTCCTACTGCTCCGTAAACAAAGCCACAGATAACCATGCAAATATCCCGAGCGATCGCGGGTTTTCGAGCGAGGCGAAGATGCGGGAGCCGAGGATGGTCAGGAAAATGAGTTTGCTTGCCATTTTTGGAAAGGAGACGAAGGACAAGGTCGCCTTTTGGTAGTACACGAAGGCAAGTCCATCGATGCAGCCGGGATAATACATTTTACCCGAGTCGACTTTCCCAAACGACTGAAAGAACGGCTGAGTAAGTCACCAAAAAAACCACGATTGCTCTGAAGATCGAAATAACGTTCAGTTTCAGTCAGTGAGAGTGAAATGTGTATAGTTAAGAATAACTGACAAGTAAAAAATAACGATCGATACCGACTTTTACATTTCACGATACAAAGCAACGGTAACTATTTATGGACTTTCTTTGAAACTGTAATGAAGTTTCGGAGAGAATTTCTGTTGAATTCTTAACTTCAATACTAGAAAGGAATAACAAAAATTTTGCTTTCGCCTCATAAACTCTAATAATACGCTTGTGAAAGTTAGTTTAAATTATATTTTTCGCTTGAACTCATATGAAGCGTCGAAAGAGGAAAAGAGTGGGGCAAATGATGGGAGGGACTGCTAAAGAAGTCGAGGGTTGAATACAGGAAAAGGCAAAATATGACAGGGTTAGTTACCAAGAAACGAGATTTATGTCATTGAAGATGGAGGCACCTTCACCGAATGTACATATACGTGTGTGTTTTCGTACTTAATTGAACGAAGCTGAATCTGGAACCAGACACATAAAAGTAATTTTGTTCTCTGAGAGCTGTAATACATTTATATAGAGATGGTTTTCGAGTAATGGTGAGGCATAGGCGAAATATCCAAACGGGAATTTTGCAAGGATATTTACCAAACGGAATATAAATTTCTCTTGGATGGTTGCATAAATCATGAGGACGTTTAAACTGCAGATCCTGGCTCAGCAATTCGCAAATACGCTGCGCTTAGTTGAGATAAGTTTCTCCATCTTAGGAAAATGAAAAATGAGCAAAGAGGATACACGCGTAATGCACCTTCCGTAAGCTAATATCCGTAATGTGGCGCTTAAAACTGCGAAAATATTTGTGAGATAAATTTAAAAATTACAAATTAGGAAACCATAGAAAAATATGAAAGTTCGAGGACGAAAATAGGACATACGTACTGTTTATAATGTAAGTTTCAAATTTAAGTTGACGAAGTGACCAAGAAAAATATGGCGCAGGATAGCTGAAAATGTTATTTAATGTTCACCTTCACTAACTATAATTTGGTTAAATGGAAGATGGGACTAAAAAGTCCCAATTTCGCCTAATAAAGTCCTTTGTATGTATGTATGTATGTATAATTCATCTCGACTGAAACTATCGACCATCAACTGCCATAACGAAGCAACTAAATTTGGAAATCAACCTGCTTTATATAGTGAAATGAAACTTTAAATGTTTTAGTTCTCATGATTATCAATTGCACTGTTATTATCCTCTCGAAAGGTTTTTTTATTTTAAAATGGCCGCATTGGTTAATTTATTTATTTACATCGACCTCTTTTTAATTCATCCTTATCGCCTCAAATTGTATTTTAAGGTGCTTTTCATAGGCAGGAAATCGGATAAGATTAAATTTATCGGAATTAACTTGATGAAGATAGTTTTATTATCTTTTTTCGATGTTTCAAGGTGTTGTAATAATTAAATCGTGATATTTTAGCTACATATATATGCCAATATAACTCCTTCCTACGACCATCTCTGTTACAGACTAATTTAACCTATAGTCCGTCTGAAAAGTATTCAGCCCAAAGGCCATCTGAAATAAGCTTTTAAACTCTGGCAGAGAGGAATGAGGTTTACTAGGCAGGATGAGGAGTGAGGTTGTGTTTGCCCTTGCTTTCCTCACTGAGCCAGAATGCTATAAGCGGAACTTGTCCACGCAAGTGAAGCACAATGAATCTACGAGTTACACTTGCCAGTCCATAAGGAAAGACATTGATTAGTACTAATATATTCACACACACCTCAGAACCTTTCATTTCATTACAGCTAAGATTAAGACTGTGACAAAAGTAAATTAAAGATACATTTTTCTCTATCCTGTACCAAATGTTAAGTGAAAATATTCTATTAATCAGCATATGGTAGCAGGAACAATCTTTAGTTAAGAATAATTTAAAAAGTTCTTATTCGTGACATTTTATATAGTTTTTTTACCTCGTTTTATTCTAATATCGATCAAAATCTTGAGACAAGCATTTTTTTCCACGAGATCAAATGCATGATTCATATTATTCTAAAAATGATTCGTTAATTGATAAGTAAATTAAAATATTTAAATTAGTAACTTTAAATATTTAGGCACAGGGAATTTTCTACTTTGCTGCACACCAATTATAATGATAAAAACGCTTGAAAAATGAAGCTTTTACGTAAATATCGCTCAACCAGCTAAGCTAATGAAGCTAATAAAATGTATTTTTTTCTAAATTGAATATCAAATTTTAGGTCATGAATACATGTTTATTCAAAAACTTGTTCTATTTCCAATGTTCGCATGCAACCCATTCCATACGATTCCCTTTCAAAACTGCGAATCTTTAGGGACGGAAATGTGAGGAATCCACAACCGTGAAATCAGAATTACACGGCTCTAAAAAGCGTTTTATTTCATCTGAAACACTTGCTAATGTCAGGAGACAACCATCCAAATTCTCTCCCTTGAGGACGAACAGCGCCTTCGCCTCGTTAACTGTCCTCACAGAGGAAGACGTACCCTTCCCTTTCCCGCCCGCCCTCATAAACCATTCCATCGTAAAACAAGGAAAGAAAGAACTTTCTATTGTTTTTAAAGAACTTCCTTCGGCCATAGATGGAGGAATAGTCTCGGTTTGAGTCCGACCCAATTTTCGGGGTCGTAAAGAATTTCCGTCATTCGGCCGATTCCGAGAAAAATGTTCCTTCTATTTTTAGGACATCTAGCCTTTCCTATAGAGTTGATGATTTTCGAGTCACTGCAAGTCACGATCGATGATAAAATTACTCAGGAGCGCTAGGATGCACGTAGACTGTTAATTATTTATGCTATTATCTCGTGTGACTCTTCTCTCAAGATGAAAGAGATTTCATTTGCATTGGCGAACGTTGAGGAATGTTTTAAATTGACGATGAGTTAAAGTAAAATACGTACAACGTTTTCGCTAAATTCAGAGATTATTCATTGGTTAATAATTTAATCTTCCACGTGGGCCACGCGTTCGAATTCGGTGAAAGCGCTCCCGGGTTCGATTCCCATGTGCGAAATTACCTAATTTGTCGACGCACTTGTAGCAACATCACTACTACGTTTCAAAGATGATTCTCTAAATATCGCTGTTAATGACAATTTTCTTCCCGTAATTAGTACAAGATGCATTTATTCTTCTTAAGAGAACGGAAACCATCGAAGCAAAATCGAATTTACTTTTTAGAAGCAACGAAGATGAATATATATTCAAAAGTCCAAATTTTTTTCAACTAAGCGAGAGTAAGTAAAAGAGAAGAGCTTATTTTTTCACTATGCCGCCAATCTCTCGCCGGATAACCTTCCAGAATATTCTCATTAGAACGTGAAATATTATTTTCGCGAATGATTAAAATTTGAAACAATAATCAATTTTTCGAAGAGAATAGTATAAAACGATGCTAAGTATTAATTAAGAATTATTCGCGCCGATCGAAGAGATTAAATTATTATTAAAAAATTGTCAATATTCCACATCTTTTATGAATTTATCTCTAATATGAATATTGTTTTGAAAATTCTTGAAAAATAGACATCGGTACATTACAGATTGTACAGAAACAATCGATTCGCTGCAGGGTGTGCTTCTAACCAATACTATCATTTTTTTTATTAAATATTTTATAAATCAATTTTAATTAAAATCGAACGAATCCACATTGGAGCCACTGATTGAAGGAAAATACAAACGCCAGCATGTGACGCATCGCAGCATTTCCGAATAGGTTTCGCACCGACCGCGTTCCTTTTGCGAGGCATTCGTTCCTTTTTCGTTGGCATTGAAGATGGGGAAGCGATCCTGTTTTATTCCCGGTGGCCTTGTCCCATACGGAGTTCTTTTATGAAAAAACAATAGCGATAAATATAGCACGTGCGCTGTCACCACCATGTGTGTGCCATATTTAAAGAGTTTTTTCCCGTTATTTCCGGTTGCTCTAGTTCAACTTTAAGCCACTTGTTTCTTTGTCGAATGAAGCCTAATTAGTTCAACTGTTTCACATGCCAGTTAATAAGTGCTCTTTACAAATACAAGAGTTTCTTCATTAGCTGTATAGCTCATGAGGTTTAAAGCTAACGAAATACTACTTGATTTCCTCATATGCATATTTTTAAGATCCAATTCCTTACATTTTTTTCTATGGAATCTTTCACTTCCCTGCAATACAGAAACTACTAATTGAAACTACACATGTATCGCAGTTAAGACTTATGATGGATTAATAATTCTATCTGCGGTCTACTTGTCCTTCGGAAATATTTCTTGAACTTAAGTGATTACCTTGTAAATGTTTGTTTTTAAAATATGATTATTAATTCCATCGTGTATTTAAATTAGTGATCAGTGATCCAAGTCATCCAGTGATCGAAATAAATTTTATTCGTCGAATTAAAATAAATTATTGATAACTTATTTGAAACAGTTGAAATAACATTTAATTAAAACAAATTAAAGCTAGTCAATATTTTCATTCTTCAGCTTAAGCTTTGGGATGAGCCTGGGAACGTTTTCCATATTCATTTATCTGCCCAACTGCGGATCTCATTTTTGCTGAGAATATATTTTAATTCCGTTCTCATGAAATCTAGTAGAGAGTAGATATCGCGCATAGTGACATATAGCCTTGTGATTTTTTTCATTGAAACATTCTTTAAATCAAAGCTGACATATGCCTTCTTGAGTCATCAACGCAACCAAATCAGACACTGCTTGTGTGATGTTGAACCTCTATCTCTTATATTTGCTTCCTTTTAAGTCATTTCCCGGGTTTCGCTCAAGGAAAACTACTATTAAATACATACATCCACAAAAATATGAACAATCGAGTCATATTACTGAATTGTTAATTAGTTTTCGTAAGATATAATTTCTTTTGGAGGTTTACTTATGCTCGTTTGTACAGTTATCTATCACAAGATGAAGACTATAAAAAAAACAATCTGATAAGCTTTAACTTTGTGGAACTCCACTCTAGTAAATAGGTGGGAAATAACTTAACAAAATTCCGCTGTTTAAAAAAGATAACAAAATTCCACTGTTTAAAAAAATTTTAATATCTTTTTTAAACAGTGGAATTCTCATAAGTTATTTCCCACCCATTTACTACTATAGAAATAAAAAAATGTACTTTACTCTTTGATGTGACTAATGCACGTGGCATAAAAATTCATCCGTAAAGAATTCATCCCAGAGGCCAGTTTGAACCTATTATTGACTTCAATTTTCCACCAAAAGTTTTATTGATGAAATGAGGCTTACTGCCAAAGATGAGGAATTAGTTAATTTGCCCTTGCTTTCTCCAACGGGTCAGAAATTCGCCTATGAGAGTATTAGTATTGTTAAAAGTGCTTCGACAGCTTAGGTCATTTCGCACATTGGCTCCCACCGGGAATCGAACCCGGGACCACTTTCACCAAAGGCAAACGCGCTGTCCACATTACTACCCGAGAGCGTATGAGAGTAATGTACATCAGTAATCATAATTTATTAAACTCAAACAGGTTGTCCCAAATACATGAGTTGATGAGTGATAGACAGAAAGCTATGACGGTAAAAAGGGAAACAGTATACAGTATAATAAAAAATGTTAAAAAATACAGAGAAAATACGAAAAACACGGATTAAAAAGATAATTAATACATTACTACAAAAAATTAATACTATGAATAGGAAAAACTGAAAGATTATAGTCCAGGATTGAAAGCAAAAAATGTGTAAGCCTTTCTCCTTATGGTGTTCAAGGAATCGCAGAGGAAGTTCACAATTTTGGATAGTTCGTTAACTGATCTACTGATTCTGGGTACGGGAGAAAACTTGTGGACATTTTTCCTAGAAAAGGGCACAGCAAATGAAGTTGTATTTCGAGAGGATACACCAAAGAGTCCGATCAAAGAACAAGCGTCCAAATGCTCCTTGGAACACGAGCGAAAGAGATATCATGAACTTCTCACCCTCTCTAGTTGGATTCCGAAGTGTTTACAAATATTCAAACAGTCTTTTCCGTAATAATCCATTCCAACGGAATTGCACACCCACTTAACAAATCGCTTTTGAACTCTTTCGACGGAATCGATTTTAGTTTTGTGGTTCCAAACCACTGAAGCGTATTCTAAAATGGGGCGAACCAAATGTATGTGTGAGAGAATCACAGCGTTCGTGAAAACCGTTCGGAAAGAGTTAATGAATCCAAGTTGTTTAAACGCGCGAGAGTTCTCGAAAGTGAGAGTTAATGTAGAGTCGAGAATCACACCGAGATCGCTGATGGTACAGACTCTCTCGAGTTCAATATCTTAAAGCTTTCATATTTTCGCTGCCATGAACAAGAATTGGACAAAATTATATGAATTATTACATTTCTCTATTTAGGTTTAGCCTCTAACGTCAATCTAATATTAATTGGTGGTCCATTGGATATGTTTTGATACGGTCCATCCCCCGCTTTTTTATGGTACACCATTTACGGATTCATTTTCTGAGAGATAGTCTTTTCTAATCTACATATGCGTCTCTGCCATCAGTGGCTTTCTCCCGTTATTAACAGTCTAAGTGCTAACAGACGAGAGGACCTGTTTCTGGCGTCAGACATCTAATACGAAAGGCATTCCCTTCAGGAGAAAAGATCAGGAATCTTTGTCTAGCTTAAACTGCCCTTCTACTCCACGTGGCTTTTCTTCTTTCCCTCTATTCTTAACCCTGAAGCAAACACAAATTAAGTCCCCCGATTGCAACTGATGCTTTATTTATTCATTGTTTACAAGTCATCTTTTTCTAAACCAGTGGTTCTCAAACTACAGTGAGCAAGCCAAATCTAGAGTACACTATTATAGCGTAAACCATCATTGATTACTAAATGCTAAAATCTTTATGAAGCATCCATATTAGTCATCCTTCGCTAATCCAACGAATTAGATATTAGAGGGAATAAGAATAATGAATAAAATCAATCCGAGACATCTTTTGGGATTATATTATAACATTAAACAATAATAATATAAAATAAATGTTAAATTACTCACAAAAATACATATAAATCGGTTTCTAAAAAACAAAATCGTGTCAACACAAGTTTCCAGCATACAATTGATCATTTCTGGCAGTAAGCCATCATCTGGCTGAGCCTGATCGTCGTCTGAATCGTATCTTTTGGAATCATATCTTTTGGAAAGTAACTAAGGTTATCTTCTCCTCGAAGTTCTATTCCGAAAAAAAATCCATAGTAAACAAACTTTTACTAGACCACTAATTTATTATCCGAATAACACGACCCAGAATACCACGTAAACGTTTGTTTACAATGGATTTTTTACAAGTTAATAAGTACCACAAAATTAACCCTGAATCGGTATCGTCAATTCTATCTCGAAGTTTTTAGCGTGTGCATTTTCGTCTGAATCTGCGAAAACCCGTCAAAGTTTGGGTACCACTGATCTATACGCTAATACGGTGAGTCCTACAAAATTCTCGTAATGCGTCCTTTATCATTATCTAAAATGTATACAGATCTAGGGGAATGTTTTATCGAAACGAGCTACCATCTGCAGAATCGAGCTGCTGCCCGCATGAGATATGCTTCCCGCGAACAACCGATTTTTAAAGGAAAAAATCGAGTTGCGTTGATTGCGTAAGCGTGGGATATTGCCAACTTAAAGAGCGCACGTATCCATGCGGAATTGGGCTCTCACGTGCACATCTCTCGAACCAGATCACGCTCCGCATTTAATAAGTCCAGTATCACGGCCGATATCCGCGTTGTAACGAAAAAGATTCGAGTAATGGAAACCAGGTTGTCGCCGTAACGATCACGGAATTATAGGAAAAACTCGGTGAGAAACGTGCGACGAATGTGTTTAAGACATTTAGTGGCGCTGATGTAGAAAACCAAGTGGTAGAGAATCGCCTTATTTATCAAATACTGTTGGAATCTAATGAGTTCTGTTAACCTAAATATTACCGTGGTCTAGAAAGCAGTTTATAGGCTCTTACACGAAAAAATTGTAGATTATGTCAGTCCATGTATTGTGGCTATTTCTGTGCCGTATTTTGTCGCAAAGTATTTCTGCATTTCAGAGCTTATTCTGGGGAATTTCTTTTGTTTTGACCTGAATTATGTCAATTTTAGTTACAGAATTCAGTACTGCGTTCTTTGGGCCGAGATATCACGGAATAATTAAAATAAATTAAAGAATATAAATTGATACCAGCAGATTATTGAACAACAAATAATTTTGCTTTTCACTTTCTGGCACAAAAGGGAATCGTTTACGCTGCCAAATTCCTCTTCAAATATTTTTCGGTCTCATATTTACCACGTGGTGAACGATGAATCCTTACGGAAAATGAAGGACAATAATTTCAAACAAAATATAAAATACCATAAAATAATAATCTTTCCGTTCATATCTTTTAACTTCTTCTCATTACAAACCGCTCTAACTGTAGAGACTTGCTTGAAAAATATGTAAAGAAGGAATATTTGCGATTGCACTTAAGAAAACCTGAATGCTAGTTAGATATAGGTCTAAGAAATTTAGGAAGAAATGGAAAACAGAATATTTTCGTTGCATAAGAATGATATTTCGTGAAATATTTGTATGCTTTTAGAATGAAAGATACCAACTCTTTCAACAGAAGTCTAAAAAAATTATTTCTCAGATTAAAGTGTAGCACAGCAAGAAATTCTGTAGAGACTCCAAGACTAAAATTGGGAAAGCAGTGTCGATCCCTTTTTCTCTATTTTTTCGATTAAAATATTATTCGAATTGGTCACCGTCGTCTCTATATCGAAGCTTTCTTATTCAGTCGCTAGTGCCAACGTGAACACCTCTAACGAAAACTTTGTTTCTCCTATTCTAAAGCAACTATGAAATTATGAGAATGTTGACTGAAGTGGCTTCATTCGAAGCGATACTTCAGAAGTTTCCGAACCGAAAACGTCCTACCTCCCAGTATCTGAAAAAAGCAAAGAGTCTTTGTTTTCGTCAACGGGATGATATTGCGTAGTGGTGGTCCAGGGTTTGATTACGGTTCTTGTCAATTTCATTTCTTTCCTATTCCATTCATAAATTTCCATCAATTGTCACTCCCACTTTCAAAACTTTATTGCATATCCCCTGTGGATATACATTTTTAACTCCTTACCTTCCGTAAGAATCTATTGAATGGCATTCTATATCGTTGTACTGCATAACCTCATCTGAGAAACGTGTGATCTCGATTAAGAGACGTGCGAACAACCTCCGTGGGTTTTCTAACATAAGGGCGTGGTCAGTCTGCTCGTATTTGATTACGGTTACACTTTCGCGATGCAAGATCTCCCATTCAGCAGTTTTATAGCGAACACTAACAAGAAATGCGATTTCCAGGTACATTTCTAGAGTCTCCGGAGCGATTTGTAATTCAAAATAATCACTTGAAGGGCGTCTCTCATCTGAAAGATAAAACTATGAAAGTGTAAATTTACAGACTCATTAACATCCATCTCGTACGAAAGAAAATTAATTTAATCGAATGGGTGCCTACGTCTGATAATGTGAAAAATTATTAAGCTTTGCCACCTCTTCTTCTTGAATTTTAGACGGAAGTCCTTTCCTACACTTAATGTTTTAAGTATTAGATATTGTTATCCGCACTGCTGCGCTAAATTCTCGGTTTCTGCAAAGACAAAGGGAAGATATGCCGGTATAATAATAATAATAATAAATGGCCTTTATTCGGGCGAGATTGAGACTAGAACGTCTCTTCTTACACCTAACCCATCGTCATATGCGAAACAGAAAGAAAGAGATAGTTTGCAAAAGTGCACGAAGAAAACTAGAATGTGGATTTTTAAAAAACCTAAGCTGAGGGCTCAGGAAAAAATTCCACTGCAGGAAAACACTCACAGGAAGGGGAGTGTGAAAAACCTGCGAAACCTACAGGTAGAAAACTGTATTTTGTGAAGATATAGAAGTCATATTTTGAAGTATATATTTTTTTCTCGAGTTGTTAACTATAGCAGAATATTTTTCATCTTATTTTCACTTAATGTAATTAAATAAATTGGGAAACAGTATTATTTAAATGCTTTTATAAGCTTCTGAAACTGAAGAAATGGCCGCACTGAGATTCTAAAAAGTAGCATTGGTTCAAAGCTGCGAAATTAAGTATTTAATCTCCAATCTCATTTAAAATTCAGTGAAAACATGGCAGAACCCGCAAATATGTTCACTAGGTATATTTAAAAATTACTCCAAAGGAAAACATCTGCAACATTGACATCAAATATTAATTTTCGTATTTTTATGTTTTTCATCAAACAAACAACTCTTACTTATAAACTTCTCGGAATAAGGCGAAGTATTGTAAAAATCCATTATGGAAAGAAACTAGAAACAAAATGTACTCCTTTCAACATTTTAAAAGAACGTTTTTTTTCTAGTTTCTTTCCAACTCTTACAATACCATACCAGTATGGTAGCAAAATTTTCAAAAGGTCAAATAAACTGAAAATAGCATTACGAAATCTATGCTTACATTAGCTTATCCATAACTTCGTCCAATCTTGAGTATGCTAGCGCAGTATTGGATAGAGAATCTAGTTAATGTAGGCTAAACCAATTTTGAATCAATGGTTACAATGAAATAAAAGTCGAAATCTTTAGGTATTAATAACAGCCACAGGACTCTCTTTTAATGGGCTAAAAGAGATGTTTCAATTCTAAAGAAAGTGTTTTCCATGTGTTCTGTCTTTTGTTTTCGAATTTGCACTTCCTACTCACCAACGTAAACACTAAAATTATACTTGAAAGAAAAGAAAGCGAATCTATAATCAGAGGCCTTATGTTTGTTACATGAGGTAGTGGAGTGAGAACAGAACGCTCTGTTGCTTAAAAGCAGCGAAAAGGGGAGTGTCAGGAAAAAACGGAATGCATTGGAAATTATGCGAGGATTGTGTTGTGAAAATACGAGAGACGGACGGTGTCAATGAATGAATGTCAACTAAAAGACTGCGCAATCAATATGAAAGGGGTATTGTGCTGAAACAGGATTAGTAAGATGACATGAGGTTAGTAAAAGAAAGGCCGGTTGTAGGTAGTTAATGAGAAGCTGGGATGAAGTGGGTAGATTGAAGAAAAATAGTGAAGAGATGAATGGATTCGTCAGAAGTTGTCGAAAGGAACACCGACAAAGAAGCAACGAAACAGCAGTAGAACTTAGCTAATATAGAGCTGGGCTGGCGAACCTATGGTACGCGTGCCCAAAGTGGCATGCGAGAGATTTTTTTCGGCACGCGAAAGTCTTACGAAAATTTATCTTTTTTGCATTATTCACTTAAGAAATGAAGCTCCTCAGTAGATAAATGTGGGTTCAGTCAATTAGTAGTGATAACTAACGACCATTTAAGTCTTATGAAAGATCTTAATCGCAATTTCGACATTAAAAAATAAAAATATCACAATCTCACTGTATGGTTTGGCACCACATTAGCACGCAAGCTCTTATATTCATCAAATATGGCATAAAAGGTTCGCCAACCCTGATATAGAGATTCGTACGAGCTACATCCGCAAAAATGATTATTTGGATCAGTTACATTTAATGTACAATTTTAGCCTTTTTGAATAGGTACACAGATTACCGAACCGAATGTTTCTGTGACATCTATGATTAAATAAGTCTCCCTCTCGAAATCAACCGACTTAAGCCGCCATAACTTCGGTAAAAAGTGACCTCCTTGAAAAACCTTGTTCGCACACACCCAAAAAAGATGTGTGGATTCGTTCAATGCAATTTAATGAGAAAATGAGTATTGAATGGAAGAACGCGCTCACCCCGAAAGCGTACGTATGCAGGACCGTGTGAAATATCCATGGAAGAGAATGCGATAGCCGAGAAAAGGGGAAGGAAAGAGATAATGATAGGGTATGCTATTGATAAAACGCAACTTCTCGTTGGACGGAAGTGCTGGAATACACGCGCCTTCGTTTTCTTCCTAAGAGGACATCATAATTTAATCCCTAGCATAAGCGCAAATACATATTTCAACGTTCAGCTATTTATAACAATGGCATTCCTCTAAGAATGGACTGGCAAGATAATTCAAGTGCTTCTTGCATTTGCTTGAATACGTTTGAACATTTATTCTATTAAAAACGTGAAATAAATAAGATAATGTTTTCAGGTAGCTTCATGAACTAGGATTAGCACATTCACGTATGAGTCGAAAGTAAATCATGTTTTCTTCACGATTCATGCAACACAGTCATTAACATCCAATGGCAAACGAATAAAAAATCAATGAAACTAATACCTGCGGATGATTGTCATCGAATTCAATAAAATATTCGAGTACTTATGAGAGCAATTAAAGTCATCGCCGAAATACGAGTAGAAGTATATTTTAACCTCATTTCAATTACCATTTTCGTACAACTACACGGTCTATTAAAATTATAAATACGCCTTGGTTTTATTCAATTATTTTATCAACAACCCTAAACAATTTTGATTTTACTGCAGGCAGTAAATGGTTTTCAAATAAAGAGATTAATTTTTGTCAATTCTTGATACCTCGAGGCTTCCCAGCCTAGGGTAGCAGTATACAATTGAATACGGTCAAGGGCGAATCTTAATATAATACTCCAATTAATACTATTAAAATATTCCAAAAGTAGTTGTTTTAGTGCCACCTATCTAATATTTCGCATTGGTGGAACATTTCTGCGCTATCCCATTTTGGCACCGAGGATAACTATAATGCATTCCTCATTACGACGACTTGGATGGTTTATTTCTAAGTCAAAGGTGGTACTGGAGCTAAATACGTAGGTTGATAACCCCTAAGACCTTCAGGTGTGGCTATCCATGCTCTTACCCGTGTTCTAACTCTATCATAGACTAATTTGAATGCGATGTTTGCGATGCAAATCCCAATTTATCAATTTCTTTAAGGCAGCAATAGTTTATTTTAATTTTAGAATAATCTTCTTAAAATATTTTTCTTTTCCAATTTCTTACTTACATCAACATCGAGTGATTCATTCTTAATTGATCCTAAATACTTCTGTTTCTTTTATCGTGAAATCTGAAATATTATATCCAACTAGCATCAAAATTGAATTCGTCGAGAAAGCTAAAGAGATAAAAAATGCAAACAGAAGTAATGCTAATAACAGGGACGCTAGTGAGTCATCCACGATACATTAAGTGTATTCTCAGCCATCTAATCTGCATTTCGTAATATGTGTTAGAAATTAATCTCTCTTCAAGTCTGACATAAATGCTTCATCACACTAATCACTCCTCTAAAAAAATATCCCAAAAACTGAAAATAGTCCATTTGGAGAAAAGGATCTTTGGAGCTGAAGAGAATATAAACAAGGAAGTGATCTCATCGCTGAAGGTTAGCGTTGTTCGTCCCCATTCATAGGCCCTTCTAACACTGAGGTCATAAGAAAGGAATGTTCTTCAGAAAAAATAACCCAAATAACAAAATCATAGCTGAGGGCTTATTAACCACAATAGAATCAAGTCATAGGAGAAACTCACTAAAGTCCAGTAAAAACATCATCTGGGAAACAGTAATCTGTGAAGCGTGATGCTAGCGTCAATACTATATGTTAAGATGAATGTCGCAGATATTTTTGATTATTAATTAAATTATTTCTTTGATAAATTATTAATTGGCACCTAAGTGAAAGTAATGACAGATGTGATTTATAAAAGGAATACGTCCTAGATAAAATTTGCAAGAAAATAAGGTCAAATCTTTTAATATTAAATGGGAATTCAGAATGAATTTCACAAGTTACGCATAAAAGTGATAATTATTTTACGTATGAGCGGAAATTAAGACCCTGAATGAATAAATTTGACCGTAAATATTGAAAGAAGGAAAGTTTGTTAGCATATTTTTATAGAAAACAAATGCTCAAACATGTGGTAATTCTAGGTAGCAGTCGTTTCTCAATCGACGGCTTTGTAAACAAATTTCACGGAATATAAGTCCAAATTAAATCTCTTTGACATTTTCCCTGTTAACTAACAGTTTTCGTTACGATGAATATTCAGATGTTAAGTGCCCCGGTTTTATGTGACACTATTAATTCGGTGCCATTCCTACAGATCTACAGCAGCGATCAACAGAGCTCAATTGATTAAACATTAGATCTAAATTACGACTTCATGCAACAGTGGCAAAGGCGATCGTGAAAGGTAGTTACGTTTATGGGCATTGATGCTCCAGCTGATAAGCAACTAAGTTGCAAGGAGACGGGCAAGCAATAAAACATGGGATTAAATTTTATTGAGACTGCTTAGTGAAGCGAGCACTTCATTTAGTACTCTCCTAGCAACAGGCTGCTTGATATTAAGCGCCACATTAACAGTCTGTATTGTCAGAATCAGGAAATTAACTTGCGTTAGACTATCTTGAATTACGTATGCCTCACGTTAGTTATCGCAACGTTGCCAATTATTTGTATGTAATGGATTACTTATACGCGGGACATGTGCTAAGGGGATTGTCATGGGAGAGAATCGTGACAGCGTTGGAAGGATGGACAGTAAGGAAGAGAAAGAGGGAATGGTTGGACAATTTAAGGAATTGGAGTTAAATTAGGAATTATGAGGAGATGAAAAGGAAAGCGAGTAGAAGAGAAGAGTGGGGGTCCATGAGATCCTGATAGGAGAAGCTACCAATTGATTGATTATTGAATGGATTACTTAGCGAAAAAGTTGAATGATTTTTGAAAGCGACTTGGAAATATTTGGAAGCAACTTTCAGCATGTGTCCCTATTTTTTTAATCATTTAGAAGATATTCTCTGATCAATCGATAGAAGTGGAGTATAATTCATGATTGGTTTCACTCATGTTTTATGTCACATTCCAAGCACTGGTCTACAAGGCCACTTGATCCGCCACCATTTTCGAAATATAAAAATTTTGACCTGAGTTATTATAATGATGCGACGACTTCTCCCTCAGCAACACATAAACAACTTCCTCCTTGGTATTTTAACTATAGATGGATATCCAACAGGAAATCAAACCGATATCACAGTTCAAGGTCCGTTAATGAAAACGCAGTGGACATTTCAAACTGCTGTTGCGAATAAATTCATCCTATCAATACTCAGATGGTAGGTTCACCTCCGGCCACGATTTTGAATTTTTTTTCTCTTTATTTAATTTTATGATAGAATTCTGTTGATTCAATTTTGACGGATTTTTAATGAAAAGGCAATAATTAAATACTTTATAATTTTCATAATGAAAAGTTAATTAATCAATTAAAATCTGCCTCGATCAAACAATATGAAACAAAATCCAGAAAATAATGTCGATATTTAACTCCTTTTGCACTCTTTCAGCAAACTAAGATTCCTCCAAATTCTATTCTATACCACACGTAACACCTAAGAACACCCACAAGTTTTAATGGCCTTGTTTTTCAAGTATATTCTCACTTCAGAAAAAACGAAACGTAATAATTTAAGCTCTACAATTCGTCGTTCTCTATAATTTTTCTCCTCGACCTTGGATTGAATCAGCCCACCCTTGTAAGTAACTAATACTTGTAAGTGACTAATACTTGTAAGTGACTAATACTTGTAAGTGACTAATACTTGTGACTAATACTTGTAAGTGACTAATACTTGTAAGTAACTAATACTTGTAAGTGACTATGATGACTAAGGGACTATGTTTGAACCCAAAATCCTTCGTGGAATTTCTCAGAGAATTGTGGATTGGAAACTGCAATGGTTACAATTTGATGAAATAATTATGTACATGAATGGCTTGTTCAAATTATGCGGCAGTAATCCACAACCAAGCCACACAGAGCTATTGAACGGAGTAGAGCACTTGGCAAGCAAGTGTGGTATTTACTCGCGACACAGTGTCCCTTAAGGCGATAAACTTAAGGACAGTAGTAATCACACAAAGAAACAATATTACAACAAAAATGTCATAATATGTGTGCAATAATGACCACATTCCTCTATCATATCTGTTCTTAACATTTTGTAGAGAAGCAGCGAGAGAAATAATTCACATTAACTTTTCTTTTACTTAATAGATGCGAAAGATACGATGCAAGTTTAGGCTGGAACTAAAACATAGCTAAACAAACAACGATAATTACTCCATGGTCTACCCAAATTCATCTTCTCGGAAACGCAACTAGACTGAAATCGGAGTTCCACAAGCTTGACGAGTATTGAGTTGAATCTTGGCTGAATAACTAACACTTGATAGAAATCATAAGCACAACGATCTATGAAAATATTTAATGATTTTTTCCCTCAAGGACTGTTCATCGCACAAACAGATGAGAACTATAGTTATATATTCGGATTCTTTTCACAGTGTTCATCCGTTCCTAATTCGACAGCAGCTGCGTTGTTCACATTCTTAGTCCAAAGTTACGAGATGAATGTTTTGCCCAATGTCCACGAGGTCAAACATCGGTTCGACCCTTTGACGAATCGATTGGGCCCTCAATCGCGCGTCTGCTGACGAAATAAAATGTTTGGTAAACAAGAGTGTCGCTCGAGATCATTCACAGCGGATGCTTTTACAATCGCCGAAAACCATAAATAGGTTAAATGGTGCTTCTTCTTTTATTACATTTTGGTCCACGTTCGTGGTTATGTATGTAGCATGTGGTTTCGTTTGGTTTAACTGTGTTTAAAAAATAAGAGTAGATTTAGGAGGGCCACTTGGTAGTGTCCTTTATTATTTATAGAAGATTATCGTTCAATGAAAGCTATATTAATCAACTATCTATTAATTCTATTGCATAATTATCTATTGATTCTATTCGGAAAACATTCTGACCAGATAGATTTATTTGTCTAAGTAACAGATTAAAAGACTTCTTTTCTATCCTTTCTCGAAAACATCGCAAGTATACATCACTCATATTTAGACGCTACTACGTTTCTAAAACTTTAAGAATTAACTTCGGTTTCAAAAGTACATCATAGTTAACTTGATGATGAGAAAAATAGTTGTGGATACTAAATTTACTCTCCAATCGGAGTTTATGTTCGAATTCATTTTCTACACATGATAATTTGAATAACTATCCAGAAGCAATGCAAATCAACAGCTACGGAAGCAATGACTACTTCAGGAAAACAAACAAGACTATAATTGATACCCATACGACTAGACTGAAAATTAAAACATAAAAACGCCATTATGAAAGCAGATAAAACAAGGGGGTCGCAATTCAACTATTAAATAGTTTTATCTACCATTGCGATTATCTATGTTACCTCTACATTCGATTTGTCACAATCGTAATATTTATTTAATAGTCCAACCAAGAATAAGAAAGAGTTTACAACGTTCGTAGCTTTATCATTTCAATCAATTATGAGGCCAGCTAATGATCAGGATTGCCTAATCCCGAAGTTCCAGATTCTTGTACGTAAACATTTTCCAAAATAAATCGCATGAAATATCAATTTTTGAATCTATTAATATCTTTATCTTAATGTGTAAACATCACCTTTGCAAAAAAGACAGAAGAACAAATATTAGGAGAAGCTGATTTTTGGACGACATTTTGTACATTTTTCATCAATATATCCATTGTTCTATGGTGAAAATAGAGTATCAAGATTTAATTAACATTCAATCCGTTTGGTGAAATTTGAAACGCACAATGAAAACAAGCTATCTAGGATGTATAATGAAATAATAACATAAGTTTGTGACTTCTTGATTGATCCAGTTCACCGGTTACAATCTTTGAATTATCCATTAATACTCGTTATGTAAGCATAACGGGTGCCTGAGATGATCGATAAAAGCATCTCCTCAATCTTTCGTTCCTTTTCCAGGACACGCCGAATTGTGATAGATTCCGTAAATGATAGTAGAATAATAAATGTAAATCTCCAGATCCCTTGGCTATAGTAGGGAAATATTTAACACTTTCAAGACAACCCGCGTGACTATCTAAGAGCAGTTAACTCCCCATGTCCAAATGAAATGTAAACACAAAGAAATTTCCTTTACTCGCAACGTGGAATTATGCTCCGTTAAAGGAAAGAAAATGAACGGGCGAAGTAGAAAGGCCAAGATTAATTCAAAATAAGTGGCGATCTTATTGAGGAAACCCGTCCCGCGGCATCGACGAGATCGGAGAATGATGAAATTGGCGGAGTTAATGCGACAGCAAACGATCTGGTCTCCTTAAATGAAAGTGCTAACGAGCGAAGCGGCCATCTAAAAGGAAAGTCAGCGATCGCTCTAAAGGGTAAATTGCTCTCTCGATCACGGTGATAAATCAAAATAGATTGTAAATCTCTTTCCCGGGAGCTCCAAAGAATGAATTGGCATTTTCTTTCATTCCATCGCTCTGATTTCTTTCTTAGATCCCTGCCCAATACATTTGTATCGCTTTTTTATTTACCTAACATTGTGAAAACTGCAGTCGCAAACTCTTCAATCTTTGTAGTTTAATGGTTTAAGGCTTATTGGACACTACTTTCGCTTTCATGAGCAGGTAATACAATCAAATGAATGGCTGACGTGATCTCACATCAGTCCGCCTACATCCGCATAAAATGCTTTTGGAATAATAAATAGATAGTGGAGACGATTCCGGTTAACAATTTGTTCGAAACCTGCTTCTGTTTTACATCGCCTTAAACGTGTTAGTAAAATGCGAAGGACACAAATAACTTGACTAACAATAAGTAAATCTAAAATGAATAGAAATGAAATAAACAACCTGAGAAACCTGTATTTATCGGAATGGAGTCCGTATTTGTAATTTAGGCTGTTTAGCTCTTTGCCGCACTCAAATATCATCACATGAATATATAATACATTAACTTAAGATTTTTACGCAATCATAGAGAAATGTAAAAGTCAATCACAATGCCTCAATTAATTATACCAAATTCGTAGAGCTAATTTTAGTCGGATGATTTACGTGAGTCTGTAAAATGTAAAATAAAATCTGTACTGTACAACGAATTTGAAGGCAGAAACTTTTGTAAACAGCTGTCCATAACAGGAAAGCTAAATTTTATATACCCTAAATTCTCAAGTATAACGCGTGCGTTATACATAGTTTTTTTGCAAAATTTTCGAATTTATTTGATGTGCATTATACATAAGGTGAACGAGTGCGCGTTATGCATAAGAATTACTAGGTAGGTACTTTATAAAAAATATCTTTAAGCATTCAATTGTTTCCTTCTTTTTGTTCCAAGCCTAACTTTGTTCATATTTTCTTGTGTAAACTATGTACAATGCAATTAAAATATTAAATGTAAATCTAATTTTTGGTCACCATTATTCAAATTAAAACTAATTTATACGAAGGCCATATTCGAAGAAACGAAGCTTCTGAGACTCACATACAATGTATCCATGTACCATTATCCTGTTGCGAAACATTTTGACCGCAATTCTGTTTTTGATATTGTTTAGTCTTTCTACACGAGGCAGGTGGGAAATTAGATCTTTTTGAAACTTTTTATAGGTTTAACACATCGTGATAATGTAATTATTTTTCGGATTTGATTTTTTTTTCTTTACTGGAAGTTAAATTAACACAGTAGCTACTACAATATGTTACTTTTTCGTCCCTTGCGTAATTGCTTTGGATTTTCCGCTGTCTTATTGAAAAAATGCGAATTTCGATGCTTCCGAGAATATGAATTTCATTAATCAAGGTTCTGCGGGTGCCCTGCGCGTAATAGATGAGCGCGCGTTTGAAATTTTGGAGACATGCGGATAACAGCCGAAGGTTGATCAGCGCGTTATGCATTAGTGAGTGTTATACTTGGGAATTTAGGATAATAACTTAAGTTTTAAGGTTCCATGTTGTTCCATTTACATAATTGTTTCCTTTAAACTATTAAGAGACAAAATAAGAATTCGCTTTCTTATCTCTTTCGGGAACATATTAAAAAGAATTAATAAGCTGGAAAACAACAAATCGCAAGTTCCAGACGGAATACGAAACGAAGCTTTAAAATTAGGAAGCCGGGAGATAGTTCCATATTTAAAAATAATATTCAACATAGCCATTAATAACGGTCAGGAACGAGAAGATTGGAGATGTGCCACAGTAGCTCGTATACACAAGGGAGGAAGCAAAAAGAAATTAAAGAATTGCATACCAATCAGCGCAACTAGCGTAGTTTGTAAGGTATTCGAAAAATTGACAGCGGACTATTTTAAACAGTTTTGGGAGTCGGAGGGATGGCTTAATGAAAACCAGCATGGGTTTAGGAAAGGTTTCTCTTGCGGGTCACAAATGTAGACTTGATAGAAGGGCAGGACAGGGGAGATCCGGTAGATACTGTAGTGATGGATTTAGCGAAGGATGTTTGACGTAGTGGATTATTGACACAAAAAATGAGTAAGATGGTGATAGACCCAAGGATAGTGAAATGGCCTTTATTTGTAATAGAACGCAGAGAATGAAAATAGGAAATAAACAGTCGGACCCAATTAAATTAACTCCGAGGGTAGGGCAGGGTAGTTAATATTATTAACGACAGACCGAACGTAATGAAATCTCATTTACGATTATTTGCTGACGACAGTATAATTTATAGGGTGATAAAAGGAATAGGCGATTGCAACGAGCTACGAAGTGATATTGGTGGATTAAAAAATTGGGTCACCTCGAACAAATAGGATAGAAATACAGAGAAATGTAGAGTCATTAGCTTTAATAAGAGCAAATTCCATTATTATTCTTCATTAGTATTCTTATAACATTGCTGGTAATGTTTTCTCAAAAGAAAATATGGTTAAATTATTGGATGTTACTTTCAGTAAGGATTTAAAATGAAATGCGATTATAGAAAATATCATAGGCAAAGCCAATAAAACGTTAAATTTTGTGATGCGTACTATTAAGAAATCAAACAGGAAAATAACAGAAACTAACTAACCTATCGTTAGTGAGGCCTATACTAGAACACGGTGAACGTTTATGGGAGCCTTATCAAGTAGGTATTAAAAAGGAATTGAAAAAGGTGCAAAGAAGGGTGTTCGTGTTAGGGAGATTTGAAAAACGTAACAGCGTTACTAAGATGATAAAAGAATTAGGTTGGGAGAGTCTAGAAGACAGGAAAGTAGCACAAGAGACTATCTGTTTTCTATAAGATATTCATGGGATTTCCTTCGTTTAAGGAATTAAATGATGGAGTAAAAGAGGCAGATTATTTGGGTGGGCGCGATCATAAATACAAAGTAAGATGTATAAAACAAAAACAGATAACCGGAAATATTCTTTTCTAAATAGAAATATTAAGGAATGGAACAGTCTACCTGCAGAAGTCTTCGAACCTTTCACAAAAAATATTAAATGCTTTAGTAAGGGTATAAGTAAAATTAAAAGTTTGCGGAATGAGCCTGCGGGTAACGAAATGAGAGACAAGTAGGGGATCGGCTGGTGATGTAACTTCGTGGGCCCCGTGGCCGCTACGGTAGCCTCAAAGGCCTAACCGGAACCCTGGAAAACCCTGCATGATAATTACATACAAGACAAGTAACGTATATGCTGATTAAGGTTATTTAAAATTCATACTGACTTAGCTAATTCACAGCGGTGTTTTTTTATATAATTCATATGTATACTGCATATTTATACTTTTTTAATTATTTATAACTTTTTATTTCTACATGATTATTTCTTGTTTATTTGGGTTTATTGTATGTATGCACAGTAATATTTTTTATTAATTGTTATGTAAGTTACCGTTGCCACCGATCCTTGCGACTAAATGCAACGGTTTTGTCCAATAAATAAACTCAGTTAGTTTACATTGTTTCATAATGAATTTCAATGCATAACAGCAGCTGGCATTAAGTATTATTAAGTCAGTCTGAATATTTGATGGTGCATTAATAAATTGCTACCAACTGCGGGATATCAAAATGTTTGATGCCATAACCACAGACATACGAGAAACTAAAGACGATAAAAGCTAAAGCCATTCTTCATGAAAAGGAGTCATTTTTCACGAATTTCGCCCGTTCGTCGCTCATTCACTGGACTACAAGAAAGATTAATTTTCACCAAAATTTCGATTGCGAAGCACACTCGGGAGAATAGCAACGCTCGATTAATCCAACAGAATTTGCATATTTCAGCCGGATGATGTGTATGAGTCAATAAAATAAGGGATTTGAAGGTAGTGTCCATAATAGGATTTTATATAACAACTTAAGCCTGCAGGTCTTCACGTAGTCGAGGAATTTATCGAACTGTATTGGAATATAATAGCATTGGCCTTTTTATTTTGTCGGAGAAATTTCTTTGCACAATTTTTCAAAATACTTTCATATATCCAGGCATGGTTTTGAAAAATAACTTCTGTGTTTTAATATCCTACAAACACCGTCGAATATTTATTATAAAATGCAATACTTAAATATCTTGAAAATCCTCCTGAAGTCATGTTTCCGAATGGGATGGGGACCTACTTAACTATTTAGAGTCATCCTCACTATCCAATATTATTTAAATTAAACAAATGTACGCAAATTTACACATTTGTTGAGAGATATATCCAAAGCATGCATTCCAAGCTTTCAACTTTCTTCTCCGCCTATGCAAATGAAGTCTTTCATATACTTGTGCTACAAACAGTTATTGCAGCACGCTTAGTAATTACTCGGAAGTTCTGCAAGAAGTGTTCGCATTGGCCTGAGTTGATTCCTTGACCAAATGGCATATTCCAAGGAAAGAAACTGGAGAAAAGTGAATGGATGATTTTTAAAATTGAAAAAGTGAAGACTTATATTGATAAGTCTTCACTTTTTCACCCGTCGCTCTAAAAACTTGTACTTTCAAGAGAGATATATTCCTTCCCATGAATCGGTATGCGTGATTACTCTCCACTTGCTGTGACTAGTTAAAAAACAAGTTGTGAAACTCGCGTAAAGGTCGCTGAATCTTAAAACATCTGGTTGCCTTATTCACGGTTGAGTAAACTGTATTTCAACATCAGACGCCGCTGTGAATCCCTCCCTTTGATAGAAGAATTGTGTTAAAATATGGATGAATGTCGACGTATATCATTCCTGGAACTAAATTTGGAAATTAACCTGCATTATTTTAAGTATTTGGCAAAAATATAGGTATTATAAGCAAATATTTCCCTGATATACAAGGAATTCGTGCGAAAAGTTAAGATTCTAGCCTCTGATTTTAACTCATAGACATCATTAAGTAGTGAAATTTACTGTTTCCTTTTTGGTATTTTTCCATACCAAAATAACTCAGGATTTAAAGTCGGTTTTGAAGAATAAATTAGTATTTACATCTTTGGTATTGCGAGAGACAGTATCATAAGATTAAGAGTATTTTAAGGTAACACTTGTTTATTTCGTTAGTAACCGAAATTGACGCTAGAAAACACACCTAAAAAAATTTTTTAACTAAAATTGAATGAACTTCGATACAAAGACACCTATAACCATTAATCACACCATGAACCTACACATATTCAATTTTTGATTAAATGCGTTAAAACTATCTTCTATGGAACCAGCTAGAACCAAGTTGAATGTTCCAGAAAAGAATCTTTTTCCTCGAGAGTAACGGTTGGAAAATATGAATTTGGATATTTGTACAGCTGAGTAAAATTTAGTCTGATCGACTTAACACTGCGCCATTTTTATAGAGTTGTTTATTCGGATATAAAACTGAATTTTAGTAAATCCAATCCAAATGACAACCACCATAAATTTATCCATCGAAAATTTTTTCAAGTAAACAAGTACCCATATTTTGGGCACGGTCATTCTTAGGAATCCAGCTAAAAAGTCACAGCAAAACTGTGCAATTAATGCCGGTCTCTTTTAATACCGGTAGCTTTTACTAGTTAGAGTACCCTGGCTCGGTGAGGAGAGCTGTCACCTCATCTTGCACATTATACCTAATTTCCTCAGCATAATTTTGGAAGTTAATGTTAGAGGTGTTGAAATAGCCAGATTCAAACCCAATTTCAGTATTTGTCCGAAACAAATGTTGTTTGGTGCCGGAAATCGGGCAGGATACTTTTTAGACAATACCCATAAAGAATGACTCATCTCGAAATCTTATTGAAACGTGAATCGAATATTTCGTTTTTACTATCTTTGAAGAGAAGAAAGTCAAATAATTAGGAAATGCCTTGATATGCAATCAATATGAGTTCGATAAACACTTCCGAAGCATAGAAAGACTACGCCAAGTCCTCTGCCGCCTTGTTTGTGTACAAACTTGCAACAGAGGAGTGTTCCCCGAAGGGTCTCTTCCTGGAATTTAGGAATGGGAAAAGAAGCTTTCAGGCGACATCGTGAGAGTAGGCCAAGAGGTGCATTCCTTCAGAAACAATGCTTACCGATGGTCACTTTCTTGCCAATGTCCCTTCCCAACTGACCTATCCATCCCCGCTCATATACGTGCCTTTCCGAGAACGTTCCCTAAATATCGCTCGAGACTTTTTTCTGTTATTTTAAGTTTAAGATAAAATCGCTCCTATTCGAACTTCCAGGAGGTGGGTGAACCCACAAAAAACCAACCAACAAACGTTGGCTTATAAACGGCGTGGGAAAATATTTTTGGCCGCCAGCGAAGTTTGCTTAAAAGATATTTCTATGAGAGAAAAGATAGCTCTACGAGAGACACACAATTCAGTATTTCAGCGGAAGCAATACATTCGTTTCAGAACATCGCTCATGACGAATTTCACATAGCTCTTCCAAAACATATCGTAAATTATACTATTTCCGTGATGGGCCCATATTTGTTTTTAATTTGACGTCACAAAATCGATCGCTTTGATCTAATAGATCGATAAAGTTGACATGTGGAATCAAACGAATTCAACGCATTAGTCGAGTACTGCGCACGGCATTAAATGAGTGCTTCAGTACCGCCATATCTCCCAGGGTAGCTCTCAAGTATGTAGTTATTCGTGGTGGATCATATTACATCTACTGTCCATAATTAGCACATTATTTACCTTTAACCGTCATGGGATGGATACGAGTCACATAGCTTTGGAAATGCTCAACTCAAAACATTATAACGTACTCTTATTTTATAAACCCTTTGATCTCATTACAATTGATACCACAAAAACCCATTCGTGGGATATTATATTTGCTTTTCAGATTGTATGGCTTGTTTACAACATTGTTATCGAAGAAGAAATACTTAAGTAATAATCAACTTTTTCTTAAAGTGGAAGAATATTCTGCGCGGATTGTAAATCTGGAAATAAGAAAGTCTAACAGTAAATGAATGTTCCATATTAGCATTCATGCTAGTCGAGGAGAACTTGACCACTTTACTGATATTTCGTCTCAAATATAGATTATTCATCTACAAAAATTCATACGAAATGTAAAACACAATAAATCTACCTTCGGACTAATTTATCAATAAAACAATACTTTCTCTATACTACGTATATGGAGAAAGTAAAAAGTAGCTATCATAAATAGTAACATCTATTAAAAGTATTATTTTGTTACAGGCCATCGTATCGGTATATATAAGAAGTCATGTGCTTATTTTGAACCAATGTGATTACTAATTCCATACTTTGAATTACACATCCTCACGCTAACCAAATCCGCTAACATCTTTGCCTCCAATCATGTTTCCATTCCTAATGAGTGTGTGTCCTCAGTGAGAATTCCTGCCCAGAAAGTGGAATATTAGGGTTCGAATCCCAGATACGTCGCTATTTTCACTTCTGTTTATCCCTATGGCTATAATTTTAGCGTTATTTTTTAAGCAAGTATGGTGAATGTCAAATATTTCATTAAAGAATACATCATCATCAGAGAAAAATAAATCAGTCGCGAGGCACTACATTCGGTAGCTCATTACATATATTACCATGATTACAAACCTAACGCGAGGTGCTTATGTATGTACGATGTATTATCTCGTACTTCGAGACTAAAAATACATAAACACAGAATCGAAAACCAATGAAACGGTACATAATCTTCTTAGTTATAATCAGTTATTAACCAATCATCGGTCGACGTATTTACAAAACAAGCAGGAATTATAACATTAAGTGTCGTATGAGAAATCCCATGTTATTTTGCGTGAGATGTTAATGTGTCAAGAACAGAGCGTTAACCAAAAATAGAATCTTCATGAATCGACATCGGCCAAAGAGTAAGTATCACGAGCTATATAATTGCCCCTCAATGACGCAAAGTTGGTGCTCGTGCACTGATACTCGCCGTCGTGAATTTCTTAAGCGTATGTCTTAATCGAAAAGCAAACAGATCCTTCGAGATAACTTCTTTCATTAACTCTTCAATTTTGTGTAATCAATCGCGATCTAATCTGATCGACTTTTTGAAGGAATTCGATTGCCATTTGAAGAAACAATGGCAAATTTATCTCATGTTGTGAAAGAGTTCCCTCACTAGCACCGCATTTGGTACATTTTGAGTTCACGACAAACATTTCAAGGTAAAAGCTGTGGTTTATCTTTGTAGATTTAGTGTGCCTGAAAATTTATATTTAGCAAGTAGGAAAATTAACACCATTTTCAGTTAAATAATCATAAACTCGTACACAAAAAGGAACTTAATTACGTATTAGATTAATATCGAGGAAAAAATATAGAGATACTATCTTTTCGTTCTATTAGTTATCTAGAAGTGAGTAAATCTCTTTAAATAATTTAGCAAATCTCTTCATAATAATATGACAACGATAAAGTTCATATCCGTGTGATCAAAAATGGAATTTTATTCTCCTCTCTCTCATAATTGTTATTGAGTGGTGTAGCATTAAATCATCAAAAAATTAGATCCATCTAATATCTCTAAATATTCAACACACAAACTGTAAGATTTTCAAAACAGCTGAGCTACAGGAATTTACTATAGTTTACCTTCAGAGGAGATAAAACAGAAGATTCTTGTCGAAGCAATCGACTTTTCGAGCTTAACAGATTACTATAGAATCTCTTGTCTCGCATTCTCACAAACATCCTTATCTACGCGAAGAGCTCATCGGCGCTTAGGTTTTAATTGCGAAATACGGAAAACTATTTTTATTGGCGTGAATTTCAGCATCCAACTATCATGGTCCTTTCAATTGCCGTTTATCTCTTCACTCTTCACTCAGCTCTAAAAATAAAAAGATTAATAGTGCAAAGATTAAATAAGTAAGCTTCGATTTGTCAAATAACTTTAAATCTACAAAAAATACACCTCTGTAGCACTATAAATGCATGATAGATGATTGTTTTGATTTCTTAAAAGCATATTCGTGACTTACTCAACAGTACCACCTAAATTATCAGAGTTACTAAGCTTGTCCCAAAGGTAAGGTCTCCATATTTTTCAAAATTAAAAATGATCTTTATTCGAATAAATATTTGCATTAATATATTTTGTATGTATGTACTATTTTTCAATATAGTTACCATTTAATTGGATGTACTTTTCATGCCGCACTGAAGTTTTTTTATTCCCTCCGCATAAAATCTCACCGTCAGCTCCTTTTCCCGTTACTCAGTGACTGATATTTTCACTTCCTTGTCTGTATCCATCCTTTTTCCTCCAAAATGATTCTTCAGACTCAAGAACAAGTGGTAGTTGGATTGGGCAAGTTCTGGGCTATATGGGGGGTCCCAA
Organism: Sympetrum striolatum; assembly: GCA_947579665.1. NCBI lineage: Eukaryota > Metazoa > Arthropoda > Insecta > Odonata > Libellulidae > Sympetrum > Sympetrum striolatum. Next base: position 67,850,608 of record OX388351.1, on the reverse strand, counting down.
CCAAACTGATTTAAGACGGCTATGGCGTCACGGGCACATGAGCGTTGTCATGCAGAAGGCATCGATAGTTGACGCTTGGCAAAGCTTGAGCCTATATGCATTTGTAAACGCTTTATAGATGGTAACGCAGGTGCAAGATAGGTAACAGGGATAACTTCAACACATATGGTCATAATTAACGCAGGCAGGTTATTTTATTTGGAAAATATAGGTAATGCATGCAGAAGGCAAATACCCTTGATCAGCATGCCTCGTATTCGATTCTAGATTTTTCTGCGTAGCTGTCCCACATTAAGAAGCTGCGTAGATGTGCTTCCGGTAGATGTAAAGAACCCTTTTTTGGTCTCAAATATTTTTGCCATGATTTTTGGAGCAGATTTCGTCACTTGATTCATCATGAACTTCCTTCCGACCTTCAGAAAATTCTCTGCACCACTTCCTCACATTGTTTGCAGACATACAGATCTTTCTATACATCTCCTTCAGTTTTTGATGAATGGAAATTGGCATTTCACCCTTTCAATTAAAGAGACGAATGATCAAGTGGAGTTCAAACTGGAAAGAAGGTGGCGGCGGCCGACATGCCATCGCGAATGAGTGTCATAAACAAACTAAACATCACATGTGGTCAGATCTGGTTCCCAGGGAAAAAGCTACGTAGCAGTACAATCAAATTTGGAAACAAAAATTTCCGTCGGGCGTTTGGAGACTTTACTTTTGGGACAAGCTTCGTAAATTTTATTTCTTCCACTTCTTATAGAAAAGTCAGAAGTTAAGCATTCACGATGAATTGAATTATATATTTTAAGAAACAATTATATATACATTCTTGAGTCTTCTACCTCTTATTATATTCAGATTCACGCATTTCTAAAGTTTCTATATATTCTTGGTATACACTAGTATTGTGAAAAACTCAATGTCCCCTTTTTATTTAATGTTGAAGTAGATATTTTTGATACTATTGCACAAGAAATAATTGGAAATATCTCAATGTACGAAAATGGAACCAAGGAATTTCTTTCAAACCGTTCGGTCTACTTTATTCAACTATCGAAGAGTTATAAATGGTAAAAAATATCATACAATTATTTTTACAAAAACTTATTAATATAAGAAGTGATCGAAGAATAATAAGGTAGATGTTGCAGGGAGTGACGCAATTTCAAGCGAACTCTCAGCCGAGGAAAAGTTGCGAAAGATGAGGAATAATGGATAATAATCAGATATAGACATAAGAAGCTGCAAAGGGCCAAACTGTGACTCGGATCATTAACTATTTAGAGAATAATTAAAACAGAAAAAGGTCCAGATATAGTTAAGAGAATATGGGACATAGATTAGTTAAATGAAGACAAGGAAGCCACGAAGCAAAACCAAAAAGAATTAGCTAGTAAAATGTAATCCAACAGCCGATGAAAAAACTTATAAAATAAACATAGAAAAAGAATGGGAAAAAATAGGGAAAGCAATCAAAGAAGCTCTGGAAGAATCAATTGGAAGAAACAAGAGAATAATAAATGCTGATTGGTTTGACAACGACTGTGCCCAAATTATGCAAAAGAAGAATAAAACTAGAGAAAGGATGTTAAGGAAAGATACCAGAATGAACACTGAAAGATATCAAGAAATGAGGAAGGAAGCAAATAGGATATGCAAGAAAAAAAGAGAAAATGAAGAACAGCTAAATAATATAGGAGAATACAGCAAACAGAATGAACGGAGATAGTTCTACTAAGTTTTAGAAAAGGTGAAAAGAGGATACCAACCGAGAATGGAAGGATTTGAAAATACGGAGGGAAATGTAGTCCAAGAAGAGAATAAAGTTCTAAAAAGATTGGTAGAACATTTCAAAGAACTTCCCTGAACAAAAGATAAGGAGAGAGTAAAAACTGAGGAAACTGACAGGCTAAGGAAAGAATCAAATATAGAGGAAACTTGCTCAGAATTAAACCCACTAGACAGTAAATTGCACAATGCATACTAAAGTTAAAAATAATAAAGTTCAAGGGAAGAAGATATTGCAGCAGAGCTAGTAAAATATGGAGGAGATATAATGAGTGATGCTATACATAAACTTAGTTGTATAATATAGGAAACAGAAAAATTCCAGAAGGATAGAGCATGGGAATCCTAAGCCCAATATATAGAAATGGAAATAAACTGGTTCTCGAGAAATATAAATGGATAATACTGTTAAATATAGATATGAAATACTCTCCAGCATCATAAAAGAAAGGCTCAAAGTAGTAACTGAGAGGATAGTTGGAGAATCTCAGTGTGGGAGTAGATCCAATAGAAGTACAATATATCAACTGTTTGTAATCAGAAAAATTTTAGATAAATGCTATGATCATAATGTTTAACTGCATATGCTATTGTAGATTTTATACAAGTAGTTGATAGTATAAACAGGGTCAAACTCTGAGAAGCAATGGAGGACATAGAAATTCCATCCAAAATAATTCTATTGATTCAAATGATATTGAAGAAGAGCATAGCTAAAGTAAAAATACATAATCAAATATAAAATGAATTTGAATTCAGCTCTGGGATAAAGCAAGGAGATGGCCTATGGGCCACACTGTTTATTCTAGGATTACACAAAGCTGAAGAAAATAATAGATCAAAGGAGGAACAATATTTAACAAATAAAGAGAAAGAAGCAAGCAAAATGGGATTAATAGTTAATACCAGTAAACCTAAATATATGCTTATGAACTCTTCTGGCAAACCTAGAGTCACCCAGGATTTAGAGATAGAACAGATAAAACCTGAAGGAGTGGAACAGTTTCAATATCTAGAATATATAACTTACAAAAAAAGCAGAATATGAATAAATGAAAGAATACAAGCAAGGAATAAAACTTACTTTGCAAATATGAAGATACTCAAGAAAAAGTTAATAAACATATACACTTAAATACAAATAAATAAATCAATTACCAGACCAGTAATAACCTATGGAGCATAAAAATGGACGCTCACAATCAGGCAAGAGTATGGCTCTTTTAAGATTTGAAAGCAGACTATTGCAGAGAACATAGGGACCTATTATTGAGAATGGATTATGGCAAAGGAGAACCAAAGAGGAGTTTAAGACAATAATGAATTGGGGAAGATGTAGTTAAGTTCATAAAATCTTTGAGAATATAACGGATACGGATATAAAAAGATACGTTTTCGATGTGAACAACTCAATTGCACGTGGAGAACTGAAAATGAAGTCCTAAAACATGACTACACGCAAAGCATTTCTATATTTCTTCCTTGTGAAATCCACCTTCCACGTCACCTCTTATCTACTACCCATAGGGGTAGAATAGCCACCAGAAAAGCAGGCGGAAACATTCGGTCTAATTGCGCAATGGAATATTCTTATCGGTGGTCAGGTCCCTCAAACTAATCAAGGGGAAAGAGAGCTCGAACGACTCATCCCTTTTCGAGACAAAACTATTTAATGATGTATACGTAAGATGGTCAAATCTTTACATCGATTGCGCTTCAAATTCTTAGAGATATTAATCGTTGCAGAAGTCTTTTGGTTTCACTAATTAAATTACACTGATCCGTGATGCGGTTTACACCGTCTTTAGAGTGAAATTATGCCTTTGCGTTTTATGTAGCAATGGGAAGTCACGCATTTAATTTTCTGCCTCGGCAGAGAGTGGATTATCCTGAGTTATTGTGGAATAATTATAATATTTGAGCAGCAGAAGTTGCACTGGAGTTCACTTGCACGAAAATTGAATTATGCTTTTGCTCTATGAGTTTAGAAAGATCATAACCAAAATCTTTATTTTCTGGGAGAAGAAAAACGGACATAAACTCTCACTTAAAAATGTTGAAAATTAAGATTGATGCTTCCTTTTGCAATAAAACTGTTCAAGTGAAAATACCTTTCTTTCAATCAATTCTACATAGAGATGAAAATGAAGATATAATATTGAGGTTGTACAAGAAGTGAAAAATAGTGTCTTGGCTGGGGCTCGAACTGAGATACTCACTTAGGCAACCAAACACAAATCGATATTTAGAGTTTTCCCCTCCAGATATAATATTTCCACTTATATGTGGAACAGAATGGCCAATATTTCAATAGCCTTACTAGCAGTATTTGTGGAGGAGTATACTTTTTATACTCGAATATAAGCTGAGGTACTTAATTTTATTCCAAAAAAATGGGAAAAGTAACAGAGTCGAACAGAGTCGATGCTGCATTTCCCGCCCTGGGCGGGAAATGCAGCAGGTACTGGTACACAATGAAAAGAATTAGCTATGAAATTACAGTAATTGAGGCATCGGTAATTTAATAAGAGAGAATTGACAAAGAATTGTTGAATGAGCAAGTGAGTAATTTCCCAGCCGATTTACGACAATGACGCTTCTTTGCCACGGAAGAACTGATAAGGAGAGCCCTTCCTCGAGTTTAAGAAGAGGGGCCTTGTACTCAGCATAAAAAAGTGTGCAGAAAAACTCGGCTTTTGCATGAGTATACAATTGTATCCATTGTTAAATATATCCACATGTATATATAACCATAGGGCATTAAATACGTTTTTGCGCGAAGTAAGTTTATCGCTCTTAAGATATTCGATTCAAAATGAATTTAAAATCGATAATAATAAAGAGCTCAAAATACAGAAAACTATCTTTCCTTAGCAAAACATAAATTTTAATATCCACATCTAAATGACAATCCTGATTATTAAATATTAGCACACACTGGTATAGTTAAATCTTTAATACCGAAATTTCCATTTAAATATCGATAGTAAAGAAGACCTTGCAATATAGCAGAGCATAGAATTAAATGTGTTTCGGAAAGCATCTTTCGACAGATTCTCCGTCTGATTATTGATCTCTTTCCTCTATGAGCGCTGAAGCAAAAATAAACGGGTGCTCTAAAAGAGGAAAAAAATGATCCCAGGAAATGAGATGCCTCTATTTTTTAAGCTAAGCGATCTCGCTGCATAAATCCTCATTATCGAAAATACCTCTAGAACTGTATGAGCAAATTTTTTAGCTGACTTTTAGTATCAACAGAGAAAATTTTGACACCAGTTCATGGGAATGACCTACTGTAGGATAAATTTAAACCAAATCTTGAATAAAGTGAATAAAAATAAAGAGATTAAGCTCCTATTGAAGGATCAAACAAAAACGGTGCATCAAAGTACTCTACAGCTTTATGTCTTTCTACAGCAATGAGGACGCATGACAAGTTAAGAAACTCAGGAAACGGTGATTAGAGCAAGTAACCAGCCCGGAGGAGAAAATCTTCATTGAAATTTAAAGGTGCTCCTGTTTTATGGGGAGCTTATTACTTGTGAATATACAATAGGACTACAACGCAACCGCAGAGTAATGCACGCTCCGACATTCCGCACATCAATAATAATAATCGCTGAAATGGAAGTAATTGGGGTCTTCATGCAGACATTATTACACGCAAATTAGAGACAGAATATTATTTAAATTACGTTAGTCTCAGAAAATATCTAACATTGACTGCGCACTACATCTTAACAGAAATAATCTCTGCATAGAGCTATTAAAAATATTATTTTCCAACTGTGACTAAGTCTCGTCATACATAGATTATTTATCGTAGAAAAATCACTGTGTCATCGTAAATGACGAAAGGAGCAAAAACACTTTTCGATTAACGAAATATAAAAGTGTCACTGAAGAAACACATCCACCTTAGGCGAAAGGAAGTTTGGAAACGAACAAAAGAGGATCGAAATTGATTGTTTCTTATTCAATTGAATTTTTCTGGATAAACAAACTGGCTTTTCCTGAAACGTTGAAATTGAAAAGGACGATTCGAATGCATTATTCCTATTGAATATCAAAGACTTTCTGTGCGGCTGGAAATCCACAGGTTGTCTGACCCACCCCAACATTCTTTTGTAGCCTCACATCAATGATAAACGATGTGAAAATTCATATTTATATTTTCATGATGGATATTGTTTACATAATGGTAATATATATCATCATTTAAATTTCATACGATGGGCTTAGTACAATTTTCAAGTTTCTGATTACAGAGAGTTAAATTATAAGCACGTCTATAGTATGCCTATTCAGGATTTAAGTTCGCAAATATTTGAGAACGTAACTGCTTTCACACCATAAAGGAAACGCTAGACGGGAGAGGTAAGTTAGGACAGAGATTTCGATTAAGCCTTTCTTACGTATAGGTTACCACGGCAAAGTAATTTGTCTCGATTTAGAGAATTTTGGTAGCATTACGTGGGATCTACGCTCTTGCGAGGGGCATTCAAGAACAACGTGAATTCCAGGAGAAAGAGACGGAGGTAGAGAGCGTAGAACACATGCTTGATGTAGGAGGACGAATCCAAAGAGAAAAAATTAAGTGGGCGAACCGGGTTCGTGTCCCGGCAACGTCGGACTTATTTCTCTTTCCTCTGATTCTCTAACATAAAAATGTGTTCCCTTGCTCTCTATCAGGTTTCTATTTAATAAATTAATGCCTAAATCTCAAAGTAAGCAGTAAAATTACTTAAACCTAGCAGCCAAAATTAAACCTTTAAATGAGATGTGACCATTCAAACTTATATAAAAGCATCAGTTTTTAATGATTCTCTCTTTCATTAGTTATTAGATAATTTTGAAGTAATTTGATTCTCGAATGCATAGGGTTCTCTGCCTGATTGTCCTTTATCCTAATAACCTATAGAGTTCCATTTACAAAAGAAGTCAAACACTGCTGAATCGAAACCTGGTTTGCTTTCTATGTTTAGTTATTGTATAAATATAACATTGAAAATGAAATCATATGATCTTCATTTCCGAATAAAGCTCAAAACACTGCTAAACTGATTTCTAATTTAATTTACTTCTTTATTTATTGATTACATTTTCCCTCGTCGTGAAATAGTCGAAGCACTTCCTTATTTCCGTTTGCATTTGCTTCCCTGCATTCTTATGAGGATGTCTTCCGTATTTGGAATTCACTTTAAAAAAAGACGTCGGATTCGCTGATTAAATGCAGTAAAGCGTCCTGGGTCTAGTGTGGTTACTTCCGACGAAATGCTGACTAACCTTTTGCGAGAAGCTACGACGAAAAAATAAAGCAAGTATGTCGTCAGCATCTCGATATGACACCACGGTGTAAATGGAGCATTCCTATCTCGTCCGACCACTCGCACGAATATTTCTAACACATATCCCTCTTAATGAGGATACGACATCGATATATAAAAATAACAAATCAGCAATAAATTGGTACTAGTTTGGATTATTTCATTTCGTTATAGGATTACATTAAGGAATTACTGCGAACAGTAGAGGAGTTTCAATTTTCATATCTAGGACATTCATGGTGTCTCCTTAAAGATTTTCAATGATCGAGTGAAGTATTTTAATATCCCTTTAAATCTCTTTATTGGCTCACTGAATTGAACAGCTTTGAGAAAAATAAGTAACTCCAGAGATATGTATGTTTGCAAAAAATCAATCATTTAAATCGATAAAAATTAGAGAAAATACATTTTGTAATATTTAAACCTTAATAATTTTGAAAATTCATGTGCACATCAGCTCTGAGTTTTTTCATGATTATCGCTCAATTTATGCATTCCACTGCGGGAGTTGCGGTTATAAAGTCATATGGTGATTATAGTGGATTGTTTTGTTAATTGGCGAAACTGTTAAAATAAACGGAAGGGGTGGATAAGTGATGTTCCTTATTTTGACCTAGTGTCTTACCGCGACGATACATATAATTAACAAATAAAATCAAATAATGTATAGAGAATGTTCCATCCATGAAAGAAGAAGCATCTTCCGAGCAGCATCCTATATGTAGCAAATTCGGCTTAAAACCTCAATACTGGAGATCCGAGACGTAAGAAAACAAGTTTTTTTTGGCGAGGAAAGTAATTGCAAGCTGGTTTATCTGGGCGGCCACGCTTTCTTTTCATTCAGATGTCGTAACCAAGCATCCCGTTATCTCTCACGCCTCGTTGGGAGTGAGGCAGGTCAAGCAGCCTCCAACACAGTTGCTTTTTTCATTCGCACTCATCCGCTTTTATAAGCGAAAGGCATTATTAGGCGGGAATTGGTCCGTCAGATGTGGTCAGAATACCGTTGAGATTCCGAAAGAATGGTGCGACCGGATGATGATTTTATTTACTGAATTTTGTTTTCTTCTTCTACCATTACTAGATTTCAGCTTGAATATGTTAAGAGCGAGACATGCTGAATTTTAGTGAGTGTCGTTGTAATTAGTAATCGTTGGTTACTATGACCAATTGAACGCTTTAAGATTCATCATAAATGAAGTATAAGTTCCATGCCCTTTTCTACAAAAATGTTTGCTGAGTCTATCCACTTGACTGGCTGCTACACTTAACACTTTGGTTACAATTAGTATATACAGTAACTTATGAACTATTTTGGTAAAAGATGGGTCGAACGAGTAATTGAGTTTAATCGTTCTTCATTATAGCTTTTGTATACTTACCACCGGACGAAAAAGATCCATTACGCTAATGTGCTAAACAAATAATTTTCGTTCACTTTCTACTGCATGCATTGTGAAGAAAGGTTATTAACCTCAATATTGTAGATTTTGATGATAAAAGAGTGCATACGTTCATCATAAAGAAGCACGTGGATATTCGGTCACTTTGAACTGGCATCATCAGGCAATAGAACTGCCTTGAAAATTATTCTAGAGAATATATATCGCTAGGGAAAGAAATTGAGATATTCCATCCTTATTTTTTTGAACGATGATTCCGAAAAACTCTACTGTTCCATCTACTGATCTACAGTTTATTTTTATTTTCAAGATTTCTTATCCTGACAGAATAGCTCCTCTTCTGCGTACGTAATGAATTGATAGTATTACGAAGTCATTAGATAAAATTAGATAGAGAGCAAATAATTACCTGCGCTTTAGTGTAAGATGCGAGAAAATATTTTTATGAGCAGAAGGAATGCATTCTTTTCTCAATATCAGAAGTATCTCGAGATGTTAAACTGTTTTTCTCATTATCAATTACCTAAAACTAATAGAAGACGATATAAAAATGGCTGTTCTAAATACGGAAGGTTTTCGATGGATTTCCCTCCCGACTTTGGGCGAATGTCGGGTGGGGTTATTTAAAGTTAAAGTAGTAAACTCATACCCGAATTTCCAGAGTATGTGTTCAGTAGATAACTTCTTTGAAAGAAAATCTGTAATAAATGATTATTCTTACAGCCTCCGTGGGGTAAACCGTGGACAGTAGAATCGATGAAGTATCTTGGAGTAACTATCACGAATAATCTATCATGGAGTGCCCACATCCGGAAATATATGTGGTAAAGCACTTAAGAAACTCGGCTTCGTTAAAAGAATGGTCGGTAGGAGCGAAGAAAAAGTTCGCGAGCGATGTTACTTAGCGTTAGTTAGGCCTCACCTTGAGTTTGCATGTAGTGTATGGGACCCCGCTGAGAAATGTCATATCCGGGATTTATAAAAAGTTCAACGAAAGGTGATACGATTTGTAAAGAATTGCTACGATAAAACAGCGAGTGTTACTTGACTTGGGTTTTATTTAACCTGGCGGAGATGAAGCCAAACGGCTCCCTCTTTCCCTCCCCCGGGGTTCTCAAGCAAGTACAATAAATAAATATGCAATAAATACAAAAAATATAGGGAAAAACCAAACATGGGTTAATAAAGAAGTTAAAACATAATAGTTGATTAAAGGTTCATACAGTCACTATACTCAGATTACATAGTTCTACTTCACAACACTCACGCACAACTCACACTTCAGCTTCAGCACTCAGACTATATAACATTATAAGTTTTAACGAAATGTTTAACAACAACAACAACGACGTCTGCAGTTCCGCCTGCAGCAGGTTGTGAGCGAAGGTGGCCACGAAAGACCTCCAGGAGGACCTGTGACTACTAATCCTCGTGTCCACTACTTCCCCAAGTAGTCGGAGTTTGGCTACAATGCTTTTAGGTGGCCTTCAGCGCTTTCAGACCGGCTTATCAGATGATACAGGACGCGGGAATCATTAGATGATCGAAGACTAAATCAAAGATTCTGATACTGCGAGGTAGATTAGGGAAATAGACGCACGAATCGTTTGAAAAATTCATTTTTTCAGCGAACAATACGCACAAACAGTCGATTAGGAAAATAGAGTCAAGGTGCCTATTCCCCCTGCCACATGCCGAAAGGGTTCCTAAATAGACGTAAAGTTTAGTCCTTCTGTGTACTAGTAGAACTTGTATGAATTGGTATATTTGACCTTGGCACTAGACAATACTCAACTTTTGATAATAATAATCTTTATTACGGGCAAAATTGCAACTCTAACATTTACGTAAAATATATAAATACATCTATAGCGACTTAATATAGCAAAGTAATAGAGTATGTAATGATATCTAAACTGATTATGAACTAATACCATTCAAGAATACCAAAAATATCATTCTTATTACACAATGAAGAATTTTAGAGAGCATAATAGTAAAACACATTAATATAAATGTTTACATGGGTAAAAGAACAATAAAAAATTGTAAACATTACAAAGTGAAAAATAATAAAAGTTACAATATTACAGATACGAGTACATAATTTAAATTGAAATATATAATATTAGAATACAAATTGTTAAGTGACGTTAAGTAATGTAGTATTTATCACACTAAAAACAAAATAAGGGATTTCAGAAAATTAGGATATAAAATATCAGTCTAGAGTAGACATTAAATAATTTTTCATAATATAAGTTATAAAAGTACATGAGATGGTATATGAGAATGTACATATGATATGGTATAAGAAAATACAGATATTGAAAGGAAACAATTATGTTGATAAAGCTTTCAATTTCATTTTCAATGTCGGTAAATTTAAGTTAAATAAATCAATTCTGTCACCAACAGGATTACAATTTCTCATTGCACTTAAGATGAGCGAGAAATAAGTATAGTTTCTGTGATTATAATAATAAAAAACTAATTTTCCTCCTCAATTTTTATATCATAGTAATGGAAACTGACTTAATTTGTTCTCTCTTTGTCCTACAGCGGATGGTGTCACTTACTCTTTCGGAATTTTCTACCTTGAATTTCTACACTACTTCAGGGAAGGCAAAGGAAAGACGGCATGGATCGCATCCATTTTGGTGGGAGTCACGCTTTGTTCCGGTAAGGGGCAATTCCATTATATATATGTACACTAATATTTATATTACTTCCGGTAGAGGCATTTTGCATGGGATTGACTCGCGCAAGGTAAAACCCCTTTTCTAAATATATCTAATTATTTTGTTCTGTATTTTGTTATTGTTAAAATTAATTTATTTTTCTCATTTTCTATATTTTCTTTTTAAACCGATAATTCTGCTGTATGTGAAAACTGATTTAATTAATTAAATTTTACTAGCAAAGTAACCTCACAAAAAGTTCGCAAACTTCGGGAATTACTCGCTTAGGAGTCTTCACAATTGTTTATAAGTAAACACCCATGGGGGTGGTTACAATGACTTTTTAGTAATAGTGGAGACCCCTATGGTGTAGGTATTTTACCTTCAATGTGAATTGTGATATTGCATTTCAATTCCTTTCCGCGTCCAGATTGGAAAACGATGCAAAAAAATTTACAATTTCTGAATAAAAACATTATTTTAAAGTGATACCGCAAAAGCCGCAAACAGAAGAAAGTAATGGTATATAGTGTTTAGGAACCAAGTACGTCATTCTCCTCTCATGGCGTTGCGTACTAATTATGACGGAAATAAATAAATTTTAATTTATAATTCGTTATCTCGTGCTATCCATTAAAATACAGGAATATTAAAAACCCAAGATAAGCTATATTAAGTTGCTTGTCTCTATAGATGGTTAAGTGTAATATCAATTTAAATCAATTAATATTCGATTAATCTACGGCAGCCATCTTGAACACATCTATCTAAGACAACGTAATACTATTCTCGCCGAAAAAATTAAATATTTCCCCAGTTTGGATACCTCGAAATTAGCATCACTCTGTGGAAAATTAAATACACAATCTTTTAATGTAAATTTCAATGTCGGCGACTGATTTCGCAATATTTTTCACTAGAATTGTTCAGAAACTTGGATTTCCCGCCCGCGACACCACCTATGAAAAATTAAGTGAAATTAAGGTCCGTCATGCTTGACAGGAGAGTACACTTGTTTTCTATAAAATTAAAGGAAGGATACATCCTTCCGAAGAAAAAATAACTTTGCTCTAATACTTCTTCAAATTATGCATTTTATTATTTAGAGCTTTCGATCGAATTTTTAATTTTCCTTGTTCAGCTAAGGTATTTGTAGATTCTAAATAAATATCAAGATAGTTCATACGCGTAGCATACCATTTTAAATCATAACAAGGTGGATGTATTGATTAGAATGTCGATAAGTAGATTAAATGTTTAAAACTTGAATGATTAGGAATAAGTATCTCTACAGGAAAGGTCCATTGATTTCTCGATGCACTGTACTCGAATGCCTTGAGGATCGGCACTAAACTATACTAGGCTAAATTTACCTGTTCTTCTAAATTTCTACTTGTAACACGGCTATCGTTTATTCTCGTGAAAAAGCGAATCTCGTTTATACCGACGATTTTTTCCACGACGATGAAATACAGCTAAGGTAATTTCAGTAGATTAACTTTAAACTCAGGGGGTTTGCATATTCTCAATAAACTAGGTTTTACGATAAAGCGAGCTTGAGGGCACTAAGACTTGCCAATGCTACACTCACCGAGACATATATGCAGAGCAAGAATGTGCATCATATTTTTGTGTTTTTGTGAATTATTCAACTATATTTTGTATATTTAAACGTCTAGTATTTTACCATCGTTGAGATTTGTACTTTTTATTGTGTTTTCGGGGTTTATTCACCTCCTTTCTCTGTTTTGTAACACATCCTTCGCCATACAGAAGGAGCGAAGATATTTCCTCATACCCAACTCTTCCATTTCATCCTCTGTCTGCGAATAATAGAACGTCGTACAAATCAAGGAGGATGGAAGGCCTCTCTAATAAAGAGACCATCGATCTAAACTCGGTAATGCAATTAATGATGAGAAAAAATATGTCGGCTAATATTGAACCAACCAGTATTCAGGGTTTTCTTTCCTGGTAATATTCCCTTCGAATTATCTTGCATTTTCTCCGTTGGCGCTCGAGCGAAAGTGAATTTCAAATTCGCGCTACTTGAAGGCCTTCTTCTCCCACCTTTCGGCTGGAGTCGCCACCGTCCACTTCCAGCGAAAATTGGCGGGAATAACGTCTACCGATCCAAAACAAAGATGACGACCTTGACTCACAGAGAGGGAGAGAAAGATGGCGCCTGCCGTTGTCACCTAGATCAGTAAACTGTCGTTGCGTTGTCACAAGCGCACAGAACGTGGGCACATTCGAGATTTTATATTGCCGCATTTGACTTGCGGCGGAACCTGCGCGGAATAATTGTTTCGAATGTCACCGAGGAACGTAGATTTGTTTCGGAGACAAATATCTCTCGCGTAATGATTGTATCAACTATCGACGGGATAAAATTTGAGGCCATAATAACGCTCAAAAGTCAAAACACATACAAATTTTTGAAAAATAGATGCTCTGTTTTCGCTTACAATCTTACAGCTGTGGCATCGATATTGGAATCGAAATTAGAGCCTAAAAGCAGTATTTCAATGTTTATTTCTCAAGCTCCTTGAACAGAAATCTATGGATGGAAGGTTGTGTAAGGTATATTACTAATAACTGCGTAAGTAAACCTGAATAGGTTTCGGAATGACCAAGTGGGCAACGCTTTCGGACACGGGTTCGATTCCCTGGAGGGAACCGTTGTGCGAAATCTAAAATTATCCGTGGAAGTCCAAGTTGAAGTTTTCAGCCTCGAAAAAAATTCAAACAGATAAGGGGTGAAACCAAACTAATTTTAGTCTTTTATACTATGAAAAACATGAATTAGTTTTAGTGAAAAAAAATATAAAAGAATAATATTAGATAATTATAAGAATTATTAAAATGTAAGGAAACAATTAACTATCGTGCTCATCATCTCTGTTAAATATTTTTATAAGGATTAAAACGAAAAATTTTACATTTCCTCTATTACATTATTTTGGGCATAGAATTTTGTATGTTCCAATTACTTTACTTATTTATATATTTAATGAGTAATGAATGGCACCTATCTAAGCTTTCATTATTGCATTTTTGCTTGAACCAAGTGACGGTTGACTTGAAAGAAAAACTTAGAAATGTTATCAATTTTTCATCAGGCCGAAGGTGACGTGATGTACAAGATAGCATTTATGTAACCGTATGAAAGATGCCTCATAATGAATGTTTATTAATGAGTCCCGATGATCTTTGCAGGGCCCATATCCAGTTCATTCGTCAACCGGTACGGTTGTCGGCCGGTTACGATAGCAGGGGCGTTGCTGTCGAGCTTATGTATGGTACTCAGTATGTTTGCCCAAGACGTACTCACGCTGTACTTCACCATCGGTGTCGGAACCGGTAAGTTCATATATCTTCACATTTATAACATCTTCTGTCATAGCTCTCCAAGAGTTTCAACCTAATGGAAAACTCTCTAATCTTGATGTTAAAATCGGCCTCCTGAATTGGCAAGGAGAAGGTATTTCGGTATAAACCGTATAATTAGAGCTAAATTTCTTCCATCTTAACAAAAGCAAGTTGACTGATGTGCTCACCCTTCTTTTTTTCCAGGCCTAGGCTTTGGACTCATCTATCTCCCTGCCATAGTTTCCGTGACGTGCTACTTCGAGAGACTGAGGTCGTTGGCCACGGGCATTGCAGTCTGCGGTTCAGGCCTCGGCACGTTCCTTTTCGCTCCTCTGACAGAATGGCTCATATACCAATTCGGATGGAGAGGGGCCATGCTAATCATTGCTGCCATTTTGCTCAATTCAGTCGTATTCGGGGCGCTGTTCCGTCCCCTCGAGGCACCTAAGACGAAAAAGAAGTCAATAGCGATTGAAGGTAATGGATTGATTATGATTTATGTGTATACGTGAATTCAAACTTTAAGATTGAATTAGAACTGATGTAGCTTGTCGGATCTGTGAAGTTACAAACAGTAACTGAAGATGTTGGAAAAAGGATGGTAACATAGTATGGATTGCTCGGTCAAGTGGATTTGTAAAGGTATTTAAAAGAAGTTGGGTATCGAAAAACTAGAGGCCTTCGGTGTTATGAAGTTATAAGGAGGTAATGTAACCAAAGGTTAAGAAAGATGTCGGGTGGTAGATGAGCTTACAGAGAATTGTTAACATTAATAGGAACTCAAAAGAGAATCGAACAAGAAGAAATTATAGAAGGATATAGGTAACATGCAGCCACGGGTCTTATAAGAGAGAATATAAGAATGATAACGATTTTAAATTTGTGAAATCTTTTCTGCATTTGAAAATTTTGCCGCAGTTGCGAGAATCTGGAACATCCACAAGAAATAATTACCAATATCTTGGTTCCTAAGTCTGTTAATGCACTAACTTGTGAAATTATCTGTTTTTTTCTCCTAAAGAAATGGTAGCTTAATATTCTGCCTATTTTCTCTGCAGATGGCATTAAAATGTCTGAGCTTGCAGATCCACTAGACAAAGCGGACAATGGCGACGCAGTACCACCAACTGACTCGGAGGAGCACGACGGTCCAATAGTGAGATCGAACACCATCAGCGTCAAGTGCAATGGAAATGATGGAGAGCAGAACAAGGTGATCTGCATGGCGAACAACATTCTCATATATTTTTTTTTATGTCAAACAAACAATTTTATCGTAATTTCCATTTTCAGCCAAGTAAAGTTTCGGTAAATTTTGTAAGTGTTAGTCCCCCCACTGTCACACCCTTTCTGAATCAAACCTATATCAACACTTGATAAGATTTTAAAGACGTGCTAACAAAAATAAAAGTTGAAGGAAGCAAGTACAGTTTAAACTAGAAGACTTAACAGTAAATAAATTGTTAATAAATGCAACTATAAGTTATAAAAATGTGAGGAAAGTTAGCAAAATTTTGAAAAAACGAATGTACTGATTTTATGAGAAACGCTAAAATATCGCAGCATATTGGTATAAACATTGCTTGCATTACTACATAAAGTGAAGTACAAAATCTGAACTTCATGTAATTTCAGCGTCATTTACTCGAAACTATTTGACGGGCAGACCAACCTATAAACAGTAGGTAAGAGTTACTGTTTTTAGTTAGAAAGAGAGCAATTACGCCCCATTTCCATTTGAACTTATTCTTGGCTAAATACATCTTAAATTTTTCTATTAGGTTGTCGAGAAAATATTTTCCGTGTGAAAATGGTAATTTTGTTCTCTCGTAGTACGATGCTGAAGAGCGGCCTAAGAGGCCGATGAGTTTCAGCGATAACATGCATCCGCACCAACACTCCATCGGGGTCTCACAAGGGGTCGCCAGAAGGTTGGCTCAAGTGCAGGCGAAGAAGCATAGCGATGTGGCCAGGATGGCCTTGAGTCAGCCCTCGCTCTACGCAGCTGGTAAGGGGGCGATGGGGGCCCATGGAGGAGAAACTCCAATGCACACCACAGTCAAAGGGGGACTAATGTCTAGGGAAGACATCTTCTACACCGGAAGCCTAGTAAACATCGCTCACCACAGGTAAAATATCAACATCTTTACTTTAAAAAAGAAATGTCGGTAAATTTAAAACCACTGTCGCGATTATTGTATTTCGGAGAAATAAGAAGAAACTTCCGCAAAAAGCAAGATTTGATCATGGATAAATCGATGTGCGATAAAGTGTGACCAGCAATACACAGTTGACGTAAGCACAATCTCCAAATATTACCCGAAGGTGTATATAATTATTTCTTTAATGGAAACAGGTCCATCCAAATAACATCCATTCTTATTATTGACGAGCAGACATCAGCAACACAACCGTATAAATCTGGGTTAGGTGTAAGAAGAGACTTTCTAGCCTCAATCTCGCCCGAATAAAGTCCATTTATTATTATTATTATTATTATTATTATAAATCCGAGACTTGAACCCGAAACCTTAGGAGCGTTAACCACTCCTTCAACGCTGCCGATAAATAGATCCGTGATGGTGAGCCAAGTTACCTTTTTCGAAAGCAATGACATTTCGTTGCTTGATAAAATTTTTGGAAGAAAGATAATCTTTAGAATGCTCTGAATAAGTACTTCGGAAACAGCTTCATGTTCATTTCGACATCATTTCAAAGAGAAGAATTCTACAACCCTAATCTCATCAGAAAGGTTCCGAATTGATAACTACCAATTACAGTTGTGAGGACTACTTAAACCACAACTGTAAATTTATAATTGAATTCTTTTGTATTTAAAAAATTAAAACCGATCAATTTAGCTTCACCAACGACTACAAAAGCTTTGTACAAAATTCGACATCGACAAAATTCGTAAAATTCTTTCCGTTTGAATAGGAGCTAGAGGAACTGAATCAGATGGAAATGAACACTAACTGAGGCAAACGTGAAATTTAATTGAAGGTTAAAAAGCTGGATTGACGGAAGAAATAAATCTCTGTATGTATGTACTACTACGTACAACGAAAAAAAAACTTCAAGACAAACGTAAGTTCGCTAAAATTGTAAATCGAATGAATTATTATTTATTGAAATATTGTTATTCTAATGAATCCAATATTTACAATAATACTATCCATTCTTATTTAATTTTCGATCTTAGAATTAATACCCTAATTTATAAAAACACAAACACACATTTGTAAATGTATTTTAAGAATCTTTGTTTTCTGTAAGTGCTTTTCTAAATAGCAATGAAAATAATAAAAAATCGATAATTATCAGGATAAGAACTACAAAGTTTGTTGACAGAACATTCTTGTCAATGCTTCTTTCCTATATTTTGCAAGAGATCTATATC
The DNA here is from genome assembly GCA_947579665.1 of Sympetrum striolatum. Taxonomy (NCBI): domain Eukaryota; kingdom Metazoa; phylum Arthropoda; class Insecta; order Odonata; family Libellulidae; genus Sympetrum; species Sympetrum striolatum. Next base: position 67,832,637 of record OX388351.1, on the reverse strand, counting down.
CTAAAATACTATCCAGACTCTTTTTAATTCTGCTACAAAAATCATACATCTCAATTCAGGAAACATCTACCCTGTTTTAACAATATCAGTTTTTAAAGCAATGGCAAAATGCATTTCCAAAGTAATCAAATGCAACCTAATTAGAGATGAGAACTAGATATATTACTACTCACTTTAGGCCAATTACTCTCTATTTCTTCATGCTTAACTACTTCATGGAGGGAGGGGACCAAATGGCAAGACCCATTAGATTGGACGGAGCTGTCATATTGGAGAGAGTCCATGGAGAGTAGTGAGTGGACGGAAATAATTGACGTGTTTGTATCATTGTGGCACAACAACGCAGATGCTTTTAACCAATGGACTTAATGCATACCCTGCACATAATTTGCAAAAATACTTCTAGGCTACAGCATGAATAAGCATTCACATGCCATCTGCAAGTTAAAGCCAATGCACCCTCTGGCTTTCAGCTTGACAGAAAAGTTTGACGAAAAGCGAACACTAGAGGCTTGTGGTCCGTAAATATGGTGAAAGCGCGCCCTTCCAGCATGTGTTTGAAGTGGCGGATGGACCGGTAAATCGCCAACAGCTCACGATCATAAGCGCTGTACATTTTCTCCGCTGGGCTCAACTTTTGGGCGTAGAAACCCAACGGCTGCCATTCACCATCGGGCCGCTGCTGCAATGCGGCTCCTAAGCTGCTATCGGAAGCGTCTGAAAAAAGTGCTAAATCATAGCAAGGATTAGGATGAGACAAAAGTGCAGAATTTGATAAGGAATATTTACAAGTGTCGAAAGCTTTCGTCGCTTCCGAAGTCCACATTAATTCGTCATCACCTTTCACATTGCCCTTCAATAAATCGTTCAGTGGGGCTTGCAATTCGGCGGCTTTGGGAATAAATCGTCTGTAAAAGTTTATCATCCCCAAAAACCTACGAAGAGACTTCGCTGTCTTTGGCACTTGGTAGTCTAATATCGCACGCACTTTCTCATCGAGTGGCTGAGTGCCGCGCTCCGTGACTTTACATCCTAAAAATTCCACTTCATTGACACCGAAAACGCACTTCGAAGGATTGACAAGCACACCATATTCACTTAAACGCGAGAATAGTTTTTCTAAGTGTATCGAATGCTCTTCTTCATTCTCTGACGCAACAAGAATGTCATCAATATATGCATAACAGAAATTCAGCCCGTGTAGCACTTCGTCAATAAAACGTTGAAATGTTTGCGCTGCATTTTGAAGGCCAAACGACATAAATGGGAATTCAAATAAGCCGAACGGCGTTATAATTGCAGTCTTACACACGTCGTCGGGATGCACGGGGATTTGGTTATAAGCCCTCACAAGATCTATTTTGGAGAATATTCTCTTACCTGCGAGGTTCTGAGCGAAATCTTGCATGTTCGGCACGGGATATTTATCCGGTATCGTCCGGGAGTTCAACGCGCGGTAGTCTCCACAGGGGCGCCACTCATCTCCTTTCTTCGGGACGAGGTGAAGGGCCGACGACCAGCAGCTGTCGGATCGGCGGGCGGTCCCAAGGCGAATCATTAACTCGAACTCTTTCTTCGCGATTGAAAGTTTATCCGGAGCCAATCTACGCGGTCGACAAAACACAGGAGGGCCAGGCGTCGTCTTGATGTAATGAACGGTGGAATGAGCAGGATCCTTATGGGTTCCCGCTGGCCTGGTTATTTCCGGGAAACGCCCCAGAATGCAGTGATATTGCGAATTACCCGCGACTGCCTTCACTTGCATTTCACTATTACCGACGAGGCCTCCCGGGACAGAGAGGGTAGTCGTGCTATCTATCAATCGGCGATTTTTAACATCCACTAAAAGTCCGTAATGGCTCAAAAAATCGGCACCGATAATGGGCTTGCTCACATCCGCGATCACGAAACGCCACGTAAAGTCTCTGCGCAACCCAAAATTCAAATTTAATGTCATCCATCCGTACGTCGCGATGGTAGTTTCGTTAGCAGCGAAAAGTTCATAGTTAGTTTTCACTCGCCTGCCACTAACATAATTTCGCGGATACACGCACAAATCTGAACCGGTATCAACGAGATATTGAGTTTTAGTCACTGCGTCAGACACAAAAAGGCGGCGCGAGGACGAGCGGCAGTCGGCTGCCGCATCTACCGACTGGCTCTCTAGTTTTCCGGCACGAAATTGCATGGGGAAACACATTTATGCGCTTTCTTACCGAAATTGATGTGGTACCAGCACATTCCATTTTGCGCGTCGGTCAACGGTGCGCGGGGACGGGAACGGGATCGGCTGCGGGGACGTCGCGGGTATGGAGGGCCTCGTGGCGTCGTCGTCCATCCGGAGGCCATGGCGTCAATCTTCCGCGTCAATTCTTCCACCTGTGCTCTAAGGGCGGCTGTCTCTGCGGCGGCGGTGTCCACGCGGTCGGGCTGCCTCGTCATCTCATGGACCCTGGGTCTCGGAACGAGCTCGTGCACACGGTCGGCCATGAGGGCGAGGGCGTCCAGCTCAATCCCATCTTGAGCAGTAACGATGGGCTGGATATGCTCCGGTATGCGTCCAAGCCAAAGGGAACGCAGGAAACCGTCCGGCATCGTCGCTCCCGCTAGGCTGCGGAGGTGCCTCAAAAATTGGGATGGCTTCCGGTCTCCCATCTCCTCATGCTCGAGAAGCTGCCGGATCTGCTGCTCCTTCGAAACGGAGAGCCTCCTAATAACTTCCTCCTTTATTTTATCGTAACGGCCGGTCAACGGGGGGTTAATTACAATGTCTTCCACCTCGAGCATGTGTCGTGGCCCAAGGAGGTTGACCACGTGGCCGAACTTCGTGCGGTCACTCGTTATTCCGCTCAACTCGAACTGTATCTCTAAATGTGAGAACCATAATGCTGGCTTTTCGTGCCAGAACGCGGGCGCAGCAAAACTAACCTTCTCTACCGCGTGGTTAATGGGTTCGGCGGAAACGTCCATTTTCGCGAAATTACTTCCCTATAATAACACGAACATCACGTCGGGGGTCACCACTTTGGGAAGTGGGTTGCGCGTAAATAAACGTTTTCTAAAAGAGACACACTAATACTGCGTTGCGACGAAAGAATATGCCTTTTATTAAACTGGCTTTGAATATACAGGACAAGATGGCGCGTGCGGCCATAAAGGTTACAAACTGAGACAATTTCAATGTTATCTAGGCGGAGGCCACGATAGGAGTGAGAGCATCTCAAGCGCGTTGGGCACGGAGCTCTCCAAAAACAAATGCCCACCGTCGGCCGCTACAATATGGCGCTGGGCGCAGGCTGTCTGCACCGGTCGCCACAAATTAGTTAGATTCACGAAAATCTTCAATGATTCTACTTTTTCTACTCTTTAGTCACTGCAATACAATTCAGTTTTTTCATTGGTCATATGTGTTTATATATATTATTAACGAAAATCTTATGGGCCATGACTATGGAATATTCCATGACAATTAGCAGCAGAAGCAACCTGGATATAATTTATTTATATTCAGGTTGTTTACCAGAATATAAATAAATTATCACAGCTTAAAACCACAGATTTATCACAGTAAAAAACGGGTCATACTTTAGGTTTACTGTGGTATTGTATAAGTAATTTACTGTTTGTTACCAGCCTTGGTAGCGGAGTGGATAGCATTCCATCTACGCTATCACTCCAAACCCCAAGGTCCCAGGTTTGAATTCCGGCTGGTCGGAAAAATCAGATCAGGGAATGGTTGTGTGTTCGTTGTTTCTGTTGCCTCAGTGAAGCACCTCCTGACAAGTTCATGAGGGATTTCACTGATAAAGAGCAACAGTGGCTAAGCATGGATCAGCTTGCATCTTCTATGGATTGCGATTCTGAGCAACTCAATGTTTCCATTCTTCATTATTACACTAAAGATCCCTCTCATGTAAACTTAACAAATCATCTCCTTGTATCCAACCTTGTATTATTTGCTATATACACTTATATTTTCCTGGTTAAATGCTTCTTTACATATGCTTACATATTCTACTGATTCTCTTTTGATATTTCCTTCACTACCTTGCTATTTTAAGCAACATTATCGAAATAACTATGACATATTTACTTTTTCTAGGTCCAACCAGAGAATTCATAGAGTTAGTGAATCAGGGACAGGTGTCCACTATGATGACAAATCAAGCAGTGTAGGAAGATTGGGAGGACATGGAAGGCATATTTCAGAGACTAAACTGCCAATAGAGGACATCAAAGATGATAAAAGTATGTGCTGTGGTCTGGTAACATCGCCTAGCAGTAAGGAAGCTTTAAGAAGCATGCTGGACATGGAGCTCCTTAAGGATCCAATATTTATTTTGTTTGCGTTTTCCAATTTCTGCACCAGTATAGGATTCAATGTTCCGTACGTGTATATTGTGGTAAGTTAATATGATTAGCAATAAAAATAATTTTTTTTTATTTAGATATTACTCAAATGTTTATTAAATATGCATCGCTTTTAAGAAGACTATCCCACATAATAGTTATTATTGTGGATTACAACAGACTAAGTGACTGTTGATGACAATGAAGAAAGAAGAAATTTCCCCTTACATGGATTCTAGATTCAATATATATTATATTTCAAACCAGTTGGGGCTAGCCAGATAATACAAGCAAACCAAGCATTGCTTGGGGCCAAAATATTCTGGGGAAAAACAGTTATTTGCACTATAATATCCTTACTCTGTTATGAAAAAATTAGGAATTACAGCTAATTACGAGAAAATTTGAATGACATAACGTTATAAGTTCTAAAGATAATGATCTGAACCAAAGGTACAAGGAATAATTCTTCTTTCATCTTGGACTCCTTGAAAACAATTCATAACAATCAGCTGCCAAAATGTAGCTACTTAACAGGACTTAAACCTTCATAAAAGTATTGTTTCCAGCAAATTATATGATTTCAAATCTATCAAACAGTACTTTCTTTCTTTCATAAGTGAACTGCAATTAAATAATACAAATGATAAACCAGAAACACCACTTGTGACACCAAAATACCTTGAGCTCTTATTAATTCCACGGTAATGAAAGTTATGTTGATTCCTATAATTAACTAACAATGGGATACACAGAGATGATAGGTAAAGATTACACGTATGTAAAACAGAATAGTTAACTAAGTTAAAAAATAATGTTTCACTATATCCCAGAATCATGTTAAATCACAGATGAGTAAACTCAAGCTTAAAAATAAGATGGAACCATGCAAAGAGCTATAAAAAATACAATAGAAGTCCGTTATAACGAGAACTGACAAAAATCGGAAAAGTAGTCGTTATATCGAATACTCGTTATAGCCGATTTCCAGCACTAAATGTTCGTCCTCTTGAATCCACGAGCAGCGAGTGCGGCAGAATGGAACTGTAGGGTTTTTAACCCTTCTTCAGACTGCGTAAAAAAAGTATGTTCGCGTCAAAAATATCGTATTTACTCGAAAATAACGCGCATCCTTTATGGGCCTTTTTTCGGGGTTAGAATAGACGGTGCACTAGATTCAGGTACAATATTACTTGTTGGAATGAAATGTCTTGAGGAATGGAGTCGAGAAGCACTTAATGGGCTGCATCCACTGTACAGTGGGTCTCGCCTAAGGTGGCGTTCACTGTACAGTGAGCGTCGCCTAGGTGGCGGCCACTGTACATTGCTCCCCGCCCGCTGGGTGATGTGCACTTAACCTGGGCGGGAATCACTTAACAACTATATTTTTAAAATTACCAAGAAATAACAACTGAATAGCATGCTAACAGCATTAATGTTTAAGATTATATGTTATGTGTAAGTATGGAAAAAATTGTAAAGAGCAATGTAGTAACTACATTTTAATACCAGAAGGAAAAAAAGGTGGAATAAACTCAGCAAGTTAAACTAAACCAGACAGATATACTTATATAATCTCTACTTCTATCTAAATATTTATGATAGACTAAACATGATAATCAACCCTTAGTTATAACGTCATTAAAGTTCCTAAATTAGTAGCGTGAGGTCGATGAGACCTCAAATTTCTTTGGATGTTTTCAGCCCTTTAAATACAGATACAATTTGTTTAACCAATCCAAAATAAAGAATAGACCTACATAACGACAAACACTCATGACATCTTTTACCTTGTAATCTGTTTTAATGTTTATTTATAAAAACACTGATGAATGTCCCATATTTCCAGCCTTGTTATAACCAAAGATTTTTCGGATCAAAACTAGAATTAAGAACCTCAGATCGTATACATTTCGTATATAAATATGAGATGATTAGTTGGAAAAAGTTCACTAGATAGAAAACAGAAGAATTCTTTCACTTTTAGGAAAAAGCCTCTGAAAAATGGTGTGTCATTAGATAACCCTAATTCACATCAAATTGCTTTCTCGAGATATTTTTCTTTGAGACGCTTCATGAGCAATGACTCTGTCGCGAGGAGGAAAGATTGCCCTGGGAATTCGAATCAGCCCTGCTTTTATCTTCTATATTCAGGCGATTTGGTGCCAAGCTTAGTATGAAAACGAATCCCACAGGTGGATCGCGATATGATGGGAACTCAATTAACAATTCTGGCACTGACTAGAGGGGTCGTCACCGAAAAGAAACAAGAGACGAGGTGATAAGATGTACGGAGGGATAAAAGGGAGAGTGAAACTCGTGAGAAGTTTATAATCAATGCTCCCTGAAGTATTTTTGCCTAGGAAGTGTGCGGCGAGTTGTGGGAAACAAATCCATAAATTAGGTGACAATAATTTTTGCATTTAATTTTTTTCTGCTCTTTGAAGAGATAATGCTCCTCAGGTTACAGTTGGCTTGTCGGACTTCGTCTCTCACGTCAATTGACGATTCCGAGATATGCCTCTTGCAAGACAAATATAGAATCATGGGACTCGTTATAACGATACTTCAGAAATAACCACTCGTTATAATGGACGTAACTCCCTATTCTTTTTGCAATGAGAAGAATAACGGCAGAAAAAATAACTCCCGATAATGCAACTCTCGTTATATGTCGTACTCGTTATAACGGACTTCTACTGTACCTGTGAAAATATGCAATGGAGCGAATAGATTTCCCAAGTACACTTATACTTCCATTTATGTCAAAAGTTTGATAATGTAGCATTTCTAATTTCTAGAAATTAGAATACACTCAATATAGATAATACCTTATTAAAATTTATCCTAATTACATTTAATTAACATCAATTTATTTGGTTTAGATTTGTATTAAATCAAATTATAACAATAACAGTGAACTCTGGTGTATAATATTTAAAACTGTGATGTGAAAAACATCGGATTTGTATTTCAAGTTCTGTAGCATTTTAATACAGACAAGAATAATACATAATATGAAAGAAATTCTGAGAACATTCTATAGTGAGGCATCAGGACTTCAGTAGATAAAATAAATGACTCATGTGATTATGTTTTTCTAGGCATCAGCTGAAGAACTTGGGATCAGCAAAGAACGTGCAAGTTTGCTACTGTCTGTCCTTGGTGTGGCAAACACAGTTGGCAGGGTAGCTTTGGGTTGGGTTGCTGACAAACCCTGGGTTAACCGACTTTGGATTTACAACGTAAGCCTCACTGTTTGCGGAATTGGTAAGAAATACTTTGCTTCATTCCAAGAATTACTATAAGTCAAAGGTTTCAGTTATTAAATCTTTTGAATAACAATGAATTAAAATTTAAATAATAAGAAGAGTGAAGCATTTTGTCATAAATAGAATAATTAATAAAATTGTTTACAATTAATAAATTAATATCATTAAATTACAGGTACATTCAGCAGAAATGAACATTGGTAGCTTGTAAAAATCACTGTTTTTTGATTGATTTTGTACAATGTATAACCTCATTTCAGATGCTCTTCTTCATTAATGGTGTTACATCAATATGGCACAAATCTGACAATTGATATATATTTTATTGAGTCACTCTTTGTCCCTCCTAAATGAAATTCTAGATTTCATCTCACCAATTTATAAACTTTTCTGCATTATCCATTGCCTTTGCATGTTTTTGTATTTATCCATAGACAACCTTCTTTCCTACAACCTTAGGTAATCAAAATACATACATTTGAAGGGATTATCTTACTTTATATCTCTGGATTCAAAATTATTCAATAATTACACCTTGGTGACACTCTTTAGATCACCTTTTCTTCTGAATGACCTGACTTTTTTTTCTATGTCTAGAACATAATAGTTCTGTCTGTCACATTTCTCTTTCCAATCTAAACTCTAAATACTATCTTTGAATTAGATATTTTTGTTGCCTGTCATCAACTCTTTTCATTATATGAGCATAAATTGTATATTTTATATTTGCTCTATCTTCACTTGAGTTTCACAAAAATTGTTCCTTCCTTCCCTATTCTCACCATACTACTACGTATATAAATAACTCTGGTACAATTGTATATTTACTTGTTACAAAATAGTCGTTAAAGATGCACGAAGTGCACTTATGACAACGTGGATGAGGATCGATTTAAATAACGCCCGAACTGCTTTAGTGTTGATAACGAACTGCCGTCTTTATTAAATCCAACATGGCGGCTGCATACATACAAAAAAAATAGAACATCGCAAATGCAGAACACTTTTATGGTCACATAATGACACATTCTAACACCTCTCCTCGTTACAGACCATAAATGTTGCACATCACTATTGGAATATATCAAATAAAAAACCAATTATGCGCTCAAAAAAAAATATACATAACATTCCCCTATATTTCATCATCAAATCACCAAACTCAGAGGATGAAAAAAAATTGAATAAGCACAACGAAAGGCAGAAAATACCTTCAAATGGGCTAATAACATTTGATAGTCAAGCAAAAGAAAGATCAAACTAAACCCATCAATTTTGAGAATGCCTTACATTTCAGTCCCGGCAGAGGTTTTGTTAGAAGGTCAGCACAGTTTCCTGCTGAAGGCACATAATTAAACACAATCTCCCCACTTTCTACAAGCTCTCTTATGTAGTGGTATTTGACATTTATGTGCTTGCTCCTATCAGAAATCGAGTTACCACCAGCAATGCACATTGCGCCCCTGTTATCTACATTGATAACACATGGTGTGGAAATCATTTTGCCCTGCCCAATTTCGTTGAGGAAAGACCTCAACCAAACTACCTCTGTGGCCGCTTCATACATCGATAGGTATTCTGCATGGGTGGTGGAAGTTGCCACACCTCTCTGTTTCCGGCTTCTCCAACATACAGCTGCTCCTGCTAGATTTACCACATACCCAGTGATTGATCTTGCATCATCTACATCATTCGCCCAGTCAGCATCCACATACACCTCTAATGGTTTACCTGTCTTTGAATAATGCAAAGCATAGGACATAGTACCCTTCAAGTACCTGAATACATGTTTTGCATTCCTCCAATCAGAAACACTTGGGTTCTCACAGTATTGGCTCAGTCTACAAACAGCATATGAGATGTCTAGCCTAGTACCGCTGGCAAGATATAACAAGCACCCAATGGCCTTGCGATACAAATAATTATCAAACGCATTCTCTTCAGTTACCACCTCCCTTACAGTTTGTACAACCTCCAATGGAGATACCACCCCTTTACATTCTGACATATTAAATGAGTTTAAAACATGATTAACATACTCTTCCTGACTTACAACTAATAAATCTCTCTCAGGTCTCATTATCTGAAGAGAAAGCAAATTAGAAATTTCTCCAATGTCCTTAATCCTAAGTAGTTTTGCCAATTCACACTTCAGTCTCATAATGTTTTCTCTAATTCCTACAATCAATATGTCATCTACATACACTCCTAAAATCACATTATCACCTTTATACACACAATTATCACTGACACATCTGGTTAACCCCAACTCCAACAGTCTTTTATTCAAGAAATTGTTCCAATTTCGACCCGATTGTTTAAGTCCATAAACACTTTTTAACAGTCTATATACAAAACTTGTGGGACATTTCTCAGGCTCCTCATAACAAGGGGCTTGCTCCATATAAATCACAGCATCAATAGGGCAATTTAGGTAGGCCCCAACCACATCCACCTGTTGAATATCCCACCCATTCTCAATAGCCACTGCCATTAATAATCTCAAGGTTTTCCTTTGGATTACCGGACTGAAGGTCTCAGAATAATCCACCCCTTCAACTTGCCTGAAACCTTGGGCAACAAGCCTTGCCTTGAATTTTGCCACTGAACCCATCTGGTCCCTTTTGAGCGAGAAAACCCACTTACTCCCTATGACATTCACCCCTTTTGGTCTTTTGACAATTTCCCATGTCTGTTGCTCCCTCATATTTCTCACCTCTTCCTCCATTGCGGCTCTCCACTCAGATGCAAAAATACCATTGAGAGCCTCCTCTGCAGTCTCTGGTATGGGCACATCATCCCGGCTCATGGTATTTACCAGGTTGCAGCATGGACATGTTCGCGGAATTCTTTGTCTAGAGGACCTCCTCAATTCCGCAATATCCTCTCCTACAGGAATAGGCTGCTGTCCTCCCTCCTCTCCTGGAATTGGCAGCTCCTCTTCTCCTGGAACTGGCAGCTCCTCCTCTTCTGTTTCACTTTCCTCTCCTGGTGGGAACCATTCAGACGTCTGCACTCTCAGGTGGTCCTTCTCTAAGAATTGTCTCTCTGGGTCACTCCTAATTTTGTACGGAAAAATATCCTCCCGGAAGACAACATCCCGGCTGATTACTACCCTCTGCTCCTTCAGACACCACAAGCGGTATCCCTTAATGCCTTGCTGGCATCCAAGCATCACACATTCCTTAGCCCGAGGACTAAGTTTCCCCTCCTTAACAGGAACCCATGCCCATGCTTGACAGCCAAACACTCTTATGTGCTCAAAATCAGCAATATTCAGCTCTCTCTCATTCCAAACCTCAAGTGGAATTTTGTCACCAATAGCTAATGATGGACACATATTATGGACATGGCAAGCATTCCTTAATGCTTCTCCCCAGAAATTATAAGGCATACCTGAGTAAATCAGTAGACACCTGGTTGTATTCATCAAAGTCTGGTTTAAACGCTCTGCCATGCCATTCTGCTGTGGTGTATAAGGGACAGAGCGACGGTGAAGAATCCCATTTCTCCTGAGATGGTCCAAGAATTCATTTCCAGTATATTCTCCTCCATTATCAGACTGGAACTCTTTAATCCTTCTCCCTTTTTCCAGCTCCACCTTAGCTTGAAAACTCTTGAAGACATCAAACGCCTCCCCTTTCCTCTTAATTGGTGTTGCTTCCACAAAGTGAGAACACTCATCAATAAATGTAATAAAATATTTACATCCACCAATTGTAGCTGGAGAGATGGGACCAACGACATCTGAATGAATTCTATCAAGAACCCCTTTCACCCTTTCTCCACAATTATTAGGAAACTTGGCACGCTTCATTTTCCCCTGGATACATGCATCACAATTTCCTTGCATCACTCCCATGGCACTGATGTATGGTATCTTCTTCAATCTTGCATCATTATGGTGTCCAAGACGTGCATGCCATGTCGAGAATGTCACTCTAGAAGCCGTTGTACGTCCCTTGAATTCCGATTTTAAACTGCTTATCGGCATTCCACCTTCAGTTGTGAGATAGTAAAGCCTACCTACTCGGTGGGCTTTGAACAGTTGTTTCTCACCCTCCAGTACCTTTGCTTCCCCATTGAATGCAACAATTTTGAGTCCCTTTTCTTCCAAAACCCCTTGAGATATCAAATTATCCTGCAGATTAGGGACATATAAAACTTCACTAAAATCAATGTCCCACCCCCCACATTCTTGTGAAATATGCAACAGCACCCTACCTTTTCCCTCAATTTTAAGTGGTGTTCCATCACCCACAGTGACCTCTCCATCCATGGCTTCAAAGTCCCTCAGAAGGTCCCGTCTGTAAGTCATATGGTCTGAGGCCCCACAGTCTAATAGCCAAACACTCTGGTCCTCATTGGTCTCCCTTTTCCGCAGACACAGGGCTTTGTATTCTCTTGTTACTACAGATGCTGTCGCTTGCCTCATCTCATGGTTTCCTTCTTCCTTCTCCTTACTAACCTTCGGGCACTTTCGTGAAATATGGCCCTTTTCCCCACAGGCATAGCACCAAAAGTCCTTGTGGCGTCTTGGCTCCGGCTTCCTCCGTTCTTGCTCTGGTTTCCTTCGTTCTGGCTCTTCCTTTAAGCTTCTGGGTCTCCTAGAAGTCTTCAAGGCATGGTGGTCCAATCCATTCCGCTCGTCCGCCAGCCTAATTCTCTTCTCTTCCAGCAAAAGCTTCGCCTTAACTTTGTGCGTAGTGAGCCCGCCTTCAATTTCCCTCTCTAAACTACGGATTAACCCCTCATATTTATCCATTGGCAATCCCATTAGAAAAAATGCGGCCAAAATAGAGTCAGAGAAAATTAAACCACACTTCTTAATCTTCTTGTTTAAGTCCTGCAAATTATTTATATACTCCTGTACACTAATATCATCCGTTTTCCGCATGTTCACTAATTCCCTCAAAAACAATGTTTGCTGCAGAAGACCGTAGTCTGTACACATAGACTCCAAGGTCTCCCACATTTCCTTGGCGGTTTCACAGTCTGCTATGTCATCGAGAAAGGAGTCACTCACATACGAAATTAGAATTCCCTTGGCCACGTTGTCCATCTTGGATCGTCTTCTTAGCTCGTTCGTGTCGGCTTCCAATGAATCCCAACCGCTAATCGATCCCCAACATCCCGATCGAAGACACAACGCCTTAATTCTAATTGCCCATTTATAATAATTTTCGCCGTTCAATAACGGACACTTCACGACTTCCTCCCGCGCTTCGTGCTCGAACGACGCTTCCATGCTTTCACTCCGCGAGTCCGTAACGACAAATAAAACAGTTATTCTCCACCGGTGTTATTACTCCCTATCGAATTTTAACCTCAAACGTAACCTGGGCCCATAACCTGTTACAAAATAGTCGTTAAAGATGCACGAAGTGCACTTATGACAACGTGGATGAGGATCGATTTAAATAACGCCCGAACTGCTTTAGTGTTGATAACGAACTGCCGTCTTTATTAAATCCAACATGGCGGCTGCATACATACAAAAAAAAATAGAACATCGCAAATGCAGAACACTTTTATGGTCACATAATGACACATTCTAACATTACTTATATTAACTTAATACTATAAAAACATTTTTTTTCAAAACCTTTTTAGGTAATTTTCCCGTTTCACGGTGTTTACGTTTTATTTTTTTTTCGCACTAGAAATACCCCGATTTCGATGAAAGTTTCAGGGATGATACTTCAAACATTGCAGTTTATGATAAAAATTATAGCGAGTAACTACCTGATGCAGTTGCTGACATATCTCGATGAAAGTGACCGAGGTACAAGAATGGCGTCCGGAGACCATGTTTGAATTGTTAGTTATGGCGTATTGACGCCAGATGTAGCGGTGAGCGATGAGTTTCACCTCTCGGAAACAGCCTAAAATTCCCAAATTGCACTATCATACGGGCGCATGGAGTGAACAGGGGTGCCGGGTGGGAAGGTAAAAAAACTCGGATATTGTCCAAAAATGACCTGATATGATGAAATATAGCTAAGAAAACCTGTATATTATATAGAATTAGGAGTTAATAATCACAGAATAAGTTAATAATTCACAGTTTGCACTTAAAGATAACTTTGGCCAAAAGCAGATGGGTTGAGTCATAGAGCTTACTGGAGATGGCGCTCCCTATGCTCCGCAATGACGGGGAGTGAAGCCATGGGGGCGTGGCATAATTGCGCATTTAGCCATATTGAGAAGCCCAGGTATAACACAAATTCTTACGGGGCAACGATCAATTTTTGATCTTTACTCTTAAAATAATGCATTTGGGAATTTTTCGCGGATGGTGCAATGAAATTAACTAGTAATACATCCCAAAATTAATTAATTCGTATTGGATTATAGCCGTTGTGTCCCGCAGGAACAGGATTATCAACGGACAATTAGGTGTTTTGTCAAACATAATGACTCAATATTACTGGCAAAATAACAGTTTTCAATTCGAAAATTACATTAATTTCAAATTTCTGAACCGTATTACTGAAATTAAAAATGGATTGGAGAGATTTCTATGCAACAATAGTTTCTTCTGCGAACGTAATTTGTCACCGTTAAACTCGCCGAGAACTGCTACTGTACGATATAAATATTAACTAAATCCCAAGATAAAATAATTTTATCGATGGCACAATACCGAATCACTCTATGACTATATTTTCTACTTATATTACTCCATTTCCACTATCAAACCTTGGGAAAAGAGCCGTTCTCCCTCACGTAATGCACGTTTGTACTAGAGTGAACTCAACAAAATGCGTGCCTCTAAATTTAAGTTCACAAGAAGGGCGAAATATTTTGTTGGTGAATGACAAAAAATTTCAAGCAAAAACATTTATTACAATTTCAAATTACAAAAACATTAATTTACGATACAATTCCATTTTGAGATTGTTCAAGTACAAAATTCTCTTTATTTAGCCGGTCAACATAAAATGTAAACATATACAATGCATGAGTGAGGTCAAAAATGCAAAACCGATCTGCAAACAGTATAAAGCAATTCACAACTGTTCCAGTCAGTAACTGCCACTCCTTATGCTTGATCACAGGAAAGTAAATGGCAAATGATTACGGGAAATGTCTTAATAAAAGGCACAGCAAACTTGCAAGGACATCCTGAAATAGGAAAAAAGAAAGGTTGCGTGACAAATAATAGGTACTTGTAAAGAAAAACAGCATATTTCCTAATAGATAAGCATAAGTTTTGGAAATATAAAATGCAAAAAAATGTTGCCATAGGTTAGGGAAAGATATCAAGATATGACAATTTATTACCAAACCACTTTCTTTCCCTTCAAGTAGATATTCTAGGAACATTAATGAAATAATGATCCCAAGGTATCACCTCAAAATGATATCATCGTTTGGAATTTAAAATGACTAATTCACTTCACTGATAACTTACTACACGGGATATTAATAAACTTAAATCGAGAAGTAATGAGCACTTACGCTATTCTCGCCTTATTCATATCAAAATACTAGGTTCGTTAACGGTTAATTGACCAGCTAAAGTTGATATTATATATTACAAAATGAACACACTTCCCTGCAAATATTTCTGTACCAAGAACGTGATTCACAATCTTACAATAACTAATCCCTCGTCAAACTTTCTTTCTCTCCGTTTTAAGCATTGAGTACCGATGATAGCAAAGCATAAAGGCACGTGAAAGCCACATTTTCCTAAGTTCTTTCCCTCTAGTTGAAATAAATACTATTCCACACATCTTACTCATCATAGCTTCTATAAGATTATAGCTGTGAAATTGTGTAACACCATTCTTGGTTCCGCATAACACCCTGCAAGCCATCCTAAAGGTGTGTGGTAGGGCAAACATTTCAGTCGCATTATTTCCTACCGGTAATATTATACTCTCATAACAAATTAGCTGAACATGCTAGTAAATTTGATAAAATAATATAATTACTGCGGTTGACATTATTATCAACTACTCACTTTATAATGCACCCGAAACACATGCAACGTGGTAGGCAACAAATTCAATATTTATCAGGTGTAGCGTCCATTTCATGCAATAATGCATTGGTATGACAATTTTATGCATTTTTTTAACTTACCGGTGGAAGGTAAGACCAGTTATTCTTCTATCTGTGCGATTACTGCACCCGTAAGCCGAGCAGCAAACCATCTACGAATGCAAAGGTAACATAGCATTTATCTACCTGACGGCATGTTTTCAGATATAGACAATAATTTTCAGAAAAATACACACAGTATTATGTATTTACGTACCTTTATATGACCTCTGTAACCACTGGTTTCAGGAGAACTTGATATTTTCTTAACACGTAGGCTTATGGCAAATCCACGAAGCTGGGCTGCACAATATGTCTAAATACGCAAGGATACCGTTACGCCTGGCTTCACCCCTGAGAGCTTATGCCCCCTCCAGTAAGCTCTATGGGTTGAGTTGGGTGGGCGGAGTTTGTTCATATACATCGTATGTAATGACGGAGAAATAAGTAAGAATGAAGGAACCCCGGCCCTCCAACTCAACCCATCCGCTTTTGGCCAAATTTATATGTAAAAATATTCTTAGATTTTAAGGAAAAACAGCGTTTTCGGCGCAAATGTTGCTTTGAGTTAAGAAAAAGATAGTCACCCTCACGTTCGGATCGCAAGCTATCGTTGGTTTGCAAGCTCAATTGGTTTCCAAGGTCTTTTAACACTTAAACACTGTTTCGTCACAAATGTTGCTTTATGTTAAGAAAAAGATAGTCACCCTCACGTCCGGCTTGCAAGCTATAGTTAGTTTGCAAGCTAAATTTAAGGACCTGATGGCCCGATTATTGACGAAAAGTAATTGGGCTCGAATACAATTACTCTGATTGTAATTTAATTGATTAGAAGCATCAATTCCTTACCAAAGAAGTAATTGATTGCAATTAAAAATAGGTTACTTTGACAATTCGCCACGAACTTAGTAATGAAATAATTAGCGCTCCAATTTAAGGAAGTCGTTTTCGTGCAGTGAATGTTCATAAATGAACGAGGATATCGATGTAAGTGTACACCGTAATCAAGTCGAAATATTAAATTGGCGAACGGAATGACCCGAAATCGCGTTATTTCGATGAGAATAAGGTCCTTAAATGGCGTGCGTACGTATAATTTGGTCTTATATTTTCGTATTTTCAGACAATTGAAGTAGGGGAATCCCGCTCACTAAGCGGAAGCGAGTTGGAAAATGTCATGAAACCGGCAAATCATACATGTTTTACATCCCACCCAACACCCCTTTTTGCTGAACGAAGTCCGTAACCGAGTAGGAAAAGAGGGGAAAAAAACAGGTAAATCAGTGAATATTTACATCCCACCCAACACCCCTTTTTGCTCAATGAGGCCCGTAACCGTGTTGGAAAAGGGGAAAAATAGGTAAATCGGTGAATATTTATATCCCACCCAACACCCCTGTTTTCTCAAGGATGCCCGTAAGTGAGTAGGAAAAGGGAAATGGCTGTTTGTTAGAGTTGAAATAAGTTACTATCGCCCTAGCGGATTCCCGAGGAAACAACAAAAATGGCGGAAAAGCAGACGAAAAACGTCGAAAATTGGTCGTTTTTGGATAGAATTTCCTCCGAAATGGCAGCACTTAGGAGGGATTGCTCATCATATATATAAACTGCAATCCTTCTTCTATAATATGGTGTAAAAATGGTATGTGTATCTTCAGTAGTAAAGGAGATATAGAATTTCTCCGAAACACCGTGAAACGGGAAAATTACCCCTTTTTATTTTAAATTGTCACCTAATCAAATTGATAGAATCCCTACAAGATTTCAATCTCTGGCTCAACGTTTATCAATATCAGCTTTACCATTTCCTTGCATAAAGTCTCGCATACATTGCTCTAAATTAATCTGCAGCTGCAAATATATTTAGCAGGTGAAATCAATATTTTGTCCTCCCAGTCTAACTCATAATTTTCAAATGCCTCATCATTTTGGGACACTCTTCAATAAAGCTCCTTCAATAAACAAAAAAATGCAACAAGATAATTTTCATACTCAAGATTTAACTCCATTGATGTTCTCACAATCCTATGTATTATTTCTTACTTGAGAGATAAGATTAACTTCTTGCCCAAAAACAAACATTCCTATAGAAAATAAAACTCCAAATACCTGAAACAACAAATTTCTAACCTATGAACTCTTTCAAACTTGCAAGTTCTGAAGCTTTAACCATGGTTAAAGATGTAATTTGAACATCATCCATTCAATACCAGAGTTACACTAAATATCCATCAACAACATCAAACAAATGAATATCTCAATAAAAGGACTCAGCTTCTTTTTACTTAAAAACTTGTTTAATTTACTTAGAAACTTGACTTTTATGGCAAATGCTGTTAAATAAGAGAATTTTCTCATTAAAGAATGTTAACTAAATGTATATATAAAATTAATGTGAAAATTATAACTGAGGCAGTTGTAGAATAATCAGTGTAGAAAAGAATGCAACCAACATTTCTAAAAGTCTTAATATGAAATCTACAATGATAATCAAAAAAATCCAAATAGAATGCTACCAAGAATTAATAATCATTAATCAGATGAAAATTAAAAGGAAAGCTTAGGATTTTTGCAGATCTGAATTCTGTAGATTCTGGTAAAATGTTACGTTTTTACACTCAAACTACTGAAAAACCAATTCTAATTTATTATCTCATTATTGGTATGAATATACCACTTATATGGTCATCCATGCTTGTATATAAGCTGTAGATATTTAATGATTAAAGACAAAATATACATACCTTATATATGATTACATTATCTAGACTAATTCCTAGACAGAAATTTTCATGTTTAAACTATATTCATCATAATTTTCATTTTTATCTAAATTTCAATTATTCTTACAGCTACCTTCTTGAGTGCTTTCTGCAATGACTTCATAACATTTGCTGTTTATGCATCAGTATATGGATTCACTATTGGAGCTTATGTTGGTTTGACATCAGTAATCCTGGTCGATTTACTAGGGCTAGCTAAACTCACAAATGCCTTTGGCCTTTTGTTGTTATTCCAAGGGATAGCATCATTCTTGGGACCACCGATAGCAGGTAAGAAAGACAAAATAACTTTTGAATTCCTTAAAATAAATACATCCCCTTCAATATATATAATTCATGAAGTAAATCAACCAATTTCACATTCAAAATCTATTTAAACGTTTGAAATCAAGCTTTAAAGTATATAAAATTTAAATTAATATTCATACCTCACGAATTAATGAGGAACTCCATCCCCATAAAAGCATATTTTCATTAATCTTAAAAATTACATGCTATTCAATGTGATTGTGAAATGGGCTTTTATTTATTAAAACAATCTTTCAAAAGTTGCTGGTCTAGAGTCATTTGCACAGGAAATTTTGGCACATTTTACACTTTGGAAGCAAAGAGTAGTCAAACTTTTACTATGCAATAAATGGGTAAATTGATTTGGCAGTTAAAATCAATTTTTTTTCGCATTCTATAGGATGGCTGTATGATGCCCTTGGATCATATGATCCTGGCTTTTACGTTGCCGGGGTCATGATTGCTGTCAGTGGACTGGTGCTATTCTTCATTCCTCCTTTGCAAAGATGTGTTGACCAGAAAAAAAGGATAACCAGTGGTGATAAGGTATATCACTAGCTTTGCATCACAGACCACAAAGGCGTTAGTGGTTTGGACTCATACTTCTTAGTGCTGATGTTCTGAAAATGTCAAGATGTTACAAGCAGCTCATATTTGCATTTCACTCAAGAGAGAACCAGTGCAAGATCTTCTAAATATGAGGTTTCCTTAGGAGAAGTTTGCTTTTCCGACATTTCAGACTATCATCAACAACACTTTGTACATATCGCAATGATGATAACATTTGTACAGTTTTATCAGCGCATCAAATTTCGAGTGCAATGACATCAGAATGATGTGATATATAAATATATATGATGCTGATAGGAAACCTGATTGCCAATTTACTAATATCAGCAGCGTTGTTGAAAGTTCAATTATTGTGATAACAAAAGCCTTATTCCAGGATGTTGCACATGACTGAAAATCCAGGGTTTAAAAATACTAAAGACTGAAATATTAAAAAAAAACTATAAAAAATCCTCTTATCTTCCCGAAAGGTTTCCACAACCTCTCTATTCTTGATATACTGTACCTATTATAAATCTGCATTGAGTCAATATTTTCTTGCAATGGCCATTTATGCCAAATAAATACCTACTAAATGATTTTTATTGTAAAAAATTGTTATTTCATTATTGTTGACATGTGAAATGTGATCCTTTAGTTGGAGCATAAGATAAACTTCCGTTTTGTGCAGTTTGTTGTACTATTTTTAAAGTTTACATGCTCTCATAAAATGATGATTAAAATAATGTTTATAAAAAATACTGACTATGATTTCACTGCTGAGACAGGTGAACAGATTTCTTAACAGCTGAACCAGGACATATTATCATGGGTTTAATGGCAGCTTTATTTTTGCAATATCACGAACCTTTACCTATGGGTATAGCAGCTAAACTTGCCAAACTAGCTTATTAATTTTTAAATTAGCCAATTGGGTAACATGTCTGCTGTCAGTGGAAGTAGGTCCAAATCCCAATGGGGATTGACATTCATGTTTGTTACCTTAATTAGGAGGCAATGGGGTCCAGTTTAGAAAGGCTTAACTAGTGGCATGGGGGTCAATTTGCTGGCCACCTGTTAGCTGCTATGAATGCAGCAAGGATTAACCATATTCCTCAGTGAGATTCAATTCCATTGGCTTCACCTTTAGTTTATGTATTGATATTTTATACTACCGTCCAATTTTAGTAAATCCCTATGTTCTCTACTATTTGTAGATTATGTCGTCAAAATCTAGGTAGCAGGATTGCAAATACTGATAAAAATATTTTTGTTAAATCTTTTTGGACAAAGAACGAAAGATTTAAACTATCCCAGCCAAACCAGTACATGCCAATTTATTGTACATGATTGTAAAAGAAGTAAACAGTAAAGAAAGAGGTGTGTTTTTGAGCTACTACAATGAGATGGACTAGTGAAAAAAGAAATTAAAGGTAAGGCATTACGAAAAGCCTAAGTTAATGAATGATGTAAAACTAGTAGATAATAATATTTTATTACATCCTAGGACATATACAAGTCATGTAAGGGCATAGTCATATTTTACTATATGTATTATATTCATTCATATCAGTCATAATGTTTACATATTCTTGTAAAAAAGTTAATTTATTTACAATAAATGGAATTGGAATATAAATCCCTAAGTATTTACATATTCACCTACAGAATAAAAACATTTTTCCAATAAATAGTTTTTTAAAAGGTATTTAAATTTGTGGGTTTAGGCTATTTTTATAGGCTTGGGAAGTTTATTGTAAAAGATACTTCAAGAATGTGATGGGCCTTTAGATAGTGAGGGCACAAGTTTATATCTCGTTTGTTTCTGGTGTTGTGGTCATGTACATCGGAGTTTAGTTTTATGTTAAACAATTTGCCATATTATTTTTAAAATAGCCGTGTGGGAAATATGCATATACATACAAGGGAAAGGAAGAATATTTAGATTTTTGAATAGCTCTCTACAGCTGTCTCTTTTCATGGCTCTAGAAATAATTGGGATTGCCCATTTTTGCAATTTAAATAAACAAGCACCATGGGGATTGCCCCCAAATAGCAATACCGTATTTAATTCTACTGGCTATG
Organism: Sympetrum striolatum; assembly: GCA_947579665.1. Lineage (NCBI taxonomy): Eukaryota > Metazoa > Arthropoda > Insecta > Odonata > Libellulidae > Sympetrum > Sympetrum striolatum. Next base: position 67,811,258 of record OX388351.1, on the reverse strand, counting down.
TAGGCATGGTGCACCATGATAGCAGTTTTTTATTTGATATGTCCATTAGTCTCCTTAAAAGATAGCAAGCAGGGGCAACATGACTGCATATATTTTTTACATGTGTTTCCCATCTTAGACAGTTATTGCTGTGTACTCCAAGGAATTTTACATCTATTGATTCAAGCAAGGTATCACAAGGTTGAAGACAGGTGTGTGTAGACAGGTTTTCAGTAAATCCTGTTTGTTCTTTGGGATGATGTTGTTTATTTTAAGAATTGGTTTTAGGTAATTCAAGATTACTTTCTCGAACAGTTTCCAAATAGTAGGTAGTACACTGATTGGGCGGTAGTTGTTGAAAGAAGATGGGTCTTTCCCTGGTTTTGGAATGGCTTTAATCATTGCTAATTTCCATGCTGAAGGGAAATACCCATTAATTGAACAGGTGTTGAATAGTCCAGCTAGTTTAGCGATTATGTTTCTTGGTAAGTTGTTTTAATATCTTGTTAGTGATTCAGTCTATTCCTGAAGCTGAGTTATTCTTTAGAGATTTTATGTAAAGTTTAATTTCTTTTAGGCAAATAAATTTTGGTAGGTTACTTAGGGTGTGGAGGATCCTTGATATGGTGGAGCACATTTCTGTGCAAAGATTTGGTGGAGTTAGGATATGATTGATCTGGAACGTTTCAGTTAGAGTTTCAGCAAGGGCAGCACACTTCTCTTCATCTTTTATCAATTCTCTATTTTTTAAATAAATAGTGTCTGGAATGGTGGTTTTGGGTTTATATAGGCTGCGAGCTAACTTCCATAAGGACTTATCTCTTAGAGATAAGCTTTGTAACTTTTGCTGCCAGCAGTTGTTTCTATGCGATTTCAGTTTGTAGTTTATATTATTCCTTAGATGTCTGTATAGATATTGGTAGATTGGGTCTTTGGTTTGTTGGAATATTTTCCTCGCTTTATTCCTTGCTTTCATATCCTCAAGAATTTCAACCGGGAGGTTTTGGAGCAGGTAAGGCTTCAGAGGTGGAGAGGAGCTGGTTTCACAGTATAAGGTGAGAATGGTTGATGTACGATAATCTATGTATGGATCAATGTCATGCTGAGTTTTTCGTTCGAGGTCATTAAATGAGGAAGATTTGCTTGATAAAAGGGATTGAAACTTTTTCCAGTTAGGGATTCGGAAGGGGGAGGAAGGAATGGATAAAGGAGATTGTTGAATATAGATAATGATTGGATGATGATCAGAGGATGAGTTAGGTAATACTTCTTTGGGGGGGATATGGATAGGGACGGAGGTTAGCAATATCTATTATATATAGATGTTTCTCCGGATATACCTATATATCTATTAAATATAGATGCTTCTCCGGATTCATTCAAGGATATAGATAGATAGATAGATAGGATACTAATTCACAGCCTAAACTATAAGCGTCATCGACTTGAAATTTTTATGACGTATTGGCCATAACGTATAACCGCCAGAAAAATTGCGGTTTTGAACCTCAATGTCATGGGTTCGATTCCAGAAGGCCCCAAAGTCGCGATTTTCCCCATAAGAATACATGGCGGGGATTTTCGAAAAATTTTTTGAGGCACTTCCCGGAAAAGGAGAGAGTTGAAATTCGAGGGATCGCTAGAAGCCGTGCATATCCAACGAAAATCAAAAAGACATCGCCGAATATGGTCCATGGTTTGATGCTAGGTCGGGGCAAAAATCGGCCGTTTAAAATGCATTGTGGCGAATTTGAAGATTTTTTTTTGGATCCTTTCCCGATAACATGGATACTTGAACTCGGCACGTGGGTATATATGTTGAATATATTTCATAATTGAATTTTACATGTTCGCTGATGGTCCTTGGTTCGATCCCAGAGGGCCATTTGCACTTCTCAATGCATTTCTTACGGAGATAACGGAAACAAAATTTAGGTACTTCCCGGCATGTAATCGACTTCAAACTTTGCATATAGAAAGATCAAGTCCATTCAAATCAAACAGTGCATTCACAGCTATCAATGTGTCCTGGGTTCGACACCAGGTGTCTCTGCAATCAGAAGTTGATCCGATTTTTAGGAATTATTTTGAAAACTTTCCCAATAATAAATAAACTTGAAATTCGGCATATAGATAGAGATCATAGATTCATTTCATGAACATATTTTAGATTTCCTAGATAGTCCTTGGTTTGAATCCAGAGAGCCATTTACATTCGTGAGAAGTAGAACGTAGTTTGAGGCAGTTGTAACCAATATTTTTGGTTGAATTTTCACACACAGTCAGAGATGGTGATCTTCTATAGTGCTGCATAGTAAGATCACCAGTATGACCCCGGTTCGATGCCAGACGATGAAATTGCAGCGAATTATAAGAATTTTTTAAATCCTATTTTTTTTCTTTTGATGACCGTCCCGATTGTTGCCGATATAAAATTAGTATTGCCGATCTGCTTGCAGTATGCAAGCTACATTTTACTCGTATATATAATATATACACTGCAGATCGAAATTCTAACCATGTTCCACAAGTGTCACTGAGATTGAGATTTTTAAAGACATACTGGCCATAATGTTTAACCTCCAGAAAAAAGGCAATTTCAAACTTCAGTGCCATTGGTTCGATGCCAGAAGGTCCCAAAGCCCTAATTTTTCCCATAAAGATGCATTGCGGGGGTTTTCAAAACATTTTTGAGGCACTTTTCGGAAAAACATAGAGTTGAAATTCAAGGGATCGCTACAAACTGTGCATATCCAACAAAACCATTAAGACTTCTTCATAGATTATCCTTGGTTCAATGCTAAGTCAGGGCAAATATTCTCCCTTTAAAATGCATTGTGACAATTTTTAAGGTTTTTTTAATCACTTCCAGATAACATAGAAACTTAAAACTCAGCATGTAGATAGACAAAATGAATATATATTTTATGTATGCTGTTTAACATTTTGTTGATGGTCCTTGGTTCGATCCCAGAGAGCCATTTACATTCCACAATGCATTTATATAGAGATAACGGAAACTGATCTCTGGTACAAAGGCCCGCAAAAGTATCTTAAATTTTTCAGATTTTAGTTTCGAGTTTTTCTTGAGTTTTATGTTTTGCGTGAAATATAAGATTAGGGATACATTATTTAAGAAAAGGGTTCGGGCGCAAATCTTGCAACACCGCCGTAGCCTAGTACCGTTACCTAGGCCTGAGCCTCTTATCCCTCAATGAAACAAGAGGAACGCAATCCTTCCTGCTGGCATAAACACAAGGTTCCTATTCATGTTCTTCTTAAATGGAGCCCCAGGAACTCTTCATACCTGTCACGCTTGGACTAAAAGCGGTCGAATAGGTATTTTTACCACAACTCCAGCTTGAATACAAGAGTAAAATGCTGCTTACATTCTGCAAGCAAAAGTTAAAGTTTTTGTAAAAATAAAGTAATTGGTCATCAGCATGGAGAGCAGTCATACATCTTAGCAGTAATAAACGAAAAATTTATTTCCAAATTTCTCAATCCAGGACCTTTTGAAATATATCCTTGCAAATAACGTTGAAGAAGATGAATTTTCAGCTAAGTGCAAAATTAATATGAAATATGAATCAGGTCTTTAACTGCCTTTTAATACGTGCTTAATTTCCCATTTATTTGTTATAGGAGATATATTTGACGTGGCCTGGTTTGAACCTAAGATAACTATGGTTAAAAATTAATTTTTTTTATAACATAGTATAAATATTCATCAATGTGGCACCTCTATATCTTTATTTTTAACAGGAGAGTTTTGCACTGGCCTGATATCGAACCATGGATACTTAATGCAATAGTTTCTACTGTTTCTGTTAGATCTGAAAAATGTCTCTTAGCTCCTTTAATTTGAGTTCTATTTCTTAGCAAAAAATATTTCTTTTTATCCCAAAAATTGGCGCAATGCATTTTTATCTGTCACACATGACACCCAATTTCGAGATTTAAAAAAATTCCCGGAATGACAAAGATTTGAAATTCAGGAATCCAACAGATGAAAAAATTATCTATTGAATCTTCTAAAGAGTTTTTCGAAAATGACCCTGATTTCCAATTTAGACTGGTGCAAATATATACTTTAAGGTGCTTAGAGATGTAGTCAATAGGAGACTCAATCTCTATATATCTCTAGGCACCTTGTTTTGAATTCTATGTCTTTCCAGAAAGTATTTGTTATGTAATAGTTGGCGCAATGCATTCTTACGGGAAAATTCATGATTTTGGGGGCATCTAATTTCGAACCCATGATAGTTAGGAAGGATATCTGATTTTTCCTGGGGATATGAGTTTGGGCCATTTACAAAAATATAAGCTGCCCAATCCTTCCAGAAGTTTGGCCCCTGAATTTGTATCTTCCTACATATATGAATCAGTGAATCAGGAAAATCGTTGACACATAATAGATAGATGTATGCATATATTAATCCAAGGAAGGGATTATATCTAATAGTTATAAACGAGTAAGGTATGCTAATCGAAAGGTATTTTTGAGCAAGTCATTTTAAGTAAAAAGCCTAGAAACTAATCATCACCATGCTAAATAATCGTGTATCTTATCGGTTAAGAGTTCACAATTACTTTTAAAATTTCTATAATGTATACCTTACGGAAAAATCGGGATAAACCTGGCGTCAACCTCAAGACGTTTCAGGTTACATTTTATCCATATAAAATAAGTTGATAATATTCTATGTGCCAAATGTAAGGTCTCAACCTACGCCCTCCTTTTCCTATATATTCACAACACACAAGATATTCTCCTATAAAGGAGAATATCTTGTGTGCCCTGGTGTCGAATGCAGGATAGTTAAGGAAACATTTTAATACTTTTCTTAATTATATGGATATCTATCAATATAAAATGCGCGAACGCTATATCTTACAGGTAATTTCTCCGTAAAAAAATACCTCCAATGTATTATAAATTGGACATATTTTCACCGGTCTAGCATCGAACGAAGGATCATTTTTGAAGAATTCTCTCCAATTTCTGTTAAATATTCACAACTCTCGGAATCATAAATAAGAGTAATCTATCTTTCCGGTAAGAACTTTTTAAATAATCCCAAAAATCGGTGCAATGCCTTCCTGTCGGAAAGTAGGCAATTTCAGGGCCTCCTGGTTTCGAACCTCTGATAGTTAAGAACGACTTTTGAATTTTTTCTTTGCTTTGAATATCCCTTAACTTTCCATACATTGTATTGTTTTGAATGGCCCTAACAGAGCCGCAACAAACCGATGATTGAACAGTCGATACTTGTGAGCTATCGTAGCCGTTGGGAAATAACTATTTACAGTTCTTTTCTCAGAATGAATTATATAAGCGACGTATGTTTTACTGACTGCTAAAATTGCATACACCATGTGTAAATAACTTTTTACCAAATAAGATTAACGGGCATCATTAACGAAGCATTGCTTGTAATCAAGATTGGTAAGTTGAGTAAGATAATAGATTCCATCCAAGACAGAAGGAAGCTCTGCGGAGGATCTGCTGCGGTACAAAGGGCGAAGGTATTGTCTTCTTCTCATTATATCTTTCACCTGTTAGGCTACTATTTCCGCGTTAGACAATACCTCGTGCAGAGAGCAAGAGGGACATCTTCATAGCAGGGGTTCAGGGGGATTCTCAGGTATTCTTTGTTTCACTTTCTCCTTTTCCCAAAAGGGCATTTCTATAGGCATCAAATATGACACGCTTCTGACATTCTTGTAGGCGAAGTCCTAGCTGCCTATGCCCCCCCACTGCATAGGTTCTCTCTCTGAAATGGAAGGGTTTGGAAAAACCCAGCAGATCTCCTGTGGATTTTTGTGTCCTGTATGAATTTTGGGAAAGGAACGGTTTGAGGCTCACTTGCGCTCTTGGATTAGGATTTCGATTTTTGCATGTCTTTTCAAAAGGGGAATAGCCGTTCTGAAATTTAGCTCTTCTCCATGTGCAAAGGACGAAGGTCGGTGTTGCTGTGTTTTCTCTTCGTATTTTTTCGTGAGGTTAGGGTAGTGAATATAAATCAGTGAAATATTTTATAACGTCTTAGAGTTAAATCCTCAAATGTTAACATGTTGGTGCAACATAAATCTGATTCTTCTTTTTTTGTCCGAAGTGCGCTGATATTGCTAAGAAAAAAAATTCATGGTAAACAAACTTTTACTAGACCACTAATTTATTGTCCGAATAACACGACCCATGTTTCGTAAACACACTTCCGAATATATACACTCATGCCTCAGCTAAGTCCAAGAAAACCTAATCAAATAGTAGGCATGCTAATTGCTAAAACACCAGTTTAGGAGATAGCACTAGAATTTGGTGTTTCATATGTAACCATTTATGCATATAAGGAAAGGTGGGAGGAAACACTATCCGTCGATCGTAAGGAGGTCTCAGGGAGGCCAAGAGAAGAGAACAGAGGAAGAGGATCGGAGTATTGTCGATCGCATACTGCTGAATTCATTTTCAACAGCGGAGGAGGCGAGGTAACAAAACGACGTATTTATTTACTGCATCATATGTCAGTGGGTTTATTCCCTCTTCGTGGTATATATTATGGAAATATATTCTCTATAATGTTCAACTAGACATGCTGTTGGACTGAATATCAGCCATGATACTGTCCGCCGGAGACATCGTTTCCATGGGCTGGAAGCTAGACGTGCAGCAGTAAAGAAGATTATTTATTATATTCATATTATTAGGAATTATTTAGGAGAATATTTTTTTATTTTTGTATTTTAGCTTAAGGATTAATATTTATTATTAAGTATATTATTTTTTATCATTTTAATGTTTATATAGCCTGTGTTTTCGCGGGTTTTTTCAACCCGCCCTCTTGCGAAGATTTTTTCCCACAAACAAATTCTCTTTCCAATGTTTATTAATAAAGTATCATTCTACAAGAGTTGTCTTCTTTGTGTTCGTTTTGTTTCACATATTTTGTAATCAATTTTAGTAGTTAATGAAACAGACTTAGCCTATAGCCTAACCTGTGATAAGAAACTCACGCGAATAATTTGACTGAGTCGATATAATATCATAACCTAAAAAATTGAACCTACGGCCTTTTTGGGCGTTTATTTCCATCGATTTCTAAAGAAATAGCTCAACTTAATTCATTTCGTTTACCAATCTCGCTAGTGCGCAAAAAGCATAACGACAGATATTCTCCTTCAACTCACTTTTGTATTGCATTGTTAAAAGCCCTCAAAAGTTTAGGGCATTTAGTTCATAGGCCCCCACCGAGAATAGAACCCGAAACCGTCGGGTCGGAAGCAAACCCAGAAGGGTTCCTTGGGCTGCGATAGTTCTAAACTGAAGGTCGTCGCGACCTCGCAAAGTGCAAGGGCAGCGTGTAAAGGAGCCCTAACGGTATTTAAGGCAGAGCGGCGGTGTTGCAAGATATGCGGCAGAACCCTTTTCTTAAATTATGTATCCCTAACCTTATATTTCACGCATAACATGAAACTCGGAAAAACTTGAAACTAAAATCTGAAAAATTTTAAATACTTTTGCGGGCCATTGTACTTCCCAGCATGATATCGACTTCAAACTTTGCATTACATATGATCAAGTCCTAGCAAGTTATTTGTGTATTCACAGCTGCCAATAAGTCTAGGGTTCGACACCAGGTGTATCTAAAATTATAAATTGCTAAGATTTTAAAGATTTTTTTGAATTGTTTCCCAATAACATAGAAACTTAAAACTCGGCATGTAAATAGAGATCATAAATACATTTCATATATGCTGTTTAAAGTTTCCCTGATGGTCCTTGGTTCGATTCCAGAGAGCCATTTACATTACCCTATCTATTGCAAATGGGGAAAACGAAGTCATATTTTAGGTCAATCCCAGTAAGATATAGTCTTCAAAATTTAAATTAAATAAGTTTTATATCTACAAGGGCGTTCAATGTATTCACCTCTTCTAAAATTTCATGGGTTCGATAGCAGTCGTCTCTTCTATTTGAAACTTATGGCGCAAACTTAAAATTATTTATGATTCAGTTACAAAAATATTTAAAACTACATATCGGTAGGATGGGAAATTCAAAATCATAGTGGTCATGGAAAACATGCTCTTCTCTCTTTATATCTATAAAACTGTTACCAAATGTGCGTCAATTTGACGCCAGGTTGGTGCAGATTTCTTCTATTTAAAACAAATTGCAGCAACTTTTAAGAACATTTTCAATCCCTTTTTATCTTTTGAGGACCTTCTCGATATTACATCAACTTGAAATTTATATTACAGATATGCTTGCAGAATGCAAGCAACTTTTACTCGTATCTGATATATCCGTTTTCTCTGCATGATTAGTCACAAAGTGGGTTGGATTCTTTGGGGCATGAATTTGGAAATTGGATCTAGCGATAAACTGAAGAATACATCTACCACTTTTGTTTGAGCAGTTAAATACCCAACTTTGATGTTTCGCATTATAGTCTCCTGCGATATACGCTATTTTTCTGCCGTATGATAGGGCCAATGTGTCCAAATCTTCTTTTAGCAGTTCTTTGGATGCTGGGTTGTACATGCAAAAATAATATCTCCATTAGTTGTTGATATCTTTGAGGAAGTTATCTGTAGGTTTGTAGTTTTTGGTGAGGCTGCAAATGTGCTAATCAAAATCAATTTAACTAATATTGCGACTCCGCCAGTGCAGTTTGGTTGATCGTGTCTATATATTTTGAATTTAGGGACATATTGTTTATCTTCAGGCTTCAGATGGGTTTCACTGAGAAATGCTATTTGAATTTTTCAGGATTCGAGAACTTGATGTACTTCTTCCAGGTTACATTTTGCTCCATTGATATTCCATTGGAATAGTTTGATTTTTGGGTTATTTTCGATGATGTTAGCCATTGATTAGATTTTGAGATCCTGCTATGACTTGGTTCATAAAATCTATTTTTGTTACATTTGGTCATAATAATAGTAAGGCTAAGGATCTGATCTATTTGCTCAATTCCATCTTCCAGGAGTCCTTGGATTGTTCAGTAGAATGGTTTAAGGATGGGAAAGGAGGAGAAGTAGGGTTGTTAGAAGAGATTGAGGCGTATGTTGGTTCAGGTGAGGTTGGGGTTAACATAGATGAGGAATTTGAATTTACTGGTGGAGACTGGTGTAATGCCGCGGATATGAGCACACCCCATCACCCATCCACCAAATCATTATCCTCCACTTTCTGTCCTTCGGCAAAAAGGAAGAATAGACATGCGTTCGGTCCGTGTTGTTTGTCAGCCTATTGCTCTCCAAAATAGTCATAATTTGGTCACTTTCTAATTCTTCCCATTTTCAAAAATACCTGGTATAAACTTAGATTCACTCTCCTTTTGCTAAATGTCAAAACCAGGTATATAAAGGCTCCATCAGGGCAGAGAAAGACACAGTCAGGTGGGAGCTAGGTTGAGCGCCTTCTTAGGCGCAGCTACCCGAAAGGGAGACCCCTCAAAGTCTCTCGCCTTCTTTCATCTCCTGTGTATCATCCTTCTTCCCGTGCTCGTATCCACGATCTTTGGACAATATACGTCATTTTGATTCAAATTAAGAGGTAAATATTTATTTCTCAATTGCTTTCGACACCAAGGGCAAGAACCCAGTAATTTAATGTAATTGCTCCGTCCCCTTAATCATCGTAAGGGGCGGACATTACAAATGGTGGCAGCGGTTTGGGATTCAATTGCTTAGGTACTGTGAGGCTCCTTCTGGATCACCTCATGGGCGTCGGAAGCTAAAGAAAAACTATTTTCTCATAATTTGTTTTGTTTCTCCGAGTATTTTTCATTTAAATTTAAATTACGCCTGGAAATTGTCATCATCCGTTGCGGCCCTCGTCATATCCCCAAATGTAAAGGGTTGAATAACGCTTTGTGAGAACTTTTCTTTCGGAGTAATTCATTCGCAAAATTGCTAATGAAATTTAGTGATTCGAGCGGGAATGCGGACCCGCCATGTTCAAGGAAGCCATATGCATCGCTTTGCATGAAGAGTAGCACGAGAATAGATGCATTTAATGGAAATAATGGAGGAGGGAGTCAATGAAGATTTTAATGGGAAATTTAGGTAGACACCGGGAATGAAGCGAATAAACTCCAGATTAGGTTGGGGAAAGTTTTAGAACTCCCACCACGTAAAAAGACCATTGGATGTGTGTCTTAAGACTGGAGGAATTAATTCAAAGGGCAGGCACTTTTTTTTTGAACCGATAGAGATTTCCACCCGTGGGGTGATGTGATGTTCGTTATGTGTTAAGTGAAGCCCAGGAATGATAATAGTGTCCCGGTGAAGCTGAAGACCGTCTCTTCGGAAGGACTCGTGATCCCCGTGAAGACGTTTGCGGGAATCATCACGGAAGAGTTCATGGCGGCACCCCTGAGATCGCAGATTTTGGACTTCTCCACCCTTGTTGTTGCATCGGATTCACCTGCAGCCTCCCCAGCAGCCATGTGTTTGGAGTGCATGAATGACGTCATCGTGTTATGAAATGACGTCGCCGTTCATCTAATAATGCTTCGCGAGATTCAACGACTCCAGGATTCAATGACTCCAAGATTCTACGCCCACGAGATTGCAGCCCGAAATTTAAGTAGACTTCCTTTTCTTCTTTACCATCGGAGTCCTCTCCAACCTCACCACCACATTACTTCTGCAGTCAACCCCATCATCACTAGTATCATCTCCACAGCAGAGGAAGCATAGTAGCTGTAACCAGTCCAGTTCTTCGCAGAGATCATCATCGGTGGATTTGCAGCCATCCCTTTCTGGTTCGTCAGAGGAGATTTCAAGAACAAAGAGGACTAGACTGTCACGTGACTATGGTCGAATTTAGATGGAATGTGTGCACTTAAAAACGAGTGAATAGAGAACTGAGGAGATAATTCATTTACTTTTGATAGGCAATTTATGTGCAGTGAAGTGAAGTTTAGTGAAGTTTTTCTCTTTCTTGATATCAAATTTTGTGGAATTGTGGTTTTTGTTTAAGTGTTTGTAAAAAGTAATTTGTCGTGTGTGACAAAGAATTTTTTTCACGGGAGGGAGTATTGTAATGCCGCGGATATGAGCACACCCCATCCCCCATCCACCAAATCATTATCCTCCACTTTCTGTCCTTCAGTAAAAAGGAAGAATAGACATGCGTTCGGTCCGTGTTGTTTGTCAGCCTATTGCTCTCCAAAATAGTCATAATTTGGTCACTTTCTAATTCTTCCCATTTTCACAAATACCTGGTATAAACTTAGATTCATTCTCCTTTTGCTAAATGTCAAAACCAGGTATATAAAGGCTCCATCAGGGCAGAGAAAGACACAGTCAGGTGGGAGCTAGGTTGAGCGCCTTCTTAGGCGCAGCTCTCCGAAAGGGAGACCCCTCCATGGGGGTCTCCGAAAAGCAGTTATAGCCGGTCTCTCGCCTTCTTTTGTCTCCGGTGTATCATCCTTCTTCCCGTGCTCGTATCCACAATCTTTGGACAATATACGTCATTTTTAATTCAAATTAAGAGGTAAATATTTATTTCTCAATTGCCTTCGACACCAAGGGCAAGAACCCAATAAATTAACGTAATTGTTCCGTCTCCTTAACCATCGTAAGGGGCGGACATTACACTGGGAAGTGGATCTTCCTGATAACTTTTTGGCGGCTTCTTTTAATTTTGCTAAAAGTTCTTTTATTGGTTTGTATGCATAACATCCTCCGTAGTTTGCCGGGTGATTGCCTTTGCAGTTCGCGCTGGTCGGCGGTACGTCTTTTGGTCTTCGACAGTCGGCAGAAGGATGATTCTGTCCACATTTAACGCATTTAAAACTCATCTTACAGGCTTTAATTGTGTGGCCATACAATTGGCATCGGTTGCATTGTGGAAGTCCACTTGGGGGTCTAAATTTCTCGATTTTTACTCGCATATTGCATATATGCTGAAGAGATTCGAATATTTCTGGAGATGGTGACATTGATGCTTCATCTGCGATGGTGTTGGGCGTGATGTGCGAAGTTGGACTATTTTAGCCGCTGGGACTCCGTATTCCGCTATTTCGTCAATTGGTATGTCTTCTGGTAGAATCCGAATTACTTAGTACGTGTCCTTTTCTGTTTGTAAACGATAAGTGAAGAATTCTATTAGGCGTTCCGTTAGTGCCTTTTCGGCGTTAATGAAATCTTTAGTAGTTTGACATCTCTACTGCTACTACTCGACTACTTTTTACCCGAGAGTTGCGCTAAAGGTACTAAGTCGCATTCCTTTCGGATTACTTTGAACTTCTCGGACCAATTTTTACCTTCCGCAAGTAAAATAGGAGGAATTCTTGTTTTTTCGACGTACTATTTGCCTCCATTTGTTCGGGCTGTGGGGAAGACGTCTCCTCTTACCTTTTTCGCCGATAGTTTTGCAGTCTTCAGAATTGCTGCACGCAGTTATTGCTGTCGGTTTACTTGGGAGGTGGGCTGCGGTCGCACTAGCGTCGGCATTCGTCTCCGATTCAGCGCTCGTATCGGTGGGGTCATCCAACGAGGACTGCGGCTCTTCATTGGGCTGGCTAATGGCATTCTCTGGGTTGTTTTCCTTCGAGGCGGTGCCCCTATCTCCCGGTGCGGGAGAGTTCGCTGAGCAGTCAAACAGCTCCTGCATCACCGATGGGGTGATATCCCTGTTTCTTCCGGCAGCCGTTTGACCATATTCTCGCTCAGAGTTAACTGAGCGGGATCGTGGATTCTAGTGCCCCCTTTGCCACGGGGTTGGGGTCCCTTTGGGGCCCCAGATGGGGCTCTCATCGCAGGATGCAATGAGGCCCGAAGAGGCGCAGACGCTGGATCAAAAACTCCGTTCGCGGGATAGTAAAATAGTTTACGCAAAAGAAATTGCACGCGTTTGTGGGCAGTGGTAAGAATTCTCTCTCAATACGTCCGCTCTCTACGGCTCGCCGAGGAAGACTACGTTTCAAATAGTAGAGACGCCTGATGTCGAAGCCAAGATCTTTTGGAAGATGTGAATACGTATAACACCCTGGTAGATATAAAAATTATTTGTTTCAAATTTTGAAATCGATAACATACCGGGAGGGTCCAAAATTAAGACTGCGTATACCCATCTGAAATGCAATGAGTAATGTAAATGGCTCTTTGGGTTCGAAACAAGGACGATCAGGGAATCCTTAAAAAGCGTTTATGAAATGCATTTATAATCTTTATTCACGTGCCAAGCTTAAGTTTCTATGGTATCAGGAAGGGGTTCAAAAAATATTAAAAATCGTAGCAATTTCTTATTTTAGAGACGCCTGGTGTCGAACCAAGGACTTATTGGCAAATGTGAGTAGACATTATGACTTTATCTTATGAAATGCAAAGTTTGAAGTCTCTGTCATACCGGGAAGGACCTAATTTGAATTCCGTTTTCCCTATTAGAAATGCATTGAGGAATGTAAATTACACCCTGGGATCGAACTAAGGACCACCAGCGAAACTTTAGACAGTGTATATAAAATATATTCAGTATATCTATTCACATGCCGAGTTTGAAATTTCTATGTTATCGGGAAAGGATTCAAAAATAATCTTAAAAATCGCCACAATGCATTTTAAATGAGAGATATTTGCCCTGACCTAGCATCGAACCAAGGATAATCTTCGAAGATAACTTTGTGGTTTTCGTCGAATATAGCTTCCAGCGATTCCTCGAATGTCAATTCTCTAATTTTCTCGGAATTGCCTCAAAATATTTTTCCAAAATCCCCGCAATGTCAGAGCCAGGCCTTGTAGTGTAGGTGGCTCTGGCAATGTATCCTTACGGAAAAAATTGGGACTTTGGGGCCCTCTGGCATCGAACCCAGTCTTTTTTTGTACCATCCCTGTTTGATATCGACTTCAAAATTTGAATCAAATAAGCTTTATTTCTATAAGAGCATTATATGTATTCACATCTTCCAAGAGAACCTGGGTTCGACACCAGGCATCTCTACTATTTGAAACGTATGGCGGGAATTTCCTATTATTTGAGATTCGGTTTCGAAAATATTTAAAGCTATATCCCAGTAGGATAGGGAATACAAATCATAGGGGTCACGGAAAACGCGATCTTCTTTCATTATATCTATGAAACTACGCCAGATGTGCGTGAGGTTTTCGCCTGGTGAGTGCAATTTTCCCTTTTAAAATAACTTGCCTTTTTTTATTTTTCTCTTCTTGTATAACCTTAAATGCCTTTAATTTTAATAATATTTTAAATCCCTTTTTTTCTTTTGAGAAACTTCTCTATATGATGTCGACTAGAAATTTTTATTATCAATATGCTTGGAGAAGGCAAGATTTTCTTCTCTTACATTGTTACTGTGTATTTATTAAACTTTTATAATATTTATACCTATGTTTAATCTTTTTGAATTTTTGGTGCTATCCCTAGCAGTTATATCTTAAAACAACTTTTATTTTTGGTGTTTTCTCAAAACTTTTTCTTCTTTAATTTTGTAGCTTATGCATATTTGCATTTTCTTTGTACTTTTCAAATTACTTATCCTAAAAGGGCTTGATACCGTGTAATAAAGTTATTATTATTAAAAACATTATTGTTGCGCGTCATTTCTTCATTTTAAATTATAGATATAAGCAAGACACTGCCCATTAATGTGAATTTCATGGTGAGCAAATATGTCAATAGTTAAATCGAATGTATTTACCATCGAAATCAAATGATACTAAACCCTTATTTGGTTGTCGGGCGCAGAATATTTTCGATTTTTCTTTTCGAAAGGATCCCTTGGAAATTTAAGGGGTACATGAATATACTAAAGTTAGGTTTGGCATCTTTTGCATTCCCTGCCTTTTGTTTCTCTATCGAATTCCTGAAGTCCAATAGATAAGATCATCCACAGGATAGATAAGATTAACAGAAAATAAACAAGACAAGTTCACTCACAGAATATTATTGCGGTTTACAACAGTTTAAAATGACCGTTTACAAGTAAAACTACGATAGCATGATAAATTACGAACAAGCTCAACAGTTATCTTACCTGTTTTACTCACAAGAAAACAAAGTGAAAAAATATGTAAATTTTCAGCGAACTCAAGGATGACTCACTTATTTCTAAATTCAATGTAAAAACATGATGTATATTTGGGAATTAATCTGAAACGTGAGAAAATAATTCTATAATGGAGAACTTGGGTAAATAATTCTCCCTTCAGCGCCTTTCTATTTCCACCATACTTTCATGAATCCTAGAGGAGAAAATTCAAAATCCTGCATTGTTTCAATATATCTTCTTTATAATACTTGGATATCACCAGTTCATTCACAGAGGCTAATAAACTCCCGATTAGAAGGCTGATCTCTAAGAATGGAATCAGATCCAATAATTATGCAAAACGCCAGATCATTTATAGATAACAGCACAAACCTTGAGATGCAGGAAGATAATTCGAGCGTAAATATCCTTATAAGGATAATTATAACAACGCAAAGGGATTACTAATGCGAACGTTCGAATACATTTCAATCTAAAAACGTCAATCAATTTATCACATCCACAATTATACTTAATTAGTCAACCTCTATTACTAACAATAAGAAAGCAAGCGCTCAGATGATATGAGTTTTCGTCCTTAAGATTTTTCGTATCTTCATAATTCATACGAGTAAATCACATACTGCATCTGTCCCTCCAAATAATTTTACCGAATTCTCTACAAAAGACAGTGAAACTTAAGGTAAAGAGCGAGAAGGAATAGTTTTACATATAAACCTATATAAAGAAAAATAATTAGATTAGATTATATGCCAATAATATCCCAACCGAAACTCCAACAGTTGGATTTACAATTTCCTCCTCCTGTAGGATTAACAGAGCTCAAATGCTGCTCATAAAAATCAGTTCGTCCTTTAGATAACACAATATAAAATTTAGAAATGCGGCCAATGCAAAGCGATTCAAGCGCTACGGTTGTGGTGAAAACCATCCATGGTGAAAACGATGAGTGAATCCGCCTGATAAGCGCAGGCGGTAGCGCGGCTAGTGGCAAGACTCGTAATTTTGTGACGTAACGTAATACTTCCATGGAGAAATTATTTATCTTTGGTTAGGTGGTTGTTCCCTCTAGTCATTGCGATTACCTTTAAAGCAACGAATAGAGATTGTTAACATTGATTTTGACGGAAGCATGACTCATCCTTAATCTGTATTCATGTCTCGCGTGATAAATTACTAATAGTTTTGGTGATTTTAATCATTAAGGTGTTCAGTGAATGATTCACTAATGTCATCGGCTGTAAAGAGATAATTAAAACGTGATCCCTTAACTCTTAGTTGTGGTTACTTGGCTCACAACATTTACGTGCCTTGGTTCTTATGGGATTCTTGAGTGATTATTCATACTGGAAATCGGATTTTTCGTTCGAGAAGAAGTAACAAAATCATGGGTCTTTTTTCAACTTCCTCGCCGTTTGATGCGGATGTCGGTAAGTATGCTTAGTTTTTGGATCGTTTAATCTTGTAAACCCAAATCATACTAATTAACTTTGTGTTAATTTGATCATCGCAACAAGCTTATGACTAATGCCATTTTGGCATTCTGCTCGTTTCTTGATTCGACCTAGATACTGGTATCAACATTTTAATGTTTTTCACTGTCCCCCTTGTGAATGTAAGTTATACTGTCAAAAGTCATTTAAACAATGCAGTAAGCTCAGTTATGAAACTTATGGCCTGTATTTCCTTCTTGTTGCATAATGATATTGAAATTGGCAAACTTATATCGCCCCTTTAGAATGTGAATATGTTCAATATTATTTTGATAATCAATTTTATGAATATAAATTTCACTATTAACAAATTTTAAATTCTGTAAAGATCAAATAACACGCATCTTCTATGTATCCAAACCTGATTCGATCGTATAGTAGTCGTTTTGTTTTAAATCTTTAATTTCTTCGAAATTTCAGAAAAGGCAACTGACGAAAAGAACACGAAAGAAGAATGGGGACTGATATTGGACATATGCGATAAAGTGGGATCCTCAGCCACAGGACCGAAAGACTGCCTTCGTTCAATTGTCAAACGTTTAAATAATCAAGATCCTCACATCGCCATGCAAGCTATAACCGTAAGTATCTTTCTGATTGTGAGAATTTATTTTACCAATCCCACGTATTGAAAATAATTTCTGGGTTTAAAAATAAATAGCCAAAACCCTTTTTACCTTATGATGATTAAGACAATTTTAATGGCAAATTTGTTTGCTTTTAAATTGAGTTTTGCTTGTGGTAGTTTTATTTACAAAGGTCACCAGACTTACAAGCGGTAGAGGAAGCGTTCACATTGTCTTATTAGTAAAAATTTGGAGTCTTTAAGGAGGTGAATCATGTTTAAAGAGTAAGTGTATGTATGTGATTTCAAGACTGTGTAAATATGTAATAGGCAAATTTTTATAACTCTCCTCTTTGTTTTTGCCTGGTAAAGTAGTAGAATTGTTTTAATCTAAGCACTGAATTACTCAAAGAGAGGTTGAATTGCATCATCCTACTTAACAATAGCTTTGATCCCTTCAAATTTTATTAACACTGCTCAATATCCACACCATCCTCTAATAGCAAAAATGAAAAATCAAATGCAGAACTAAATACTAATCAGAGGTTAGTTGTTAAGCATGTTAAACCTTCAGTTCATCTAAATTCAAGATGCAAGTAACAATTTTATTACCAAGTAGGGAGATATTGATAGAATGTTTTGGCTGAAATTTCTTCTTCAAAATTGCAAGTTTGAGCAAGAAGCATTTGTTTAAGAACTCCTGTCAGTGCTGCAAGGGCAGTATCTTTATCCTGAATCTCAGTAACTTCATATACTTTCTTCTTGTAGCTCCTGGATGCTTGTGTGAACAACTGTGGGCGTTCATTCCATCTGGAGGTAGCTTCCAGAGACTTTGAAGGAGAATTTAGGCGACTCCTTAATAAATGGCGGAGCGTAGCAACGGTTTCAGAGGGTTTGCGTCGTTTGCTACGCAGTTGGGCAGAAGGGGAGTTCCGATCAGATCCTCAACTAAGTCTTGTTCCTGCTCTTTACAGCCGGTTGCGTCAGGAGGGAATGGAGTTCCCATCCGTTGACAGACCAGCAAATGTAAGTGATTTATTATCCAAGTGCTTTTGCTATCATTAGGTGTTTCATTTTTCTGTTAATCATTTCAGGATAATGCCAAGGCATCAGCAAGGCCTGTGGATACTGACACTACTAGCAGGAAGGAAGAGGATGATCTTGCAAGAGGTAATGTTCACATCTCCTAATACTTAAAGAAATTTAATTTATTTCCATGCTTTTATCCTAACAATTATTAAGAAATATTTAAGTATAATAATGTTTTCCTAAAATTGTATTCGTCAGCGATGTACTTCAGGTTCCTTTAATCCATATGAGTGGTCTTCCAAAGTTATTATCAGAATAAACCCGTTTTTTATGTAATCATGGGTAAAGTATTTAAATTCCCAGCATTGAACGCACTTTGTTTTATCGCAGAGGACAGTTGAATCCCATTTTGATGAGAGATGGAAAGAATAACCGTAAATGCATTACATGTAATATATGCTAAAGTGGATTTGGGCTAATAAATTCAGCTGGATGAATATTGTAATTATGGGAAATTACTCATGTTCTGATGAAACCATGGATGATATATGTTACAAAAAATGGTCATAGGTGATTAGATAATAGACAAATATTTTTTAATGGACTAGTTAGAATATTTTTATTTTGTTTTTTTAGTAATTTATTGCTGTCATTAATGGAAAGATATGGCTTTTAAGCCTGTATCATAGATTTTCACTCAGAGACTTTGGTTGTAGGTAGCTAAAATAATTGGTAAGTATTTGTAGTTTAACACTTTGCTGTCTGCTTTTAATTAATAACTAATAATGTAAATTATAAATTCAAAATCCACATAGTTCATTCATTGGTGTTGCTGGGTATTCAACTCTTAAGGTGTGTTGTTTCCCACGTTTTAGTGGGTTTAGTATAACAGACACTCATGTAAATGCTTCAAGGTCTCTCTGGTTAATGGCTACATCTGTTTCTAAGGGTTTTCCTATGAGTTTGGAGAAGAAGGAATGAGGTATATTGATCTTCAAAGCCTTGTAAGTGATAGGAAAACTAATGCAACTTTAAACTTAAGTGTTAGTGGAATTAAAAAAGTACAACAGAGTGAAGACTAATTCTCGACAGGAATTATCTGCTACGACAGAAACTTAAGATGGTTTATAGGTTTTATTGTTGATGAAGGAATGGGTAAAAGCAATACTTTTTCATTGTTATTACATACTGAATGTCCGGTTTAAGTTAATTGTCATAATGATTCTCTTGCATTCTTACAGCTATAGAACTATCCTTGAAAGAGACTTCAAAATCATCTGCATCATCGTCTTCGCCGCCTCGTAGCATTTATCCTTCAGCAGTTGCTCCGTCATCTCCAACTCCTGCCCCTTCATCACCTGTACGCGTTCGAGCACTCTATGATTTTGAAGCTGCAGAAGATAATGAATTGACTTTTGTGGCAGGAGAAATAGGTAATATCCTATTTCACTGTATAATTATTATTATTACTGCCCTCGAGTCTTGTAACTCTTCTTAGCATTGTAGATCCTTTATCAATTGAATATTGAATTCCAGCTTAGGTTCAGTGTATCATGATCAGATTGTATTCTAAAATTATATGTGATATTTTGTTCAAAGATTCTCTATCGTTTCTTTTTATTTGAGCCGGATTTAATGTTCAAGAATTTGCTCCTTCAATTTTTAGTGAAGATAATCATAATCTTCTTGCAGCTGCCAAAATGGTTGTAAGCCTTTCAAGATGTTTGCAACAAAGTCTTGTAAAGCAAGTTAAAATCATTGTGTAACATTTTATTTCAAGTTGTGGTACTAATATTTTAAGGACAATTTTCCTTTTCATTGATTAACTTTAAGTTTTGTTTGGCAAATTCAATATTTGCTGAAAGTCTTAGATGAAAGATGAATTTTTGTATACAATGGACTCTTATTATAAAAAGCTGTTGGTTATAATGAAGATTTGGATCCTCTGCATATTTGAGAGAATTCAATATCAATTTTAACTAGTGCATTTTCATTAGATAATGTATTTTTGTTTTTCTGTGCTAATGTGAAATAGAAACAATACACCACTTAAGAAACAATTTCACACTCACGAACATCCACCTTTTCCCTAATTATTCTCCCCTGCTGTCCACTGTTAACCTGCTTCCTCCTCCCCCTAACACCCCTCCCACTATCGACAACAGGGAATCTGATGGTTTTGTACTCTTTGTATTTGTATGTGCACTCCTGAATAACTCTTGTGGTTGATAATGGACTAACGTCCGAAACGGGTCGCAGATATTAAAAACTTTTAAACAGTGGAACTTTGTTATCTTCCACCCATTTACTCAGATGGAGTTACAGTCAAAATTTGCCAGATTGATTTCAGTTTGATACTTTCCTAATTTGAGGTATTATTTATAGTTAATGATTACATTTTGGCACTGGAAAGTGACACTCATCCAAAGCAGTATAGGGAGCAATAAGCTTACTAAAGGACTTATTTTAAATTATTATTTTCATTCTCTTTGGTATTTTAGGCCCCTTACTATTAAGGCTAATGTTGTAGCTTCTCTATCTACACAAGCATTGATTTCTACTTATTCAAAATATATTATAGTTACTGTGCTAGATGACTCGGACCCAAATTGGTGGCGTGGATCAAACCAAAGAGGTGAAGGTCTTTTTCCTGCTAATTTCGTTACCAGAGATCTCTCGGAGCCCGTGGGAACATCTTGTAAGTACCTTTGTACCACAACTTTGTTGAGAGAAATGAAATTTAGTAATGAAATGAAAGAATTACAGTTACTCTTCAAAAATTATATGATTAAATTACTTTGTAAAATCAAGGCTAAAAAGAAACCTTTTAATTTTTGGGACAAAAGTTTCAATTTGATTAAATTAACAGAAAAGGGATGACTTATCGTATTTCCCGGCCTATAAGACGCACTTTTTTTACTCCAAAATATGCTCTAAAATCAGTTTGCGACTTACACGCCGATGGTATACGGGTATAACTCGGTCCTATAATAAGCAAGCCAATTTGCCGGGATAAATGCATACCATTAAGTATTTTTTACTGTATCAGGCATTGAAAATAGTTCAGTTAATTACAAATTTCGATAATAACACTTTTTTGATTAAGTAGTAAGGAATGGTTTTAATATTTCGATGACTTCCTTTAAAAAAATTCCCAGGTAAATCGGTAAATGTATACAATTTAGCACGTTTAGTTTAATCTTGCATGTGGTGCTGCTGTAAAACTTATACACGTTGGGCTTACGGAGATGTCATCCATATGCTAATTCATTGTATCTCTCAGGATAAAGAGTTTACCGGCACTCAATCTTATCTAACAAAGTATAAGTTTTTTTTTGTAATTTCTTACCTGTAAAATCAAGTTGCGTCTTATGCACCGGTGCATCTTATAGGCCGGGAAATACGGTAATTCTGTATACAAGCCTTGCAATTAATATTGCTCTGTATTCAGATGTTTCCTGCCTGACCTTAGTTCTGAAATGTATTCAGAAGAAAAGTTGCGATGCAATGAATTTTCACAAATTTTAAAGTTCATATTTTCATTCAAATTATTCAATTTTCTCACACTTAGTAATATCGATGGTACGGTCAGCTCAAATATAGCAGACATTACTGAGAAAGACTGTTTTCATTCTCATTTACAACTATTTTCTATTAATTATGTTTTCCATTTCAGCGGAGCAAACAAAAAAATCTGTTCAATTTGACGAAGCAGTGAAGGTGAGAACGGTGGAGAGGGAGCCAGAAGAAGTTGAAATTGAGGAAGAGAAAATTGATAGGTGATTGTCCTTCCTGTAACCTAATTTTAAAATTCTTGGTGATGCATTTCTTACTCATAAGTAACTTTGTAGCTAGAGATAAATTAACGAATATATTGTATGCTGCATAGTTTGAGAATTTGTTTATGGTTTGACCCTTAATACCTCACCATAATCAACTTAAGTCATTCAATTGCTCATTATGATGAAACAAAGTATTTACTTGGTAATTGGAATAATTGTAGCTGCTTGTTACTTACTATGATATGCTAAATTATTTCATCTCATTATAGCATATATATTTAGAAATATTTTGCTCCTATTTTTTATTATTCTAGGTTCATTTCCTTCATACATATAGATAGAGTTGTGCTGATTTTTCGCTCTCTTTCTAACAGGCTGCTGCACCTTTTACATGAAGCTGACCCGTGTGAGGAACGCTCAGATCCAGAAGAGTTGAATATGTTAGAAGGTAAGCCCATGTTTCCCCTTTACAAAATTGAAAGTTGCGTAATTTATATCATAAATCCTTACTGTGAATTCTCTTGCTAAGATATGCTTCACAGTAAAATTAAATTGAAGGAAATGGAGTTTTAATGGTGAGATTTTTTCCTGAAGGAAATATTGCCTCTATCAGAAAATTTTAATCATATCTTTTTATGGATAGCAAATTAAGATTAGCGTATTGGTTTATAATTCATATTTTCCCCTTCTATTCACTTTATAAAGGCAATTCCTGTATATTAATCATTCTGTGTATCTCTTTTATA
This sequence comes from Sympetrum striolatum, assembly GCA_947579665.1. NCBI lineage: Eukaryota > Metazoa > Arthropoda > Insecta > Odonata > Libellulidae > Sympetrum > Sympetrum striolatum. The sequence goes on along the minus strand of OX388351.1, from coordinate 67,788,638 downwards.
GAAAGAGTTAATGCAATGGGCCCATTAATTGATGCTGAGTTAGAGAAAGTAGACCGTAAACATGCTCATCTTACTCAGCTCAGTGCAGATCTTGTGGAAGCATTGAATCTGTACCATACTTTAATGAGGGAACCGTCTCACAATAAGCATCAATTCCGACCTCAGATGCATCCAATGATGGTCCATCTCCCTCATCAGCAGCCTCCAATTCCTGTAAGTTGTATACAATGGATCTTCTAACATCCCTAGAGGTTTAAAATCTCCAACAGCCATCTTTCCTCATCTCATTCACTGATGTTCGGAGAAAACAAGAGAGAACAATACAATTTAATAACACTCGATGCTCATTTCAAAAGCAATGCTATCTTCTTCAGGAGTAAAAAGATATCTATTCACTCCTTTTTTTTACCTATTTACTCTGTGAGAAGAAAGCATTGCTTTTGAAATGCCCATTGGGTGTTATTACAGTGCAGTTTCCTCGCTTGTTTTCTCCGAACACCAGTAAATGAGACAAAGAACGCCTGCAAAGGCAGCTATTGGAGATTTATAACCTCTAGTTCATTAAGAGCCGTGTTCCAAATTTTCTTTCTTTACATAAAGTTCCTAAATTCACTTTCAAATATTCATGTCAAGAATATTTTTTAAAGTATTATAAATTGTCTCATATTAATTTATTATTGTGTATAATTTTATAGGCAAAATATATTGCTTGAGAGAGTAATAATGGGTGATCTTTGGCTATTCATTTTCTTTAAATGTATTTTATAATTTAACATAACGTAGGTATAGTATTTCTCTGGGCATATGAGTTTTGCTTATGTCTAATGGAAATACATGTTTTGGGGTCCCTAGAACACTTTTTGACCCTTTTCAGAATTGTGTATGTGTGTGTGTGTGCCTGTGTGCGCTCTAACGTGAAAACTTATAGTCGTATCATTACCAAACTTCATATATAGCAATGTGGTTGGTGCTGTCAGAGTTGATTAGTTTTTGGAGTAAATCAGTTAACCGGAAGTCGAGCTTTTTTTTGTTTTGGTATTGGGGTGTTTGGTGAAGGGTTAAATATCATTCTAAAGAATCGTAAGGTACAGTTTTTGTGAGAATTGGGGGATTAAGAAAACATATTTTACAAGATTCATTTTATATGTTTATTATTTGCTCCCTCTATGGCGTAATATGCTATATTTCACTCATTATTTTGTAGGAATTCCAGATAGAATCTTAAGCATATAGCATTATTTAAACTTCATCTATTGAATTGTGATAGAATTGGAAATATTTTTTAAGAAATACCCTATTTACTCAAAAATAACTGCCCCCATTGTTATGGGCTCAAAAATAAAGGAAAAAACTAGTATTTGAACATAAGCACCCCCTGTGAAGTACCGTTAAGGTATGCTGTGCGGCACCCTAACGCATCTAGTCCTTCCTACGTGCACCTTACATACTGCACATTACGCTCATCTGCAGAAGAGATGTGATATCTTTCTGATTTAATAAATAAATACATGACGAAATTATATTTTCACTTACAAGCCCATGATTTCTCTCTTCTCGGTCTATGAAGTGTGCACTAGAAAAGTGAATTATGTGAATATAGCTGCCCCCTCTGGTTTTTAGGATAAAAATTCAGAAAAAAGGGGCGGTTATTTTTGAGCAAATACATTAAATGTATGTGCCAAATAAGTTGATAAAAATACAACAATACTTGTGTTCATATAAATCAGAAATAATTTAGCTGTTATTATATTTTGGGTTCCATCATCTAGTAAGAAAGTGTTGTGATGAAAATACTTTTTTCCAGGGAGGTTTTGAGGGTCCTAGACCTTATGGCCCACCTATGCCTCCTGCTTTTGGACAAACGTATGGAACTGCTATGCCGCAAACTCCCCTTCCTGGTCATCCTCAACATGCAAATATGCCAAATTTACCATTCCCGATGCCCATGCCTTTGGGACATCCGCAATCTATAGATCCTGCTGCATCAATGCATTTTCAGTCCAACAGGTGAGGTGAAAAGAATTATATGTAGTCACTGAATGTAGCTATAATTTGCTGCCGTTATGATATATTTTTACCATGAACATATTTTGTTTTGAAAGAAATAATATAGTCCTACCCAAACAAATAAAAAAATTGTTTGGCCTGAAAATTTGTTGGGATTTGTGGATAAATCAAAATTTTCTATCCAAGGAATATCATTTCGTTTGATAAACAAGTAAAATGTTTGTTCACCTTGTTTCTGATAATTATTATTTCTCTTTTTGTTCGTTTGTAGTAGTTACTTAAAACAAATAGTAATCATCTTGAGAAGTGCTGAAAAAATTACTTTTTTTCATTCATGCTTTTCAAATATTGAATGCAGTTTTCAATACATCTGTTATTCTTTCCAGGATTCCTAATATTGAAGACATCATTAATATCAGCCTTATGAAGTTATATAACCCATTATAGTTTATTAGAAAAATACCATTTAATTCTCATGTTTAGGTATACATATTGGATTACTATATGGAATGAATTATGTTTTCCTACTCGCATATTAATGAATTAAATTTTCTGTCATGGGTATGAGTAGGTTTTCTCCTAAAAATTAACCACTTTTCCTGCACAGCTGATTAGTTAGTATAGTTTATAGAGTTTAATTTTAAGTCTGTCTCGTTACACTTTGTTTGAACTAAAATGCTTACTGGGTTAATATTTATTAGTTTATCTCTTATAACATAAGCTGAAATAAGAGCCTTATTAACTTGCACAAATATTACTTTTATTTTTTATTATTTCCACTTTTCATACTCATGAAGGCAGGTTAAAGTCATGGTATAATTATTTTAGGGATGAAACTCTAATTAGCTTAAGAGACCTTATTTTTAAGTCACTTGAGAAGTTGAAAACATGCCGCCACAGACTCGAGTCACAATAGTGTGCTACTTTGCTGCATGATTTGCCTCTAACCAATTATTGCATCGTACGCTTGGAAATGAAAGTGCAATATTTGAAACGCGTATGCTTTTTTATTTAAGGCCTGCCGATTATGGCACTATAATGCATCCAGATCCACGCCTTCCCCAGGAGGCATCACTCCCTCGTGCACCACCCTCATGAGGCATCAGCCTTTCCACCGTTGCACTCGTATGGCGACCAAATCAAGATGCTATCCATAGTCCTTCATCCTAAACTCACTTGGAAAAACCAGAGAAGCCATCATTTCTCCAGTGCTGTGCCTCAAATTCCAAGCGAAACGAGAATTCTGAAGAGAATTTCAATGCTGGCTCTGATTTATTACGTAGTTTTGCACAGACAGATCGGAAATGCCTACTTTTTTGGGCATTTTGCTATAGTCGGGTGCATGGTAAGAGATCTAAGTGAGGATGGATGAAGAGTTTGATGAAGTGCTTACATTTTTATTATATTTTGTTAACATTCTTGTAATACAAATTCTAATGTGTAAAATCAGTGTTAGATATCTTACCTTATTTATCACACTAAAATATGTAAATTGGATGAAGTAAACATGTGTATATAGTTTCTTGTTAATAGAACTCAGAAATCACCATGAGATTTTTACGTGAATAAAAAAATTTATCACTGTTTTAATGTTTTGCTTTGGAAATTTTTTGTCATTGTAAAATAAAGTACTTTTGAGTTATCCAGAATTATGCTGTTTTGATTGTAGATTTTGCTTGAAAATTATTATTAAGTCAAACTGGACAGAATTAAAAAAGCTGCATAAAATCCTGTGTAGTTATATAGGAGTTTTTATAGGAGGAAGCACTGTTGATGGAATGAGGAATGTTGAACATTAATTGGGTACAAATTTTTATCGGAGAAACGGATAGGGTGCTCTGTTTTGCATAGTGAAAGATTCAAAATAGAGTGGCATTAAATTTAGTAATGAGCAGCTTTAAGCACAAACTTAAAGCAATCGTAATCTAAAAGCAGTAATGGCAAAAGAAATGTAGATGATTGTGCAGCCCATAGAAGATGATCTTCAACAAGAAATTTAAAATTTGAACACTTAAGTATGATCGAATATTTGATTTTTCCTTAAAGAAAACATTGGTAACAACATCAAGAAATATTCATGAAATTTAACATTGTTCCAGGGTGCAGTAAATTTAGTTTCACCAATGATATGTTTGGTGAAAGGATAGCATTCGTTCATCCAAATTAAATGCATTTCATTACAAACAGCCTACCTCTCCTGCGCTATTGCTCTCAAAATTACGCAATATTGAAATTTTTAGCTTTAATATTTTGAATATCTTTTGAGAACTTGGTTCAATCTTCAAGAGAGACAAATTGAAATTAAAATGGCATAGTTTTTCTATCTGTCTTCATGTTAAATGGCTAAGTAGAAAATGAGCACAACGATGAGATGATGGAAAACAATCAAAGAAGAATATAAATGATTCTTGAGTACCATAAAAGGCTCTCTGTAAATTTAAATCAATCTTTTAGACTAGTAAATAATACTTTGTTTTAAAGTTATTAAAAACTATTTTTCCAGAATTATACCGATGAATTTTTTTTTAAATTAGAAGGAATGATTACCATGGTAAATAAAAATGACTAGTAATGTTAAAGAACAAAATATACCAAAATGAAATATGGGCCCAAATTATTTATTTACTCTTAAACTACAAATAGACACCAGGCCAGGTGGAATTCATATCGTGGGGGGGAGGAAATTACATAATCTGCCTGGTATTCACCCTAGTTGGGAGGAAAATCTCCCGAAGACAGTATGCAGTGGCGCAGCCAGGATTTACCAATGGGGGGGGACCAAGTCTGAGGAAACTGAACAATGCCTACTTTGCAGGGGCTAGTATATTCATGCCCGCTACTTACTACAATATATATAAATTGTTTCAAAAACTAAATGCATTGAAAACTAGAGGAGTTTAACTCTTACGTGGCCAACTTATTACACTTTGCAAGATAGTAGTTTACATAAGCGAACAATTGGAAACTTATCATTTGTGTTTTTGGATTTCTGGTTTGGATACGTCCAACATCTATTACAAACTAATATTTTTCTATGCTGAAGTTTTTAGTGTTGTAGATATAAACATTCCGAGTCTTCGAGAGTTCTTTCTCCCAAGAGGTTGCAAAGCGTGGGAAGGAAAAAATAGTTACGGTTATTTGGTAAGCGATATAACATCCACTCATTAGTTCCCCACATTGGCGCGCCCATACTTATTTTAATATCTTTCATTATTTGACTATATCATCAGCAGATTTTGGAATTTAATTGAAATATCGCCTGCCAAGAAAACGCCATCAATGTATAAAAATATGATATGAAGTATATATACAGCTTACTGCACAAGGTTTGTATAAGAAACAAAGAATCATTTATATCAGATGAAATTTTCTGTAAGGCTTAAAATTAAGCCTGATTTCATTATTTATGTATTAGCTAAGTATTTGATTGAATGCATCACATACCGAAAATTAAAAATGTGGCTGCATTAAAAAATACAGTAAATTCTTGATTATAGTTGATATTATAATTGAACTTGAAGAATTTAAGTCACATACCAAGGTGAAAAAAATAAAGACGTAAACTTACAATTATTTAGACTAAGTAATAGGTGGTTTAACCAGCAGAGAGGTGATGCAAACCCTCTTATGCACTGAGTGTTCAAAGAAAACAAAAATTTTCCATGAACTGAAATTTTGAATGAGGCATTGCATGAACAAGCGGTTAACAGGATAAGTTATGAGATTCGTGGGATTCTATCACCAGAGAAAAAATTGGCTGCATCAAAAAGGAAGCTGAATAATTTAATTCACAGTTTTAAGTTTATCAAATTTAATTCAAGTCACAGTTCCGACATATATGTGCGTAACTTACGCGCACAATACCTTTCAGGTGAATGATTTGCTTCCAAAATGGTATATTATTAATAATATCATCGCAAATAAATTTTTACTGGTATTTTATATAGCTCCAATACTTTTTCAAATTTCTACGGAAATTCAGTTAGCCAAAAATTTTCGTAAATATACATCGAATTAACAGGCAATCATAAAATAAAGATCAGTATTTTTTCAATCATCCCAAGTAATGAAGAGTCTACTGTGCAGTCTTTAAATTGTCCAGAATACTTAATAAAGGAACAAGTAGCTTTGCAATTGTCGCTAAACTCGTCTTGAGATGTACCCTCTGATAACAGCCCTAAAAAAAGAAAATCCTAATTTATGCATCTAATAATGGTTATTTTACAAAAAACACATAGCCATTAACTTACTTTTTTTTCCGATAGCAGCCTCAAGCTATTATCGGACTGTGAAAACAATTTTCTGATGTCTATCTGTACCTTATGAAATCCAAACTAAACTCTCCTGCGAAATGTCCATTGTGAATTTCTCAGAAGCACTACTCACGAGCCTACCTTTGCATTCACACCCTTAAAACAGTCACATGCAAAAGATCTGAGCGTTTTATCAATCTGTTTGTCTCTCAAATGTAATATTAATCTGTTTTCAGGGTGCCAGTTTCGAGTTACTTCTCAAATGTTCCCTTGTAATTTTTCGAGGAGTAAACAAATCAGCACTTTTGAATTTTTCTCATGGGAATCTTATCTTATGGCATGAGTTATCTAACTATAGGATAGGCTTACGATGTGCACGCCTTGAACATTGTGCGCGAAACACTCATATCATAGTGCCCCATAGATATCGATGTCGGCTCTAGGCCTCTACTCTGTTACCAAAAACATCACCTTAACTGAAATCGGAGCCATATTTACTGGTTGGCGAAGCTTTCGCTGAATTTATCAAGCAAGCACATGACAAGCAGTGTATCTGTAAGACTTGTGTGATAACCCTCCTCTCAGCAAAGGGGGGGTTTTGTGCTCTTCAGCTGAAGTAAAAGTACAGAGCTAGTCATAGGACTTGACTCTTGGGGGGGGGTTTGAACCCCTAAACCCCCCCCTCGCTGCGCCACTGGCAGTATGTAATACATATAATTGCAAGATTATAATGGATTAAGATTATATAAACAATGTATTTATTGAAGAAAGATCTGCTGTTTTCCAGGTGAGTTGTGACTAAAAAATCTTCACAGGTTGTCAACCAGGTGAGTTCGCATGTATAAACCAATGTTTCGGCCTCTGATGTCTGGTTGACAACCTGTGAAGATTTTTTAGTCAATCTATTTATTATTTGACAAGTTGCAACTATTCTACTGATAATAATAATTAAGTTTTATTTGTCTGATAACCAGCAGGTAACAGGTACAAGACATTGTCAAGTGAGTAGATAAGCTCAATAAATAAGAAAAGTGAGTGTAGGGAAACTCAGTACATAAGAAATAAAATAAAAATATAAACATAGTCAAACATAGATTTAAGAATATAAAATACAGATAATCATATAAAAAAGCAAAGAAAAACAAATTACAAATTATTATAATTCACATAGACAGTCATTGAATTCCTCCACACTATACAGTGGATTTTTTGTCAATAGATTATTGATAATAGACTTAAAGTTAATTAAATGAAGATCCTGTGCAGGAAGTTTATTGAATAATTGAAGGCTCTTCACATTGAAGTGGTTAAGAGACTTTGAAAGTCTACAACAAGGTATATCAAGATTATTTTTATTCCATGAGTGGAAATTATACGCATTGGACCTTAGGGCAAGATTTGGAATATTTCTTTTGCATATACAAGATTAACGAAAACATACGTATTGAAGATTGTCATAATCTTCAAATTTGAGAATAAGGATCTCCAGAATTCATACTGTTTGATTCCAGTGATTATTATGACAGCTTTTTTTTAACACCTAAGATGTGCCTTACATTGGCAGCGTTTCCCCAAAGTAGAATCCCATAGATAATATGGCAGAGGAAGAGGGCATAATGAGCTGTTCTAAGGAATTCTTTAGTCATAAAGAGCTTAAGTTTCCTCAAAACAAACGAGGCATTTTGAGTTTGCCACTAAAGAGTCTCAATGTGGCTGTCCTATTTAAGCTTAGTCAATTTTCAAGTCAAGAAGCTTGACATAAGGATTATTAATATCACTATGCCTTGAATTAAGGCTACAGACAAGACTATTAGTTTTGTCAGGATTCATTAGGAGTCCATTAACACTAATCCACTCTTGAGCTTGATTGAGAATGTTGTCCATAAATTTAACAGCTTCAGTAGAATCACTTAAAGTGTGCAGGAAAGTCACATCATCAGCATACAAGCATACATGGTTAGATTAGTAGGAATATTACTATCAAGATCATTGACCCTCACAAGGAAAAGCAAAGGCCCAAGGGTGGAACATTGCAGAACACCCTGTTTGACATTCAGTAGGTTAGATTGTGTGCCATGGATGTTCACCAATTGTTTCCTGTTTGACAGATAGGACTCAAACACTTTCAGCGCAATTCCATCAATGCCATTATAATTAAGTTTTTGAATCAGTATGGAATGTGACAGAAAGTCAAAAGCTTTAGACAAGTCACATAAGGTAAGTGAAATTGAGTTAGAATTTTCATAGGCACTCAGTATCTGCTTAACAATAAAGGAAACAGCATGCACAGTAGATTTATTAGAACGGAAACCATACTGAGAGGGCAACAAGATATTATTGTCCTCAAGATAGGAATAGAGCTGATTTTTCATAACAGCTTCAAAACTCTTACTAAAAACAGGTATAACAGATATACGTCTATAACAGCGCATATCATTAATATCACCCTTCTTAAATATTGGTACTACCCTGGAGTACTTTAATTTCCCAGAAAAAGTACCAGATTGAAGACAAGTGTTGATGCAAATGGCTAAAGGTTCAGAATGAGGCAAATGATCTGTTTAATCAAAAAAATTGAAAGGCCAAAGATATCAATGCTCCTAGAGTTACTAAACTTCTGGAAAATTTTAATTACCTCAGCAGGAGTGACCCATATCCATTTTAGAGGTCCACAATGTACAGATAAGTTACAGAGCTTGTTGAAAACATTAACAGGTTTGAAATCAAATTTGGAGCAAATGTCTGAACAGATGTGGTAAAGTGTTCGTTGAAATTATCAGGAGTCAAGGAATGACTGAAAAGTTTTGTCTCAGAATCAAGTTAACCTTTAATCACCTTCCAAGTAGCCCTAGAGGTGTTATTTGATTGATTAATATAGTCAATATTAGCACTCCTTTTAGCAAGAATAATTTTATCCCTGTAGTCTTTCCTAACTATATTGTATTGTATTCTCACAGACTCAATGCTCGACTTAAATATTTGTGCAATTCAGTAATTAGGTTTATTATGGATTCAAGTTCATTAGTAAACAAATTATTACAATGCTTCTTTGGGTTAGAGCAAACTAAACATTTAAGAAAACAATGTTCAAATGCACATATCAAAGAAAATAAATAAATGTAAAAAATAAACATCAAAGAAAACAGAAAAATTCAAGTTAGCATCAGCATAAATTAATTCTCTAAACCATTTAATTTTTTATAACAAAGTTTTGATTTTGATAATACCATCATTATTAATGGATCTTCTCGATTTCAAACATGCCTTTGTAACAGAGTTAATTTTAACAGGAGAATAGAGAGACATTTCAATAGCATAGTGGTCTGACAGGGCAGGATTGACTACACTGACATTGTAGTCCTGATTACTACAATTGGTGATGATATTGTCCAGGCAGGAGGTATATCTTGATTTTAAGAGATTATCTAGAGTTAAAGTGTTATTACTATTGTAGTGCATGTCAACATTTAAATCACCACATATTACAATGACTAAGGAAAGCGGCTGCTGATGGTTATGTTATGTATAAAAAACAACTCCAGAACCATCAAAAAAAATTTCTTAAAATTAGGCATTTCTTTGCCGACCTCTGCCTGACGATGACTTTGTGGAAGTCGAAATACGTATAGCCCCTTTGCAAGTTATTTTTTGTGATGGTTCTGGAGTTGTTTTTTATATACATATTACAATATTAAGCTTATAACTAAGAAATAAGGATAAGACTTTCTCCAACTCACAGCATAGTGCAAAGTCACCACTGGGTGATCTGTAGATGGAGGCAATTAAGAGATGTAACTTTTTAATCACAACCGCAACTATTTCAAAATGCAGCTCAATACATTATTTGGAAAGGTTGATCGGTTTGTAGTCAAGATTTTCATTGACAAAGATACAAACACCACTGTGTTTCGCAGTCTCACAACAATACATTACAGGGACAGAGAAAGCATTAAGTTTGCAGGCATTAAGTTCGTCAGAATGAAGCCAAAGTTCGGTTACACAAAGGATGTCATAATTTTTTTTATGACAGCAGCTTATCACGTAGACACTGAATATTCAAGCAAAGGATTTCAGTAACAGTGAAAGGGTTAACCCTTGTGGAAAAGATAGGTGTGTCTTGTGGAAAAAATATCTGTTAATTAACACATTTTCTGACCAAAAATTAGGGTCTTCAAGCGATTCCTTCAGGCTCTCATTCACCGATACGCAAAATGAAGTGTACATACCTCTTGTTACCTTTAACTGCTTGATTTCAATGTATTCGCCATATATTTTACCTTGATAAATTTTTCAATCGCACTAACAGTAGTATCTTCTTTGAATCGCCATACATGAAAATGGATTCTTCTTGGTATACCAGTTATCTGCAACTTGTCAGCGTTTGCTGTCCCAATTATTGGTCTTAGTCTCGGTTGTCGTTTGTAGGTGACCGTCGTCTTCCCCGAATTCCCCACCCCCACCATTTTTCTCTCTCTGCTCCATTTGTTGTGGTTCTCAACTGCCGGGAGCACATTGGATGATTTTGTTGCTGCTGAATATGTTCTCGGTCTTTGTGGTAATTTTTCAGCATTATTGTTACGACAATGAGATGTAATAGGATTGTAATCAAAAAGTACCATGTGCGAATTCTTGACACTGAGATCAGTCTTAGATAGTGACGAGATTTCACCATTCATTTCAATACTCCAATGTCTTTATTGTGGTTATTAATAATATCAAAGCAGTTCAATAATTTGATCTGTAATTCTCTTACAATTACTAAAACTTCTTCTTGCTTTTTTTCCATTCCTTTCAGGGTATCGCAGGGAATATGCGAACGTTTGTTGCATCGGAAACATAAATGAGCATTGGAAACAGCAAAGTTAGCTACTGTTTTCGCTATTCCTATAAAATTATAATGAAAATATGATTCACAGCCAAAATCGCATTTCAAAGATAACTGATTATCAGTAATATTTTTGGAGCAACTGTCACAAACTAACAGCTCAGTCGCCATCTTTCCCAAAATTATCTATATCTATAATAAAGAAACTAAAACTTGTTATGTACTTTTATTTGATTATCAATTATATAATAAATACAATATTTTACATAATTTATTTTGACTTCAATTTATAATATTTGCAGTCTTTGATGAATTAGCACCATAAAATGCTATTCAAAGAGATCACAGATTCATTTGTGGCTTGATTACAACATAAGTCCTAGCACTTTTAAATAATTAGTCACAATTAAAAAGACATGGACATTAGCAATTAATTTCCTGAAACTGATTCTATGAATCAAGGAAAAAGCATAACTAGTGATCCTTTTCATTGAATATCAAACCAATAAAGCATTCAGAAACACTGTGAAAGCCTACGTGACTAAAGGAAAAATAAGGAAACATATGTGATTCAAGGAAGGAGCTTAAATCAATTCAATAAACAACCAGGTATAATTATCTTAATAATAATCTTATCCCTTTCACTTTAAGATACTCACATGATGGTTATCTTTATGCAATTTTCCATCATTGGCACAATAGAAATTGTTTTTAATAATGGGAATCTTTCCAGGTATTTCATTGAATGCAGCACTGTTCTGTAAAAAGATTTCAGGTATTGTAAATTTCAGGCCCAATGATGGATATAAATAAATATTTTTCATTATTGCAAAATTTACCAGCTTAGGGAAATATAAAATATTTTACCTTTGGAATCAACAATGTTACCCTCCAGATTCCTTAGAGAGATCAAGGCTTTGGCATTTTCTGCTTTTTCTAGCCACTGCTTAATCTGAAAGATTAGTGGATATCAGTCCAACTTTCTAAAGTATAATTAAAACCTTTAAATTTTATTATCAATTGACATTTAATTCTAACTTTAACATTTTTCAAGAATTGCAACAATTATTAAACTTAAAGCAGTAGATTAAAAATAAATTGTTTTCTACTAATACATTAGTAGAAAAAAATTTTTTCTGTGGTGATAGAGCTAGCACTGACTTAAGACCAACTAGTGAAACAAGGACAAAATGGAAAATGAACAAAATAGCTAAGGATAAGAAACGAAACATGAGACGTACACGTATAAAATGACTGCATCCCACATTATTCCATAGTTGCTCAAACCTTTGTGTGCAATAATAAGAGCCATTCCAAATGAAAATTTAGTTTAATTTTTCTCGTAGTTTGAAATTAGACTTTGTTTTTAATTTGTTCGTAACTTCGGATGGTCGTAAGTCGGACTTTCGTAAGTTGGGGAGCATCTGTAGATACGATGCAGAGATTAAGTAAGTAAAAATTTACCTGATTATGAAGCAAGTCTCTCCTGGGACCAGGAGGCTCTCCACTTAAAAGGGGCATCATAATATTAAGGGCACATTCGAATTTCTCCAAAGCAAGGCCATACTGTCCCTCAACCATATACTGCTCAGCTGATACTCCTATGTCAATTGCAGTGGCCAGGGAAGGGGTAACAGCAGCCATTTGTCCTGTTGAATACAGGAAATCATTTAAGATGACTAGTTATCTAAGAAAAAGGAAAATGCTACGTCAAATGCTTGCATCTTTAACACACTTCTGAATTCTCTTCAACTAGGTCACAAAGGAAAGACTGATGTAACGTCGATTTAATGCATTTTAAAATACTAATATTTACCAGAAAGGAGAAAATTCAGTTATCATAAAGAAAAAAATTACAAATTATGACAGTTATTGCTTAAATTGCTGATTGGAGAAAACTACCTCCATTTGTGCTTAAAAATGAATAATCTTCAAAAAGAGAAGTTGTCGTGTGACATAGAGTTCAAATGCAATGAAACCGTTTGGATAACCAAGATTACAACTAAACGATTTAGGTAGAAAATAATTGGTGAAAAAGTTTTGCACACAAAAGCGTTAAATTAAAGAAAAACCACTGTCCCAAATAAAAAGGCAGATTAACATTACTAACCAGTGGTATAATCTATTATGCTTCTATATGATGATGCTTCTCCGGATTCATTCATATATACGAGTAAAATGTAGCTTGCATACTGCAAGCAGATCAACAACACTAATATCATAACGGCATTATATCGGGACTGTCCCGGAAAGGAAAAAAAGGATTGAAAATATTCTGAAAATTCGCTGCAATTTAATCGTCTGGTATCGAACCCGGGTCTTTTTGGTGAAATTTCTATGCAGCACATCAGAAGATCATCTTCTCTAAATACGTGTGATAATTCAAGCAGAAATATTGGTTGCAACTTCCTCAAACGAAGACCTTCTTTTCACAAATGTTAATAGCTCTCTGGATACGAACCAAGGACGATCTAGGAAATATAAAATATGTTTCCGCATTGTATCTATAAGTTCTATATATATGCCGAATTTCAAGTTTTAATATTATTGGGAAGGGGTTCAAAATAATTCTTAAAAATCGGATCAGTGACTGATTGTAGAGACGCCTGGTGTCGAACCCTGGACGTATTGGAAGCTGTAAATGCACAAAATGACTTGCTAGGACTTGATCTAATTTCATACAAAGTTTGAAGTTGATAGCATGCCGGGAAATACCTAAATTTTGTTTCCGTTATCTCCGTAAGAAATGCATTGAGAAGTGCAAATGACCCTCTGGGATCGAACCAAGGACCATCAGCGAACATGTAAAATTTGATTATGAAATATATTCGCGATATCTATCCACGTGCCGAGTTTTATGTTTCCATGTTATCGGGAAAGGATCCAAAAAAAATCTTCAAAATCGCCGCAATGCATTTTAAACGGCCGATTTTTGCCCCGACCTAGCATCGAACCAAGGATAATATTCGTAGATGTCTTTATGCTTTTCTTTAGATATCTTTGGCATCTAGCGATCCCTCCAATTTCAACTCTCTACTTTCCCGGGAAGTGCACCAAAAAAATTTTCGAAAATCCCCGCCATGTATCCTTATGGAGAAAATCGTGACTTTGGGGCCTTCTGGAATCGAACCCATGACACCGAGGTTCAATGTCAGCTTTTTCCTGGAGGTTACACGTTATGGCCAGTACGTCGTAAAAATTTCAAGTCAATGACGCTTTTGGTTTAGCCTGTGAATTTGTATCCTATCTGGGTATATATATGAATGAATCCGGAGAAGCATCTATATATAATAGATATAGCTATATAGATAGGATACTAATTCACAGGCTAAACCACAAGCGTCATTGACTTGAAATTTTTTCGACGTATTGGCCATAACGAGTAACTGCCAGAAAAATTGCGATTTTGAACCTCAGTGTCATGGGTTCGATTCCAGAGGGCCCCAAAGTCCCGATTTTCCCGTTTAAATGCATTGCTTTGATTTTCGGGAATTTAAAAGAAATACTTTCCGGATAGATAGAGAATCAAAACTCTAAGAGCCTATATATATGAGCATGATCTATCAAAAACATAAATTACTTATACAGAAAATATCCTGGGTTCGATGTTAGGACAATGCAAAAATCGGCCATTTAAAATACATGGGAGTAGTTTTTAATTAATTATTTTGATAAACTTATCGAAATGATAGAAAATTCATGCTAAGCAAGAAGATGTATGGTAAGAATTGGTTTCAGAAAAAAAATTTTATAAGACCGTACTATTCCTGGGTTTAATGCCAGAGCACAATAACTTTTCTCTCATAAGGAATATAAGGGAAAAGTTGGACGTTGTTTGAGGCAGTTACAGCCAATATTTTTGCTTGAATTTTCACACATAGTTAAAGATGGTGATCTTCTGTGAAGCTGCATAGAAAGTATTACCAGAAAGACCCGGGTTCAATGCCAGACGATTAAATTGAAGCGAATTTTATGGATATTTTGAATCCTTTTTTTTTCTTTTGAGGACCGTCTCGATATGATGCCAACTTGAAATTCGTGTTGTCGATCTGCTTGCAGTATGCAAGCTACATTTTACTCATAATATATACATATAGACACTTTAAAAAAGTACAAATTAAAAAAAATTAACTTAACAAATTCATATGCTCACATTTAAATATATACTGGAATGGACGTAAATTCACAAGACACGGCATTATAAAATTATATAACAGGATAAAACAAAGAAATATAAAGGAAAACATATGAATGAAAACGTAAAAAACTTACCACTTTTCCCTCCAGAATCCATGACTTCACCACAAAACTCTATACGGTGCTCAAAAAAAAAAAAAATACACTCAACCACCAACGAACCACATTAACTGCTTCCTAAGACAGTACTAAGACGCTGAACAAAAAAGATCTATCCTGCAAAGCTGAGCTCCGCAGTTGGCCAGCAAACATAACGGGAATCATGCCTTGCTGTCAAGGCATCCGCGCCTCAGCGTAGGGTTGGTTGAGTGGGTTAGGACAAGTTTCTTCAAACATCTCCTAACCCATTTTATTACCTTCTTGTTTCCATTTTCATTATGAATCAAATTGATTAATACTACAACAAGACAATCGGCTTTCATTTTCGGTGCATTTACAAATTATGGGGTCAGAGCAATATGAATATAAGTATCATCAATTTCTAAACAAATCCTGAATGACTCTTTCAATAATGCACACTTAAAAAACAATAACAGTTACTAATGTATATTGTATCGACTAAAAATTTAATGGAATGGAACTTGTTCGGAAATTTCACTTACTCAATTTCGTAAAAGAAGAAGTAGTATAAATTGCCGACTCCACTGGATTTTGGGGCTTGCAAGAAGGCTGCAACCCGTATATCATTCGTTTTAGGTCTTCAGCTCTACTTATGTAATCGTCAACTCTGACCCTTAATAAAGTCCTTTTCTGAAGATCAGTCTCATCTAGAAGAATTTAAAGACTTGTATTGGCAATCGTATCACAATGAAACACATGAATAAAAAGCAGGAAAAATTAAGAAAATTTTAAACATCAATACACTAAGAAAAATATATACAATACAATATACAATCTCAAATTGCAACATAGTCACCCATTCATACAAACAACAAATTTCATTTGGTCTTTTGCATGTTTGTTAGGCATAAACTGAAGCTAATAGGCTGGAGAACTTCCAAACTTACATAGTCAAATAAATACAGGGTGGCCGCAGAGAGGGATGTTGAAAAATCAAGGTCATTTCAAGGTTTTTCTAGGTCATGTCGAGGATTTTTCAAGGTCAAAATACAGTTTTAGGTTTTTATTCAATTCTTCAATTGAAATTTGGAATTTATTCCAACAAAAAAAAAAGGTACAACTTTCAAACTTTAACCGGAAATTAATTTTCACAAGAATCAGCGGCACAAATGGAGATGGTTGTTTATGTACGAGGTTTCGGAGTTTTCGCATAGGTAGTGCTGGTGCCAGAATTTGAATGAGTGGTTTATTTCGGATTGAATCAGGATAATGAGTTGGATCAGGATTTTTCAAGGTTTTGCAAAAAAATCAAGGCGTTTTCAAGGTTTGTCAGGGTCAGCAAAAATTCTAGGTTTTTTCAAGGTTCTCAAGGTTTCAAGGTCATGTGGCCACCCTGTAAATATTGCATATAGATAAAGATCAAATTGTTTTATAATACCCTGTGACCTACACAAATGAATAAAATATGTACATACAATACAATAAGTCATTTTTGACTGGCTTTCTTGAATTTCATCCGGGTCAACTTAAAATGATCATTGAGAATGTAACCCAGTAGTACTGCAAACTATAAATTACCATTGATGAGAGGAATGAAATATCGAAGTGAATCACAGTATAATTTAAATGCTTCCTCCCAGTATTTTTCAGTATCCTTCTGGACAGCCTCCGTGACAAGGGCTACTGCCTTTTGATATGATTCCTTGGAAGGCATATGCTCCAAATCAAGGAATGGATGATTAAAGAAATCTTCAAACTCTATTCTTGAATTAGGATCATGCTGTAAGAGTCTAAGCAATAAATCACGACATTCGCTGGAAATAGCTGCTCCAGGAGGTATCTGAAAATTAAGAAACGCCTATTCAATGCTGATCCAAAAGTTACAGTTAACAATTGATAAAGCAACAAGCAAAACAAGCTATGGTGCTGTGTCACCGAAACCGGTAAACAGCTATATTAAAATTGTGGAATTAGTACAAGTGTGTTGTGTTTCATTTTTAGTGTTTTTTGAACAATTGATAAATTTACGAATTGAATTTTGTAACATATAAGATAATATTACAGAGTTAGTACAGTAATCTACACATTTTAAAACAGCAATTAGACATTTCTCAAGATTATAATCATTCAAACAAGAAAACTAACAGTTTGCTCAAAAATTAGAAAGATAATATTTCAATGTATATTGAAACAGACAGAGGAGCCTGAAATTTCTTGGGAGTCAAAAATAACAATATAATAACAGATAAAAATGTAAGTCCCATGGTGTCAATCATCTATGGATTTCATTTCCAACATATCCTACTTTAATCCCTAAGAGAAGTACAGTAGAGGATCGTTTATCCAAACATCTAAACAACGAACATATCCAAACAACATTTCACGATAGATAAACAGTAATTTTGAATGCCACCCCAATGCATATATCTTGTGCTGATCTTTTGAAGGTGTGCACGAGTAAGTATTTATATTATATTAATTAACCTTCTAAATGGATAAAAATAAGAAGTAAACGTGTCCAGTAGCTAGTTCAAGCGCTGGGCACATCAAGAGAAAAAGACAGGTGCTGACGTTACAGCAAAAAGTGGACATAATAAACAAACTAGATCGTGGTGTCATTTCATCCAATCTTCAGCAGGAATACAATATTAGCAGGAAAACTATACATGATATAAAAACAGAAGGACCGATTTCTTCAATTTGTTGCAGAATCTGACTCAAGGTAGTCATTTCGAAAAGAAAAACCTTATGGGGACAGTCATGTATAGTTTTCTTTAAATTAAAGTTTTCAATAATATTTATGTGCATTATCGTCACTTATTTCGTACTGTAACCCTTCAAGGCTTTTTTTTTTCAGTTCCTTTTTCTCATTCAGGTTAAAATACCTATAATCGGAACATGTCCTTTATGCGAACCAACCTCGGTCCCGAAAAGTTCGGATAGATGATCCTCTACTGTATACTAAAATATATTTCTATGATGCAAATAACATCTGAAAAAAATAATGTCATTTGTAATGCTCAATGATTTTATGGAGAGTAAATAAACATCTCCTTTAGATGATTATCTTCATAATTTTGAGCATGAGATCAGCATATTATTTTGAATTTTTCAAACATTTGAAATTGTAAGTTTTCACAGCAATTTTACACATTAGTATTTTTAATAGTAATTCATAATAAATGCATTTCTGGTTAGTTAAAACTTTTTTATACCTTTAATTGGAAAGTATACAACATTGTTGGTAAAATTTATTTGAAAACTTAGGGCATTTTATAATTATTACAATATCTTTTAATGTATTGAGATTTTCTAAATACCATTAAACTTTTTCTCCAATAGTTAATTTATTGTCAAAGCATTAAGAATCTTCCAACTGCTGTAATGAGATGAAAGTGATGATGAAATTGCAATTAATATCTGCTGTGCACAAACAACAACTAGTCAGGTTTTATCAGCAGAGGGAGGAGACAGTTTCTACATTGTCCAATTTAAATAGTGACAAAATTTTGAGTAAAGAGCGATAATAAAATATAAAATTAAACAGAAAAATTAATTTAAAAAAAGTGATACACTATATTTCTAGCAAAGTCAATCAATGAAAATATACCATATAAGTTGTTCTCAAACTTGATTCGAAGAAGATATCCTTTCATGCAGTATAATAAACCTATAACTTTATCTTAAGATAAGCTAGAATAAAAATATTATATGAAAAATAATCCACTGTTACCATAATATTTTCCATCACTGCTACTCAACAAAAGCGTTGTATGTAAAACTAATTCCTCACACAGTAAATGATAAATAATTAACTCAAAGCATGTACATTAGGGTGTCCCAAAAAAATCAAAGTAATTTTTTTCGAACGCATACCCTCTGTTTTTTTCTATTTGGCCTTATTAACTTACCTAATAAATATTATTGCGATTGGATTATGGTAACCCGTGCCAACTCAATGCCAAGCAATTTCGAGAAATGAAAATTTGTACCGACACGGGGGACACCAGGTTAATGGGAAATTAACAAATGGATTCACACGAATTTTTCAGGACACGTTTTTTGTTTAAAAATAGTGGACATGTGTCAGGCTGTTTAAGTCAATGGGCTTTTGTTTATAAAATATTAGCAACTGAATATCGGAGTTAGGCAACCACACCATACACATATATTGCTATATAGATCTCGAGTTAATAGGAATGTATTTTCTTCCATTTCTTTCTCTGATAACTTATTTTTTGCGATTAAATATCATTTTGATATCTTCCAAGCATTCATTAATTTAAGTTTATATTTATTCTATTATTTACATATAACTTCGTACAGTGGGCTAGAATCGAAAAAGGCTGGCCAAAAATACAAAAGTGGATTTTGTTTGTGTGAACTTTGATACTTCGCTTAGTTAATGATGAATAAATTTCATATACAGCCATTACTATTATTATTAAGTAAATTACTTTGATTCCTGCAAATTAAATTTACACAGGGGGTTGAAGTCGACCTAATTTTCAGAAAAATGCCAGTCAAAGAGTTTTTGCAAAATTCTTAGTCAAAACCGCAAGCACTATTTACGAATTGGTAGCCTTTTTTGTATGGGCGCCAGCTATCAAATCCTAAATATTGAACCTAAGTATCACTGGTTCAACCTCGCATAAGAATCTACTTACAGATATTACCATTGCTTTCTTTTAAATTTTCAAAGTTCAACTGTGTTCTTCCTTAACATGCGGTTCATTGTATGGTAAGTTAAATAATTAGATAAAGTAGTTTTCTCCTTAGTTTTCTGTTTAGATCATAATTTTTTTAACTTACTTTTTCTTGTTTTATTTAAGAGAAAAATATGTACAACTTCATTTCATTCTGAAGCAAGTCATTATTCGATCGTCTTAAAATTGATGACAGTTTTCTCCTCGAATGTCCTACTATGTGGTCAAATGATGCTTCATTTAAGAAGCCAGAAAGAAGGTTTCAATGCTGAGGGAAGTGTCCGATACAGCAAATACAAGAACACCGGAAGATTTATCCTGACTATAAAATGCGAACTTTCAAAAGTAAATTTCAAGAATAATGTTTTCATACATGTTAGATAGTAAATATATACGATTTGGATATATTGCGGTTTTTATTTACTAAATAAACATTGAGTTCTGGAATCCTTCCATAATATATCAGTACAAATTATCATTTCTCATCTTTGGCATTGAATCGGCACGGGTTACCATAACTCAATCTCAATAATATTCATTATGCATGTTATAAGGCAAAACAGAAAGAAATATAGGGTATGAATATTTAAAGTTGCAATAATATGGAAGAAAATAAATTCTTATTAACTCAAGATCTATATAGCAATATATGTGTATGGCGTGGTTGCCTAACTCTGATATTTGGTTGTTAATATTTTTATAAACAAAAGCCCATTGAGTTAAATGGCCAGACGTATGTCCACTATTTTTAGGCAAAGAACATGCCCTGAAAGATTTGTGAGAACCCGTTAGTTAATTAGCCATTAACCTGGTGTCCCCCTTGTCAGTACAAATTTTCATTTTTCGAAATTGTTTGGCATCAATTCAGCACAGGTTACCACAATCCAATCAAAATAATATTTACTAGGTAAGTTTATAAGGCCAAATAGAAAAAAAATAGAGGGTATGGATAATTGAATTCGCAAAAAAGTTTTTTTCCATTACGTCTTTTGGGACACCCTAATGTACAGCCATGTGCAAAAAAAAAACTTTAAATTCCCTAGGCTATATAAGGCTAAGGATTAAAGCTTTTTTGTACATAGCTGTACATTCAGAAAGCTTAAAAAGAAAGTTAGGTAAAATTGAACATAACCTATTATTTACCTCTATTTTCATTCTTGATTTAATTTTTTCAGCTAATTCTTGGAAATTCTGTGAGGAGTATGGAGCCCTTCCAAAAAGACACTCATAGGCAATCACTCCCACAGACCATAAGTCCACTCTTGCATCATATTTAGCATCCATGATCATCTCAGGAGCCATATAGAGAGGAGAGCCTCGCAAAGAGCTTTTGTGATCATCATCCGACATCATCTGAGCAAATCCAAAATCTACATGCAAATGAAATCTATCAAAAGTCCTCCAATTGAATCATAAAAATTATAATATACAAGTTTAAAATTCTGATCTGCTCAATTTTGACAAGATTTGAGAAGCATATGTGAAAACTATTATATAATCTCAGAGTTATATTCCGTACTGAAATATATATTTCAATAACAGGCATATTTGAAGTCATATCCACATAACAAGCAGACTAAGGACTAATATTTTGGGCCATAATTTTATGCAACAGTTTTAAGAAAAACATTTATAAAAATTTTCTCATCTTCGATTCCTTCCATTTCAGTTTTGTTAGCAGTAAAGCATGAATATTATATGAAGAAATAATTTCAAAATGTAACATTTCATGGAAGAAACGATGAATTGTTTACTTCAATATCAAATATATACATACTTTCTAAACAATTGGAATATGGGGAATTCTGTAAGCTGAAGCATACATTTGTGATTAGTGATATGAGAATGGTAACAAATACGAACAACTTTGAGCAATGGACATTTCAATTCCGTATTATTAATGACAACTTCGATTCAATGAAAATACAAGTAGATTTGAACAACATTAATCTTTTCTTTCAAAGATTTGATGCAAAGTAATTCAAATACTATTTCAAGTAAGAATAGTTAAATTATTCATGACCTTTCGGACAACAAGTGAGAAAAATTTATCAGATCAACATTGACAATTTATTTAATACATTATATCACATATCGAATAATTTACCAGTAGATTCTATATCAACTGTTTTCCTGATTTAAGAGTAATTTAGTTTGGTTTCACTGAATTAAAATGATAAATGCTTTTGTATTGCTAATTATAATAACAAGGACTTCTTTTAAATATGCCATAGTAAAATAAATTGACATACCTGCTAGTTTTAACTTAGGATTTGATTTTGAAGTGAGCAACAAATTTTGAGGTTTTAAATCCATATGACAGACATCATTTGAACGCAAGTACTTCAGAGCAGAAGCCAGTTGTTGAAGAAATCTTTTGCAAGTAGCTTGCGGAAGTTTATGCCGTTTTTGAATAAAGGTGGATAGATCGCCACCACCACAGTATTCCATCATGATATAAATATTCCTAATCATGATTTAATACGAGAGTTGAAATTAATATTGATTAGAAGCATGAAAATTATGGCAAGCATTCAAACTCAACAGTTCGTCCTACCTGGTATCCCAGGAAAAATCTTTCATCTCCACAATGTGTTCATGCTTTAACTTTTTTAAGAGAGTAATTTCAGTGATGATATTATCAATTGCAGAACCTAGCAACTTTGTTTTTTCAACACATTTTACAGCAACTACTTCTCTGCTCCCTTCCTGATAGACGAAACATACACAAATATAGAGCGAAAAGTAAAATTGGTAAAACTCTCGATGAAGACTGTTTGAGAGAAATTCTATATCTCCCTTACTACTACAGATTTCCATCAAATATCATCGAAATTATGCTAAATCTAGTGGTTTAAAAAACGTAATGTCCAAACTGTCCTCATCGAGAATTTTACCGTAAAATTTACAACACCATAATCACAAACATTAAGATATACCTTTCTAAATGCTTTAAAGACAGTCGAATAACTACCAGAGCCGATTTTCTCCACGAAAACATATCCTTCAAGGTGCGGCAAACTCATAACGACTAATTGATATCTAATTTTTGTCGATACAATGAAATACTCTTTCACAAATTGTAAACATTTCCTTTTTCGACAGAGCTAATGACACTTCATCACTCAATCTCATTAAAATAGTAGAATGTCACCCTCACAGTCGTAATCCTAAATAGACTAATTCACGAAATTGGGTCAATTTTAGGTCAACAGCTCATAGTTTAGAACGGTGGAACTTCGAAAAGTTAAAAACGAAACTACTGCACCGAATCGTCAACCTGCTGGGGTTCCCTCCTACCAATTTTCCTTATTTACACACATCCTATACATCTTTCTAGTCCACATGGGAGCGGGTACATCTGCCATCTGTTAGCTTTGGGTAGAACCGGGTAGAACTTAATCAATTTAACGCTTAACTGAAATTTGAAGCCAAGCATACGAAGAAATCTCGTTCACCGTAATGCGTGAATTCGGTTATCTTAGTTTTATATTTATTTACGCTTTCTTTAAATTGAACAAAATAATTTAACCCATCGGTGGACAAAAATGAGGGCTTTAAATAATCTCCCTTAGCTCCCGCTCCCTTAAGTTAAATGTAGAAAAATTATTCCAAAGTTACTTCTCCTCAATTCTAAGTTTTCATACTTACTAAAGACAGCCCATCATGATAATTTGGATGGGAAAATTTGAAACAGTATGATAAAAATCAAATAAATTTCTGATGCACCTGTTCCAAACTTTGAATATGGTCTTTGTAATAGAGAGACCATATGCAGCATATGTATTCAAGGACAGGTCTAATAAGAGTGGAGTACAGTAACATAATACAATTAACATTTTGAAAATCTCTGCTAAATCTTAAAATAAAACCCAATATTCTTGAGGCTTTAGCTTTTATCAAAAAAAATGTAAATGAAAATTTAGTTTGGAGTCGAAAATTACTCTATCAACTCTTGTTAGAGATTAATAACCCAAAATGTAATTAAAATATTTTTAGGTAAAAGGTTAATGTCACTCCAGAAGAAGTGTTTAAGCTAGATTCTAAGGTGTGGCACTCGCTAATTGATTTAAAATGTGAAAATCTTAAGATCAGCATATAGCAGGAATGTAATAGAATTTTTTTCACAAATATCATTAATGAATAAATTAAATAATAAGGGACCTAGGTGAGAGCCTTGAGGCACCCCAGATGAGACACAATATACCCTGGACTTAGATTTATTAATTTTAATATACAGTTTGTGATTTGTTAAATAGCTTCCCGCAACCCAACTCAAGAGATTCCCACCCATACCCTCCAATTTCTTTACCAATGAAATATGATTTAACTTATCAAATGCTTTACTGAAATCTAAATAGATAACATCAGTTTGTTCCTTATGTTCCATGGTATCCACAATGCATTTCGGTAGGATCATTAGACTAGCATTAGTGCTTTTACGTTTGTGGTTATTCATTAGATATGGTCTTTCCAGTTGGGTTTGTTATGTTACGCTGCATCTTATTATTTCTACCTCTAGTACAGCTCTTATATTAAAGTTTCTCTGTCGCTCTGATTTTGCACAGACATGAAGAATCCTCCAGGAACCTTATAGGTTTCCAGCATAATCCTTAGGTCTACTTTTCTTCGTGAATAAAATTCAAAACCTTACCATAATGAGGGCCGAGGCACAATCTTATCATACTACCTGATACCTTTTACAGCATTCTGAAACGGTGCTGCAGATTCTTTGGAATCTGATAGTCCTGGAGATATCCTTATCCTTCGCATGTTTAATATCAAACCTTAATAAGTTTAAATATAATCCAAGTTCTATCAATCTACAGTCAATAAAAATTTTAGATCCGACATGTTCACTTCCTTTGATTATATTAGTTTTCTTCACCGAAAATGTTAAATCAAACATATCATTATTTCATTTTTATGGAAAAGTTCCCATTGAGCACTTGACCCATATTTATAATATGCTCTCAATCTCTTAGTTAATAGCAATTTTTTCATCAGCAAACAACAGATTTGACTTAGGGGAAATACACATTATCATCACGCCTGTCTATCACCCATTATATCTACTGCATCTTTAACCAAGAAAACGATAAAATTAACAATATTTTAATCATAAGAATAGATACACAGTATTTTAAATCATTCCCTCTCTTCCTCAGAAGAAGATTTACTAATTGGAAATTGTTACAAGATATGACGAGGAAACACTGATAACATTTTTAAACTTGGACTTCCAATAAAATTATGAATTCCTCATATGAACTGTCTAGTTGTATTTTGTGTGCCTGGAAGAGTACCAAATGTGTAAAGGTGCTCAACATCATCTTGCGTGATTGTGTGGGATTAAGTGAATTTTTCTCTTATTTTTAACTATGAATATAAATTTAACAAGTTAGAATAACATTTAAGCAGTAATGTAAACATTTTTTTCCTTTGAATGTAATTATTTGCCCCTTAACAAAAGTAAACTAAATGAGACATCTGTGTACTGTGAACAATTACCCAACCCAAAGAGCATCTTTGTGAAGCTTCATCAAGAAATGGTTATAACTTAGTCAAAGAAAATTAGAAAGCAACCAACTTCTTTCTGTGACTTGAGTTTACATGAAAAGTTAAATTTACACGTATCGTATTAAATGAATTACACCAATAGACATGTGAATTGTAAGATCAAAAATTTCATATTACACATACTTTTACATGAGGAGTTTCAAAGAATTAACGGATTAACAGTCGCAAGTTATTGCTTGTTTATTTTATCCAAGATAACATATCCTAGACATTGTTTTACATTATTATTAATATTTACAAAGTAAATGGAAGATGTAATCCACATTTCACTCACATCACTTCTACTTGTAGTTTTTAAGCCACTGTTTTCGATGCAAGGTAACACCTCTTCGGTCAAAAGAAAATCAACCACCACATCCTTCTCTTACAAAGAACACCTCTTTCTTGCTGCACCAAAATAGTTCCAAAAGGAACATTCGACGCACATTCACAGACATCTACATTGAAAATATCTTAAATTTTATGAAATGTATTCCCCCCAATATATTAATAGAAAGAAAATAAATTTGCACAACGTTTAAACACATTACATAAAGTAAATTATTTCCGAGTAAACCGGCTTACTAGGGAAAATAAGTACCAATGACATTCACTCTTGCTGTATTACGATTACCTGAGTAATTTTAGATGGTAACGATCACTGTATTTTAAATGGACATCTCTCTGCGAAATCACACGTACATAAACAGTTGCTCTTCTTAAAAATATGATTTTCCAAATAATAGAAAATGTAAATTATTTCAAACAGAATAGTTGTCAAAGTGGATGAGTTCGTACATGGTGGAACGAGTCTCGATGTATCTTTTTACTTGACATACTTTTCCATGAATTTGCGATGAAATTCCGATCTTAATGAATCATTTATAAAGCGATCTTTCTTCTTCTCTGGTTCAGATCGTGCGCAATTCTTGAATACAACATCATCATCCCATCTTCGTTTCACCTAATAGATAAAAAAAAATAGCGAATCACTGACAGTATACCTTAAGGAGCATGTTTTAAGAACTAAAATCAATTTAAGATATTAGCTACAGCACAAACAGTGATATTATATAAAAATGATCATTGATAAGAGTAATTCAAGGTTAAAAAATACTATAAAAGATGAAATCTACAAGAAACTAAGTTTTACTACATCATAAAATAAGATATATTCTTGGCTTATAGGGTACATGAAGAATTGTTTGGCTTTCCACTGGGTTTGGTACTGCACTGATTAGTAGAAGGGTATCCAAAAGCATTTATATATGTTAAGTATCAGCACCTGGCTAAAAGGGCTAAACCGATACTACGAAAAACTTTCAATAATTGGTATACCCTAAAACTCCTAATAAGACTGGGACAACTTACTTTAAGGTCCGGTTTTGATGCTTGTGGAGCATAATGAAGAAGAGGATTGCCACTTAATATGTTCTCCATTCTTATACGTTCCTCTTCTTGTCTTCTTTCGACTTCTTTCCTGGCTTGTTCAGCAGCTCTTTCCTTTTTTATACGCTGAAGTTCAGCCAACAGAGCAGCGGTATCCTCTTCATCTCCATCATCATCATCGTCACCAGAATCATCATTGTCAAGAGGGTCATCAGCATCCAAACTAGCGGCTGGAACTTGGTCAGTTCTCGGTCTTCGAGCAGGTGGTCCACTGCTTACAGCATTGCCACTGTAACGAGAAAATGTCTAATTAAAATGACCAAGAATTGAGAATCTATGAAAATTAAATTTTTTCGTTCTCTGTATATGAAGCATACATCATTCTTTACATTACTAATTATTTACATAACAGCTACAGAGATAAATTGTTAGTAGTAAATTATATTTCTAAGCATAGAAAATGGTAAAAAAAATGCTTACGATGTGATAGCTTCTCTTTGATCAAGTGGTCGTTTGCCCTCTCTTGACGGTCCCTTCTCTCGATCTTCAATTTCTTTACGAAAATCTCTACTTCTTAGCTCTTCGGTTGTGCCTTGTCCATATTCCCTGATAAAAAGATCATAAGTAAGGTAAAGAAATTCATTCATACAGAATTAAAATAAACACTTTAAATCACCTCTACCTAAATTTTAATTTTGTATGCGATGGTAGATCTCTACTTGAATACTGCTTAGATATAGCACTTAAATCTTTCTCGCCTCGACCCTGGCCACCTCGCGCCGGATCAAAAGTTGGTCTGGCAGCTGTTGTCATTTCGGGTCAATTATGGAACAAATTAAAGCGAAATCTGATGAAAAACAGTTACAAGCAATGCTCCAAGGAAAACAACGAACTCATAACATATATCGAATCGATTGAATCATATATTGAATCGATTGAATCATATATCGAATCGATTGAATCATATATCGAATGGTGTTATCAGGAAGGCCAACCATTGAATGTAGTAAATGTAATTTTTGGGAAATTTCAGGAGTGACATGAATAGTAGGAAATATATTGCAATAAATGTTATATATTCGTACGAAACTCTTTAGATATCTCATTGTTTTTATTATCTCCGTAAGATCGGCGCATTACCCTAGCAATCCGAGTTATTAGGTACCTAGATATCCAGTAAAAAAACATTAAGATTGATTTTAAAGATCTTGCTAATAGTGATCACATGATCCAATTATTTATACTTAAATTAGCATTAATCATCAAGGCAATTTTGTTTCATCTTCCACGATATAACTAATTTGGAGCTTATTTACCGTTAGATACATTCTCTCACTGACAACATTTGGTGTGCTTATTTTCCCACCAGATATTCTCATATTACAATCTACTTAAAACCTTTCGCATTGTAATGTTCACCACGTGAATTTTTGTAAATTTATCGGGCAAAATTTTGCAATAGGTATGGCAATATTTGGAATCATTCTTTTTAGAAATGATTTCCATAGACTCAGATTAAATTTTGTTTAACTCTACCAAGAAAACAATGAAGTTCTTCCCCCTCAAGTTTAGTCATAGACAACATATTGTATAACCTGAAAAATGAATTTCTTATTCCTAATAAAGATTTCTACTATGCACAGTGTTTTTTCCTCCATTTGCCTTTGTCATAGATACGTTGTGGGACCTAAAAGATCTCTTTCATAAATATATTTTTCCTTATGAAGCTGTTACGACTATGCATGATCTTTTTATTCCCTTTAGTTTTGAGTTTCTCAATCTAAGTACCAATTCTCATGAAATGTATTGAATTTCCAAAAATAAGCTGATCCAGATACAGTATTTTTAGGTTGGGGACTTATTCCTGAAATAAACTATTTTGACCACACTGTCAAGGGTAAAACTTGTCATGATTTGAGGCTGAAAATGACTTGTGATGAATCATGGATCAAATAATCAACATTGAAAGCAAAATATTTATCAATGGCTATTTTCCATAACAAAGATCCTCGAGATCAACGTAGCTTCAACATTTCGGGGTTATTTTGCTTTTGTCACCTCTTAGACCAGTTATGTCAGCATTTTTAGCTTAGGTTTGAGTTACTTGAAATTTTCCATAAAAAATAATTTACCACTAAGCTTTAACATAGAAACAGGAAATCTTTTATGTGCAAAGCTCTGCGAGTAGTATGAAAAACAAATCTCTTACATTCATTTTGTAAAGTAGTTACTCCCTATAGAAAGCCAAACAAGAATTTTTCACAAAATTAATGCTAAAATGAAGATCTTCTTGGGAAACCACAACTTAAAATTATAAAGATGGGAAAGTGGGGCTTTTCTTAGAGTAAAAGTATGAAATCAAGGAAAATTCAATGTCTCTTTACCAGTTTTCCTTTTAACCCCAAGATTGTGAAAAAGAAGAATAACAATGACAGATATTATAGGATAAATAATACAATATACACAGTTTCTTAAAAAGGTTAAAGCAATTAAGTATTAAACCACATACAATATAATAATCTTTTATTTACACTCCACACAGCACACATTGTTTACCCAGCCATTGCCCTTTTCTCAGGTTTTGTTCTCTTTTTTGAAAAGGGAATGGTAAAAACAAAAATATACATATATAATAATAGTGCAACAAACAAATAGGGTGCAACTATTTTCCACCCTTAATACACAGCACAAAGAAGACAAGCTCTTGCAAAGTAAAGAGCTGGTCCCAGGACTCCCACAGCCACTCAGTCGCCATTCATCTAAAGGAAATGTGTCCAATTGAATTAAAATTAACACTATAAGAAAAATCACAACAATAAAGAGCCAGCCTTATAGGATTTTTAAACAACCTCATCTCCCCTCTTACAACTTGCAAATCAATCTTTCACAAGATACATGCCCAAGGAAAAAGAAATAATTCCTCCCGACTGAAAAATAGCGTCGAGATGACTGGAAGGAGATTGAACATCTCAAGGATTTGATGCATCAAAAGGAACAGTATAAAGCAATATGTACCATCAAAAGTACCCCTCAGTTACGAAAATCTAAAAACAGGATAGATGATAGACTTGAGTAGCGGCAGGCAGGTGTCTTATAATAGGGAAAAGTAGATCAGTCTTTTCTGTGTTGACACTCCTCAAATCATCATTTAAAAGATACCGAGTAAAATTGTGATATTAAGAAAAGAATGTGGAGTAAAATGTTAGATAAAGAGAAAAAACAATTTCATCCATATTTAACAACGAGAGGAGCTACGTAATAGAAGAAGAAGACTGAAATAAAGAACTGAGAAAGAAGGCAGGCTTTTAGAATACTTTAAGCTATGTCCTGTAAGGTAAGGCAGAGTATCATGAAAGATCAGAAAGCAGGCTGCTGCAGATGAGCTTCAGAGAATAGTATGGCATTAAAGGAGGTTGCTTTGGATGTAATTCCTAAACTCGTAGGAAAATATATAATCTCTCCTTTGAATTCCTCTATCCAGCCCATTTTATTAGTCCAGTCAAAATGAGTTTCACAGTTCAACAGTAAGGCCAGCTCTATCTCTGAATAGGTTTCACAGTGACTGTTCCTGAGAATTCGACTGATCAGGCTGCTTTGTTTCATCTGCATCTTCTTCCTTCTTCTCCTGCTCTTGATGCTGAGGTGCCTCCTCACTTTGTTGAGGCTCTCGAGTTGTTGGAACACTTGATGGCTGCGATTGTTGTGTTGTTTGTTGCTGAGGAAGTTGGGTTTGTGGCTGTTGAGTTTGTTGCTGGGATTGCTGAGGATATTGTGCCGGCTGCTGCGGAGGTTGGGGCCGAGGTTGATATGGTGGCACATTCTGCGCTTGAGCTTGTTGAGGTCTCTGAGGTGGCGGTTGAGGGAAACGGAAGTATACCACAAGACCCATGAGCCCAACTAATGCAGTGATGAGGAAGAGATCCCAGTTAGGACCAAGGGTCTGGTCCAAATCAAGTACCTTCATCCAGTCCACCCAGTTGCTCTGGAAATTTAGGAAATAAAATACAGGATTATGCAAATATGCGTTACAGAGGTGGTATAAGCACATCAGTGTGGGTATATGTGCTTCAAAAGATACTATCAAAACCACTATCATTTCAATTACCGTATCTACCCAAAAATAACGCACCACCAAATGTAATGCATATCCCAAAATTCTAATGTCGGAAATAGATAAATCATTTGCCTGCGAATCTAAATCGCACCTTAACCTTTCACACCAGAGTCATGTGATCATAACATTCACAGCAGCAAATACTTTCTTACTATACACATATATATGGTGCCATATTTGTATACTATTTATAAGCATGTACACTGTATATGAAATGCCAGGAGTCATCTATGCCGAAAGCCCTATGTGAGTGCACATGTTAACCAATTCAAAATCAATCATTTAAATAGTTTGATGGGCTCGCTGATTCCATTTCAATTAAAAACCATCAGCTGACAGTTTAGGGAGTAGTCTTCAGGGAATCTTACAGTGAGAACATCAATAGATCATCGGTGGAAGAGTGAGTTACATGGAACCAGGGCGAGCCGAGGATTCAGCTAGCTGTGAACTATGGAACGTAAGCACTAGTAGTATTGTACCCGAATCTAGTGCACCATTTATTCCAATGTACAACCTGATTTTTATTGAAAAAAAGACCCAAAAAGGTGCATGTTATTTTCGAATACATAAGGTATTATGAACATGAACACTATGAGATAGTTTAATTCATAATTGCTTCTTTAAGGATAAAAGGATTACCAATGAAATTGTAATAACAACACTGTTTCATAAAAAAATAAATAGTGGATCAATGAGTAAAGCAAGACCAAGAAAGACTGCTGAATATGATGTGAGCTTCTGCTGTTATAGAGGCCAAGAAAGTGAATTTTAATTGAAAATCCTAACATTACAACATGATTGAAATAGCAATGTTGCACCCACATTTAAGATTATCATCCATAACATAAACTTCTTTCTTCTTCAAAAATCTATCATAATTTGATCAAAATATTGAGAATCATAAGATTAATGAAATCTTGAAAAAAAGCTGAAATTGTTATTTACGCTTCCACTTGAGGCTCCTAAAAACATCGGAAGTTGGAACCAAAATAGAGATGTGTAGTTCATGGATGAGTCGCTCAATTTGAGCGATTGGTGAACTAGTTCATGCATTACTCAGTGAATCAATCTGAACTAAATTAATATCTAGTTCACCGAAAATTATTCCAAACTAAATAGTTCACGGGAAATTATTCTGAACTAAATAATTTACCAGAAATTATTCTGAAGTAGTTGCCTAGTTTGTCACAGACTCCACTTTCAGTTCATAAGGTATATCCAAAATCGAGCCTGATTTTATGATATGCCTATTTCAAATTGAATTATTGATCCCTGTAATGATATGCAGGTTGTCCTCTGTCATCATTTTTTGCATCCAAGAACTCGTTATTTCACTTGCCCATCTCAGTTATTTCATCAATATACATACTTAAGTTCTCTTTAATAAGTAGGAACATTTTTATCTTGAAATATCGAGACAATTTATTCTTTGGGCATTGATCAGTTTTGGATGCAATTTTCCTTAAGCACAAAATCTTAAAAGAAAGAATTCCAGACCAGAGATTTAATGAAGTTTTACAATAACTACGCAGTTCCATTATAAACCAGAACAGAGCTTTGGTTAAGTTTTCGTAATAATTAAATGCTTTTGCCTTGAGCTACTATGTAAGCATTTAGGATAATTCGTTCACGCAGCATTCTGAGATAGGTCTATCAGCTCGTTTTCAACTGATTATTTCTGCATCCTGCTCACGATGGTTTGGCAAGTGGGCTTATACAGCGTCTGGAGGCTGGTTTATCAAACTGAACTTAGCCGACTAGAGCAATATGAGATCCTTTTGAAAAAGCATTAGCAAACTACTCAGATTACATTGTCTCTTACTGCGTAAACTTCGTGACTCAGCTGTGGAGATAGCTTGATAAAAGTATCACTTGTGGCAGAGCCAAATTTAAAATTTATGGGGGTGCTGACTCAATTCACTAGTTTACTAAACTTAACATGCCGTAACATACTTTTACTAATATACTATAATCCAAACTTGTAGACCTTTTAGAATTCATTTTTGGTAATTAAGATATGAAATTAAGTCACGTATATATTTTGGACTTCAGAGTGGAAACATTCACAGACTTAGGGGTGCCAGAACACTGGGGACCTCCCTGGCTACGCTACTGGTGCTCGGGCCGACGCAACAGCGTGCTACGAGCGATGAAAAGAGAATCAAGTTTCAGTCATAATGACCAAAGTGGCAGGGAATGCATTTAGTGGACTGAACTCGAATATAAATCCTTACTGTGCCATCCAGGGCATTTTTTCTATAAAAAAGGTGGTGGAACTGAATGCATTCATAACTGAAATGCCCATAAGCATTACTATGATAAAATGCTCGCTGTGAATAGCAAAACTTTGCAACGCAGGTGAGTTACCAAAATCAAACTACATAAATATAAATTCAAGGACTGCACTTACTAAAATTTCATATTCCTGACTTAATTAGTTTGAGGCAATTTACACCAACAAAAAAATGTATTAGAACGCAGTTCCACTGCGTTCCGTCAGAAAAAAGTCCTGCTGTAATCTGAAATAACATTGGGGTCAATATATGCAATTTATAATGCCTATAAGACAAATATTGGTTGGGAATAATTCAATCTTGATTATTTTACGATGACTTTTTTTTGCTACTTCCCTTGCAATTATGCAACCCACTCAACGTGATTGAATCGCTCAATTTTTTAGTTCACTAAGCGATTCCTACTGGTGTGACATTGTTCCTTATTATGAAGTTCAGAATTATAGTAGGATGTTGTTATCAATGATTAGGTCATACAAAAGGCATATTTTTGCAAAAGGCTAAGGAAGAAAATATTTAAGCATTCAGATAAAAAATTAATATCATTTTATTAGTTTAAGTTCAAAGATATCAAAAATCAGTAAAATCTTTCTACTAAATCTTACCTCTTGAAGATGCTTAAAGTGAAACATAAGGGAGAGCTTCATTAGGGCCAGGACAACAGGAACTTTGGCATCTGGACTAGTCTCCGCAGCCATATCATAACATCTCTTAGCTAGGTGCATGTCCTGTGAAAAAGTCATTAAGTCAAAAAATGGATTTATAGGACATGTAAAACATGATTGAAAAACTCAAGATACCCATGATGAATAAAATTTTGGGTTTAAAGTGCAGTTTTAGGCCATGTACACAAAATATAAGGTTGAGCAGTTGCTCTTAAACATGAAATTGTAAAGTTTATGAAGAAGATGAGGAAAGTTTAAGATTAATGAGCAAATGATGTGTACGTCAATAGCCTTTTGAGGAAAAAAAGCATAAACGGGATCTTGTGACAAACATCGCTAAAGTGATCTAAATAATCTAATAAATACGATGAGCCGAAGTATGATTTTTAAATATTATGGTTTGATAAAATATAACAAAAGGAATAAAAGAAGTCAAAGGAACATGAATATTTGGCGCTACAATTAATAACCAACCTTTTTCATTCCTAAGCCTTGTTCATGCATATAGCCAAGATTAAACATGGCTTGAGCATTCTGCTGCTGCTGAGATGCCAGACGGTAATGAGTTGCGGCAGCTTCAAAGTCTATAGGTGTACCCAGTCCATAGTAATGATAATCACCAAGCTTCACTTGTGCAACTGAATATCCTTGAGCTGCTGCCCTTCCCCAATAAGTAAGTGCTCTCACCAACATTTCTTCTTCACTGAAAAGTGTAACCTCACCTGGATACAAGATAAGAGAAGTAATTAACAAATTATCCAAAAGATACACAAAAAATGCTATTACAACTCAAAAAATTAAACAGTACTATCATGTAAATATTTGTAGCAAGGCTTGCAAAGTCACATAAGAAATAGGTTTTGCATAGTTTTTATTTTATTAAATACAAAATGTACATCTTCCAAATGCTAAAATAGCTCACAATTACCCAGTAAGTTCTCGCAAATACTAACATTTCATTCTTTCAAATTAGAAATGAGAATATGATTTATATAGAACAGTAGTGCACAGCTTTAGTTCTTCTAGAGGCTGCTAAGAGTCCCTTGTCAATTATTATTTATGCAAACTACATCATTAAAAATTTTCATAAATACATACATTATTTTGTATGAGAAATCGTTTAATACTAATTAATTAAGACAGATGATTTTCCAATGAAATTGCATAAATTAAATTAATCCCTCATATTTGATAAAAAATAAAACATTGGCAGAAAAATTAAAGCCTGTATAGATTTGGTATCTTTTTCCAGTTTCATACATCCAGTCAACCATCCTTGAGGATAAAATTATTTAAAGATGACAAAATTCTGGCAAAAACTTTTATACCATTAAAATGTTATACGAATGGTGGCAGGCTGCATTATTTACAGCTGAAGGCTGCAGGTTGTGCACCTCAGATATGCAATATCATGAGCTCAGTTTCTGAGGATGAAATGAAATGCCGAGAAAAAGAAAAATCTAATGTAAAACTGTTTTTGGGTGATAATGTAGATGATGTATCTTTATTTAAAAAAGTGTGAATTTCAGGAGCATCACCATCACCAATATTGTTACAGGAATTAACCAGGATGAAAAACCAAGAATAATTTTTATACTTCATTTTGCTTCTTCTGAAGGATTTCTTTCATCAAATACCACATTTAATTAAAAATAATGTGCATCCTTTTGGGTCTTTCTTTGACTCAGAAATTGGGGTTAGAATCGATGGTGCATTAGATTCTGGCCCAAACAATATACTAATACATATGTCCTGCAGCACAGGGTGTTCAGATCCTCCGCTAAACCTGGATCCATATAATTTGCCTAACCAATTTTTTGCCTGTAAGAACCTTGCAGACTGAAGACTCTCTTGGCCAATAGTTTTCAATTATAAGGAGATTGGCTAGCCATAAATACTTTTTAAATAGGCTGAAGTGCACTTATATAGGACTTTTGGGTATGGTTCTATATTTCATATAAAGTGAATCAAAATACATCAAAATCTCTACTTAACAAACTCCTATATAATGAACACCCCCAAATAACGAACACCTCCACCGGTCCCTTAAAACTTATTTTCCATTTACGTTGAAAAATTTCAAAAATCTCGGTGCCAAACAAAAGGCATGTAATCCATGATCTAATCAGAAAGGATTTTATTTTTATGGTGAAGCAGCCAATCGGAAATCGTCTAATGAAACTCGCGTACTTTACAACTGCATGATAACGCAACCCGCAGAGCACTGGTGAGAGAATTTTGCCGGCTCCCAGTTAACTACATGTATTTTTGGGGTTTTATTTTCCTCTCATAGGGGACTCAAGAGCTTGTCTATCCTATGACATGGACTCAGATAGTTTATATGAACCTTTTACTTAACGATCATGTTCGATTTTTTTCTCTAAGTCCTCTTGATTCTTTTCATCATGGAAATTAAAACATGCCTGCAATGTTAACTTCTCGGATGCCGGTGTCGTCTGCTAGAGCGATATAAAAAACGAATCATCTGCCAAACTTCCGCAAACTGTATTAAAACCTCGTTGATTATTATAATGTTAATTTTATGTATATTATAATGCATTCATCCGTCTCAGTTTTTAATTGATTAATACCAAGTGTGGCATAAAAATTACTTAATAATCGTTTACCGCAATGAGATAAAGCTACTCTATCATAATATAATAGCTTTCCAGGGTAATTAGAGATTTTCTGCTTGTGCAAATGTTTGTTCTAATTCATAATTGGGGCTCAATGCAGTAGAAGTCTTTGAAATGACGAATACGAGAACTTTCAAACCATGCAAGACCTTAGGCATTCCACCGCATTAATTATTAAATAACGCGATTTTGGCTGTAACAGCATATTCAATGTTTCGGTTATTAATTGGGTTGATCGTTATTGAAATATTTTCAAGTTCAACATTTTCATTATCGTCAATTCTGGCAAATAGGCCAATTACAGAT
This sequence comes from Sympetrum striolatum, assembly GCA_947579665.1. Classification (NCBI taxonomy): domain Eukaryota; kingdom Metazoa; phylum Arthropoda; class Insecta; order Odonata; family Libellulidae; genus Sympetrum; species Sympetrum striolatum. The sequence goes on along the minus strand of OX388351.1, from coordinate 67,751,627 downwards.
GAATGTGTATCTTTGGCTTAAGAAATACGTAACCTTTGGCGTCGAAGATCCACAGTAATTTGAGATACTTATTTCGGGTAAAATGCTTTGCCCTTGGAGACAGGAAATATGGTATTTTATGGCCCCTTTGAGGTATGCAATTTCAAATACACCTCTGAACAACGAACTCCCGAATAACGAATAGTAAAAAATTAGGCACCGTCACTTTTCTTAAATAGAGGTCCTGGTATACATATAAAGCACTGCGTAGTAAACATGTATATGGTGCTGCAAATTACATGACTTAAGTTGGTATTAGATTTGCGGGCAAATGATTTTTCTATTTCCAAGGCTCGAATTTTAGGGTGTGCATCGCATTAGATGGTGTGTTGTTATTGAGTATAATTTCTTGAGCTAATAATTATAAGTAAGTGTTAATGCCAAATGAAAGAACTCACCTCTATCAAGAATAAATGCAGCATTGCTTTGTGCCACTTCATAGCCTAACTCTGCAAGAAGTGCATAAGTGAGGAAGGCCTCATCTGTCCGCCCATCCCTGTAGTGGTGGTGAGCCTCCATAAGCTTTTCTCCCCACTTTCCTCGCTCTGCAACATTCTTGAAAAGCTATTGGAAAAAGGAAATAATCAAGAGTATATGAATATGAATAATCCTCCAACATTCAGATGTTTTTAGACAGCTCTGAATACATCATCGTTAAAGTTCATCTAAAATAGAAAATCAACAAATCGTAAAATTTCATCTCGACTACATTAACTTAACTAGAATAATAGAGTAATTTCTAGACACTATGATATAACAACTTGAGAATTGAGAAAATACCTGAGAATTACTTTTCAGAGTTTAAAGTTTCAGCAAATAAAATCAACATTGCCTTAACTTGATGGGTAAAATTAAAATTTTACAGCAATATATTGGGTTGAGAAGTGAAAATATTGAAAAAAAGGTATTCCTTAATGTCATAAAAATAAATTTTTAAGATTAAGATGTTTAGATAAGTACTGCAACAGTTAATAAGGTAAAAACCTTGAAATTAACTTCGAGTAGATTAAAACTGTACATAATTATATCAAGGAAATTTGCATAAGAATCTTGTATATAAGCATCACAAGAAAATACTGAACAGGAAAAGTTATTAAAAACCAACCTCAACAGCTGTTGGACAAGACCGCATCATCCCGGTTCCAGATGCATGCATCAGCGCTAGGTTGTAGTATGCAAGTACATGGCCAGATTGAGATGCAAGACTAAAGTACTTATTTGCCAATTTATAATCTCTACGAACACCTAAACCACCTGAAAACATGGAAAATAAAAATCTTTATAATTAAAAATTAAAATTATGATATAGAGAAGACTTATTTTCTTTCTGGGATTCAAGTACAGGATTTACCCAAGCACTAGATGCCTCAAATATTAAACAATCCTTGCTTTTCTGAGATTTATTTTGGAAAGAAATCCTTCTCTTATAATTGGGTATATATGGTAAAAAATAAAGATTAAACAAAAAAGATTCCTCAAATAAATATTTACAAAGCTTCATCAATACAGCATTGAAGAGCTGCTAGGAAATATGCCTTGAAAACATTTCAGGTATCATTAACATAACATGCCTAGATATACTTGGGTGCAGAGGCCATTTAAAATTAATTGAAAGTCAAAATCCTTTAAGGTTTTGAGGAAAAATTAGTCATTTCATCAAATTTAATATCCAAGGACAGACATCTACATCATAGGAACAAAGGTAAATAATTTTTTGATCTTGAAATACCAAAAATATTTTAAACTTTATAGAACATTAATAACTATAAAAGTTTGACGAGGCAAAACAGCAATAAAAATACTGAATCAACTCATTCTACATGGAACAATAATAAGACATAATAACTTAATTTAAATATTAGAGCTACAGCAAATTAACTCACTGAAATACATATTTCCCAGTTGAAGTTGGCCATCAACCCATCCTTGGTCTGCAGCAAGGGAGAAATATTGCAATGCCTTAGCATAGTCTTTTTCAACTCCTTTCCCATATAGATACATAAGGCCTAAGCCACTTTGTCCTACTGGATTTCCTAAGTCTGCAGCCTTCTTGAAATATTTGTAGGCTGTCTCATTGTCTTGTTTCACAATATCACTTCCTTCTAAATAGATCTGAAAAGACAAAAAGGTAAGGTAACTCATTATCATTTATTAAGTCTATTTATTGGATATAGATGTTGAAAATTAAACGAAACCTTACAAAAATTTAATCTCATAATCTATAATCAAGAGCACTATAACAGTAAAAGCACCAACACACGGGCAGTCCAAAAGCCAGCTCCAAATTGTCCAAACAGCATTGCGTGTGGAGACGCACGGATGGATTGTTGGAGTTGGGTAGGCCACGCTAGATTTACAAGCAAGCCAAAATCCTTGGAGGCAAAACTTGGAGCGGAGGATTGTTCTGGCCGTGAGTGGGGAATCCTGAAGCCAAGTCTAGGAAAAAGTTTATGGCTGGAGGTGACCACCGTAAACAACAGCAACTAAATTTTGGTTCAAGGGTTTGTTTTATGACACACAGATGCACTTTTTCCGGTCTGACGGCAAACCTTCGTATCGTATTTTCCACAATTTCTTATTCTAAAGCAGTTCTTGCGAGCTGTCTAATTTCAATGATCTTTCACTCTTTACTTATATCGTTCTATAAATTGCAAATTCTTCAAGAAGTTGTGAAGCGTTCCCTGTTTTATAATATCTACAAGGTCAAATTTGAATTTGCGAGAAAATCAGAGTTTAGATTTTTCACAATAATCTTCAATATGATGCCGATACTGAAATCATACGAACAAGATCATTGAGTAAAAATAACGCCATGCTATTAACCTAGTTTTCAAGCTTTATATTACTCCATTTAAAACATCACAGTTCTATATTTGCTTACTTCATTAGAGAAATGTTAAATCTTATTTTTAGGTCACACGTTCATCTAGAGAGACAAAATAATCAGAGCAGCATTTATAGACATATTATACCTCAATGTTTTTATATGCTTCCTGACAGCCACTTGCTAAATATCCAAGTGTTGCAGTTAATCTCTCATGAAGAGTGATACCTCATGGAAGTATCCACTTAATCAGGGGGGATGACCATATGAAGTAACTCATGGTAAGTCTCTTCATCCATCCATAGTTAATTTCACCAATCAGTTGGCTCGATAGAGAGATGCCGAACTAGGTTTTAAATGGGACAACTTCTTCCTTGCAGAGAACCATCCTTTCTGCCACTTAATTCTTGATTTTTTCCATTTTATTACAATGCAAACGGCAGCTAAATTTAAAAAATTCCTTCTTTCTCATAGTAGTTCAAATAAAACACTGCGTTAAAAGGAAAAATGAAACTGGCACTCGTATCTTTGCACCGTAAGGATCTTCACTCTATGGAGAGTAAGTGGATGGCCTCGTTGTGTGTGACCCCCTAATTTCGTCCGAGGACTAGTTGGCTTGGACGAGTTGGTCGAGGGCCAAATGGACTGCTCGTGTGTGGGGGCCTTAACACAGTTGATAGTTTTAGAAAATGTTATGGCCAAATAGGATGCCTTACCATTAAGACTTAAATCACAATCATTTTATTAATACTAACTAATAATTTATTGAAACATTGTCAGACTTTTTTCAAGTCCATTTTTCCTTGGGATTTTTCTTGAGTGCAAAGTACCCTTTCCTCATCATCAATGATTTTAGAATTATCAGAGGTGAGAATGATAAAGGGCAGAAGTGCATAGCCAAAGAGAAAAGATACGAATACTAATAATTTCTTTGGATTAGAGGTTAAAAATCTCCAATAGCCATCTTTGTTGGCAACCCTCTCCTCATCCGCCGGTGTTCAGAGAGAACAAGAGAGGGCACCATGTCCATTCTTGTTTTACTCTGAACACTGGCGGATGAGATGAGGGTCACCTATCTATTAGGGATTTTTAACCTCCCAATTCTTTAACACCCGTGTTCCAAATTTTCTTACTTTACATTTCCTAGGATAGTTTAGAGAGTACCTACCTTTCCAAGAAATGCCATTGCCACGGGATTACCAGCATTTGCTGCAAGTAGAAAGTAATCCAGAGCTCTCTGGTGATCTTGCTGCACTCCACGCCCTCCTTGGTAATGCAGCTGGCCCACTGCAACCTTTCATAAAAAAATGCAATGACCAATCTCTTTCTCTTAGAACATACACTTAGTTATAAATAGCTTTAGGAAGTAATTTTTTAAAAAGAGAGTGAACCCAAAAGCAGAGATAAGAATGTTTAGTAAAGAACCATTGTAAAATTTTAATTTAATATGCGAGAGGAGGTATAAAAAATATACATCAAGTAGAGTTAGATTCCAATGTACTAGTTTATAGATAAAATCTTTCAAAGAAGGAAATTATCGCAGCACAAACATGTATTTGAGCTTCTACACAAAATATAATTGCCAACAACAAAATTGTGATGTAAATATCCTCTAATATTCAAATAATAATTTTCAATACTTGGATCGAATATATTTGAGTCTATAAAAGCATTGAGGGAAAAGTTATGAGATAAAAATTCTACATTTTAGATCAAATTTTACATTTCTTAGATATATATTCAATCTCGAGTTTATACCTACAAATATTTTTACCCTTCTTGAACCTTACAGCAAGACTTTCTACATGTTTTAATATTGAATATTATATATATTTTTTTTCTTGTAACATAACTGAGCACAATTGAAAAATAAAGGAATTACCTGAGCAGGAACATCTCCATTTTGAGCTAAGAGCTGGTAATACTCCACCAAGTCATTTTCTAGAGTTGCAGGATTTTCCATTTCCTCTAAGAGCCTCACCCTCTGCACAGCAGAGCCACCAGAGAGAGATACCTCTTTAGCTACTGCAGAAAACATAATAAAAGGAATTGATTAAGGATATGACAACATGAAACGATTAACTACATAAAATCAAATCTCATATTTAAAGAAAAAAAACACCCAAAGAGTATGCATGAGAATTTGACCATCGTTTGATATCTCACCTGAATTAGCCACTTTTCTATAGAAGTCCAGAGCCTTTTCACAGCTGGTTGCCACTGTAATGCCAGCCCAGTGGCGATAACCGAGAGCCATCTGAGCCCAACTGCTGCCACCAATAGCGCCAAAGGTGTAATAGACGAGGGCTTTTGCCTGACTGGCATTGACATGCACTCCAGTGGCATACAGGAATCCAAGACCCTAGATTAGGAGAATAAAATCAACTGAGTAACAATCAACACTATTCATGGTTTTTGTTCTTCATAACAGTTGTATCTTGAATGATTAAACCTTATTACTTCAAATAAGAGCATAGAAATTGAAGAAATGTACAAATCCTTAGGCATACTACCTCTGGACAAACTCCTTACCTACATAATTATACAGGATAATTATTTTAAGGACACTTACAAAATACTGAGGACAAAAAAACATGTTATGGAAGGTAGAAAACAAGATATGTATCATGTGCCATCTTTTATAAACCATTTTCGTAGAAACAAACTTGAAGTTGTGGTACCAAAAATCTTTAATAAATTACCAAAAAATCTCAGGACTTTGACAAGTATGTCCCAAGTGAAAATAAAAATAAGAGAGTATCTTGAGAATATTATAGTATAAAAATATGTACAATTTGTTTATTTTGTTAATACCAATGTGCCTATTTCTGTAAATAACCATGTAAAAACCAAATCTCTCTTAAAACTCAGGAACCACCTGAAGAGCCAATTATTGGCTCAGGTGGACCTTAAAGTATATCCTGAAAATGAATCTCCTGTATATTACTGTATTATTATTATATTTTTTTATTCTTGTAATTTTTCATGTATACTACTGATTTAATTTAATGTAAATGTACATAATAAATGCTATATATTATTAAAAAATTATTACCGGCCTTGGTGGCCGAGTGGTTACCATGCCATCTACGCTATTGCTCCTACCCAAAGTTCCTGGGTTCGAATCCCAGCTGATCCGATTATTCCGATTCAGGGAATGGTTGGGCGTGTTTGTTGTAATTTTTATGAAAATGGTTAATCCTAAGAGTGGTCTGTTTGACTGAAATTAGCCCAAATAAAGATGCCACTATTATTATCATTACAAGATTGATTTTATGTATCAATAAAGACTTCCATTATAATGTGTTAAGAAATCTGTCACCCAACTCAATAAAATCCTGGAAACTTATAAAGTGCACATCTGTTCAAAGTAAAAAAATTAGAATGAGAAAAGTTAAAGTTAATCTTCTATTTCTATAAATTCAGAGACAGGGTTGTGGCTCAAAGGAAAGGTTCAAACATTCACTATTACTGCTTGGATCATTGTTTATTCATTCTTGGAGTAACATATTTTAAATGCAATAGGTGATCAAAAGTATTACGTTATAGCAGACATAAGCGTAAACAATCTCGTGGCCTTGGTTCTTTCCTAACAGAACCACCACCTCTCATTTCCTAAACCTTTACTTTCAATGCATTTCGATACATTATAATCCGGCTGGGATTTCACCAAAGATGTTTACTAGCAGGTTATGCACAGTTAGGAAAATTAGCAAAAATCCTCTACATCCAAATGCTGGGTAAATGTTTAACTAAGAATAAACTAAGCCATATTTAACTCACATCAGGATTTACAATCCAGAACATAACATATTTAAGGGATAATAAGTAGTTTTGGAAGAGCTACCTAAAGTAAAATTCATTAGTGGATGGGATAAACAACAAATTTGTTCTCAGAAACATGCTTCTGTTTTCCACTAAACAGAGATATTGATACATTTCATTACTTGAACCTGAAGATAATTTAGGGTAATACACTAAAAATATTAATAGTTAATTCTATTGTAGACATATTTTACAATATAACCACACTATCTTATTATAAAATTATATTCTGAAATGGCACATAAAATAATCAAGATCGCAAGTACTATGAGAATCAAATTTAAATAGAAGACTAATTCAAAGGATAAATTTACAAAACAAGTTCCGAGAAAACATTCTCAGAAGATGTAATAAATATAATGTGACCAACTTATTATGTAATCGATGCAATTTGACCATACTTAGAGGATCACCATTTATTAAATGTGAAAGCAAACTTCATTTACCGTAAGCGAGCACCCTGTCTGCCACAGGTACGATGAAGAACAATTATCGCTTCTCAAAGCCCCTATCAGAGGTAATTATGAAACAGTATTCTTCAGCTGAAGAGTATTGATAATTAATATATATTATAATGATATATGTATTGATAATATCATATCTTGCTATCTGGATATAGGAGGCTATAGGATATAAATATACAGAAGAACCCCGCTAATCCGGAACCCTCGGTAATCCGGACGGTCCATTGGGAGTTATGCAAACCCGCAACTTCTTCTTGTGAACATATTAACACGCTTATTAGTAACACGAAACGAGAGGTGGACAGACTATTTGAAAAATTTCTCCATTGGCTGCAATGATGTGATGGAGGGCGAAGTATTTCGTTTATTGTGATACTTTTCTGAGACAGCATTTTTCCATTGGAGAAATGCTTAATATGTGCGAGACTAAACAATTTCGAAAGACAACAAATTTTCAGTTGTAGCAGGGTATCACTTCTCAAAACATTATGTTCATTAAAAAGCTATGAGAGAAGAGGCGTAAAAAACAATCCTTCCCTTAGATAGACGTCCAATGAGGATGACCATGCATGGGCTATAGAGTTGGTGTTTATAAGCGAGAAAAGCTAAAACCTTTTAAGATTTAATGGTCGTGAGAGAGTGGTGAACTAAGCTCAAGTTAAAACCTCAAGTGGGTAGGACATAAATTAGGTCCATTTTTCCAGTGTTATAACAATTTCGCTGAGAGAGACGGCTGGTCACGTGAAAAGATGCGCTACGATCCATTCCCTCAGTATAAGGCTACACTTACATTGGACATGTAAGTGTAGCCTAACTTGGTTCTTCTGATTCTCTTTGTCTCCGTGTAGTTTTCGCCGGTTTTTAAAACCTAAAGTGAAGTCCTTTTTTCATAGTACTGTCCAGTGATTTATGGCGTCTCGCTAGCGTAAAACCCTCACATTAGAGGACAAAGTGAAAATCGTTAAATTGATAAACAGTGGTCAGAGTTTAGATGCGATTTCTAGGACGTTTGGCATCGGAAAGTCAACAGTTGGTGACATCAAGAAAAATAAGGGCAGCATAATGAAGTTTGTGAGCACTACAGAAAGTGGTTCGAAGATGCGTAAAACAATGAAAACGGCAGATAACGTTTCCCTAGAAAATGCAGTTTACTTATGGTTTATTCAAAAAAGGCGGCTTCGTGTACCACTAAGTGGCGAAATGATTTGTGAAAATGCTTGATTTTTTCACAGACAAATGACTAAAAGTGACGAGGGTTTTGTTGCCAGCAAAGGGTGGTTGGACAGATTTAAACATCGTCATGGGATCAGGCGTCTTAAAGTGACCGTGGAAAAACTATCTAGCAATGAAAGTGCAGTACAGCCATTTACGTAGAACCGAGTTTCTGCATGTAATCAATGAGAAAAATCTGAGTTCTGAACAGATTTACAATACCGACGAATCAGGGTTGTTATGGCAAATGTTACCTGAAAAAACTTTAGCCGATAGTAATGATAAAGTGGCACCAGGATGGAAAGTAATTGAAGCGAGGATTACTTTTATGCCGTGTGCAAACGTGACTGGCAACCATGGATCCAACCCATGGATCAGAATGTTATTCAAAGCATTAAGTTAGAATATCATAAGTTGCTTCTTACAAATATTCTTTATGTTCCTGTGCGCAATGAAAATTTAGAAAATACACTGAAAAAGGTAAATTTAAAAGATGTCGTGTTCAATCTAGCTAACTGTTCTGTGTCTAAATTATTGATAAGCAAGTCGTGGAAAAATTTACTCCCAAATTTTATTGGTTCGGAAGTTTTAGAAAATGTGCAAACTGAAGAAATTCAGCTTGCGCCACTCATTAATCAGTTACAAAATTCAAACCCAATATCTAACCCTGAAGCTCTCCGATGGGCTGCTGAGGCTGACGACAGTTTAGCTCGAAACGAAGCTTTAAAAGATGACGAAATTATGAGAACAGTAACGACATAAGATGATGATGATGACGACGACGACCACCACCTTGTGGACTCCGTCAAAATTTCTTATTCTGAGGCTTTGGCAGCAGGCACTCAATACATAATTAAAGTGGGCCAAAAAGCAAAATTTTGAAGCATATGAATTTGTGCTCTTTAGACGTTTTAGAGACCGCGCACTAGATTTAAAAATAAGAACGATCGTGCAAAAGAAAATAACGGACTTTTATGCTCGCTGATAATATTCATTCACTTTTTATGTTGTAATACCTTATGTGATGTATACATGCATTATCTATACAATATAATTTTTGAGAAAAAAATGTTTTTTACATTATTTTTTTTAAAACCTCGCTAATCCGGAAACCCCGCTAATCCGGACGCCTATGTGCCTGAATTCGTCCGGATTACCTGGGTTCTACTGTAACTCCCATATAAAACACATAGGGGTAGTTATTCACTATTTTTTTCATGTACTTATCAAATTGATAGGAAGTTCTTGCTTAAATAAAAGATGTATATTAACACTCAGTTTAAGAAACAAATTTAGATAAGACCATGCCGTCCCTGGGTTCAATGCCAGAGTACATTACAATTTCTCACATAAGAAATATATATGAAAAGTAGGACGTCATTTGAGGCAGTTGCAGCAAATATTTCTGCTTGAATTTTCACACATCCCCAGAGGGCCCAAGATTTTTCCATTTAAATGCATTGCTTTGATTTTCAAGAATTTTTAAAAAATAATTCCTTGATAAGTAGAGAATCAAAACTCAAGGAGCCAATAGATATGATCAGGATCTATCGATAACATAAATGACATTCACGGAAAAAGTTCTGGGTTTGATGTAGGACAATGCAAAAATCTGCTTTTTAAAATACATTCAGATAGTTTTTCATTATTTTTACTTTCTCCATATACGAAGTATAGAGAAAGTATTGTTTTCATGAAAAAATTCGACTTCGAGATTTCAACGGAAATACATGTTTTGGGGTCCCTAGAACACGTTTTGACTATTTTCGGAATGATGTCTGTGTGTATGTGTGTGTGTGTGTCTGTATGTATGTGTGTGTTTGTGGGCGCTCTAACGTGAAAACTCGTCGTATCAATACCAAACTTCGTATATAGTACTGTAGTGTGTGCTGTCAGAGTTGATTAGTTTTTGGAGTAAATCGGTTGACCGGAAGTCGAGCTTCATTCATTAAAGCTCATTTCCGGTTTTCAAAATATCTCCATAAATATGATATATACGTGTGTTGTATTACTTATAAAAGTTTTAGATAGTAAAATTTACTATAACTTTTGTATTTAACATATTTTTATATCACTGGTTGATTAGGAGTTATTCGTGAAATACCGATAAACCGGAAGTAGCTGATATGTACTTTGTGGGCGCTCTAACTTAAAAACTATTCATTGTATCAACACCAAATTTCATATATAGTACTTTGGTTGGTGTCGTTAGAGTTGATTAGTTTTTGGAGTAAATCGGTTAACCGGAAGCTGAGCTTCATTCTTCAAAGCTCATTTAAGGTTTTCAAAATATCTCTATAAATATGATATTTAGGTATATACTATTATTTATAAAAGTTTTAGAAAATGTAATTTACTATAAGTTTTGGTTGAAACATATTTTTGTATCACTGATTGTGTAGGAGTTATTCATGAAATACTGATAAACCGGAAGTTGCTGATTATGTACTTTGTGGGCGCTCTGGGCTCTATGGGCGAAAGGCCAATTTCATCGTTTTTCATCGATCATGTCCCGTAAAACATTATTTATCATGTTTTTGGCGTCAAAGATAATACATTTATATATTAATCACTCATATTCCAAGTTTAGATGGAATATAGAGTTCGAAATTACTGCGGTAGATAAATATTTACATCTTATATATATGGAGAAAGTCATGTGCTGGCCACATCAGATTTTTTTTTTGATGCACTTATCGAAATGATAGGAAATTCCTGCTTGGGTAGAAGATGTATGGTAAGAATTGGTTTAAGAAAAAAATTTTCATAAGACCGTACTATTCCTGGGTTCGATGCCAGAGCACAATAAATATTTCTCTCATAAGGAATGTAAGGGAAAAGTAGGACGTCGTATGAGGCAGTTACAGCCAATATTTATGCTTGAATTTTCACACATAGTTAAAGATGGTGATCTTATGTTGTGCTGTGTAGGAAGTATCGCCAGGAAGGCCCGGGTTCGAAGCCAGGTGGTAAATACATCTCCCATTTTAAACACATTGAGGTAGTTTTCATTATTTTTTGATGAATTTATCTAAATGATAATAAGTTCTCTCTTAGATAGAAGATGTATATTGAGACTTATTTAAGAAAAACAATTAGATATGACCATGCTGTTCCTGGTTTCGATGCCAGAGCACATTAATATTTCTCACATAATGAAAAGTAGGACAGATGAAGATGCAGGGCGGATAAATTTCAGCGAATATTAAGTATATTTTCAATCCTTTTTTTCTATTGAAGACCCTCGCGATTTGATGCCGACTTGAAATTTGCGTTATAACATGCTTGCAGAATGCAAGCAACCATTTACTCGCAATAGATATATATATATATAACCTTTGAAATTAACTATAATACAATTAAAATTTGAAATAATAAATATTATAACAATCAAAATTCCAGAGAGTAAGTTGAGAGTATTGCAAGTAACAGAGGTATAAAATGAACTTCAATCGTCTAGCTAATCATGGAATGATAGAGAATGTTGACAAGCACACAATACCAAAAAAATTCTAATCCATATTTTCAAAAGTTAAAAAGACAAGATAGGCTTAGTAAATTTATCTTCTATTGCTTATCTCCGCCAAATAATTTTAAATTTCTGAAACTAATGAAGCAGCATAACTCTCACTGTCTCCCATAACTATATTGTCTCAACCTTAATTTAGATATGCTAACCATAAAAAGTGTACAGGAGGGTCTTTGATTGGCATTTTTTAACTATAGGGAGTAAGAAAATTAATTATAACAATGACAATAAAGTTAAAAAGATCCAATTTTCAGAAATATGCACACCAGGAGTAAAAGGCAGAGCAACAAAGAACAGAACCTATTTCCTCAAATATTTACCATCTGAGCATCTGGAACACCTTTGTCAGCTAATTCCGCAAATGTTTTGTAGGCCTCAACAGTGTTTCGAGGAATAGGCTCTGGATCTGCATTACCAAGTAACTGAGCCCATGCAACTCTCAGTCGCGCTCCATCATGTCCAAGAGCAGCAGCTTGGGAGAGTAACTTGTATGCCTCTGGCCGATTAGGACGAGTTGCATTAAGTAGCCCAATAGCTGTCTCAAACAGAAGCTCAGCTGAAAAGCAATCACAAATATAAGCAAAATTTACAACAATTCATTATTTTTGGGATTGTTGCCAGTTTTCATGGAATAATTTATGGCATAAGAAGATGCTGATTTTGTTAATATAGCCAGAAAATGCATTTACTCCTTCAGTTGCAGAATGATGGAAAGAAAAGAATGTGAAAGAACTCTCTATCTGTTAAAAATAAAACATTTTCTGATTTAATATTAGCATAATAACACTTGTACAGAAATAATTTTTGCCCTTAGTTATGTAAATTTATATTATAGATATTCGTTTAATCAAACTTGTAAGAATTTTGAGAATGTTTAATTATTATTATAATTAATAACATCAGTCTCAATCGCTTACAACATAAACTAGGTTAACTAAACTAACTGTAAATACGTTAACAAAAAGAATTTATTTATTATAAAATAATATGTAAATGAAAATATGGAGGGCTCAACATTATTGTTCTTTAAAGTTCTTCCACGACTCAATGGACATGCTCAATGATAGAACTGAATTATGGTGACAAAACAATGAAATTATATCGATATGGATCAAGCAACTGTATAATTAAAAAATGTATTGGACATAAAAGACATATTCGCAAATAAGCTTTCTAGATGGGATAAACTTTCAACTTCGAGAAACTGACGCCCGAGTTCATTCAATTAATGATTCACTTCCAAATTTAAGCGAATAAGGAAGAATTGTTTAAATTATTATTTAATATTCTTATCAATTTCTGAAAGAATGAAATTATGGACTGCTCACCTTTCTTTTCTTCCTCAGTCAATTCCCTTGGCGGAGGAGGGACCTCAGCCTTTTCTTCTTCTCCCACAGTTTCTTCATGACTTTCATCAAATACCACTTCATTACTATCACTATCTTGCAGCGTTTTTATCCAGCGAGTTGGATCCTTGATAGAAGCGTGAGATGCTCCTCCTTCTTCGGCTGATGAGCCAATATTTTCGGTATCATCGTCTTCCTTTATTTCAACAACAAACTTTGAAATATCAGGGCTTCGATTTCTTTTGACTTTTGGTTTTAAACTCTCCTCGCTTCCTTGATCGATTGAAGCACTACCATCGTATTCGTCATGTAGAAGTTCTCCATCGTTATCATCGTTTTGTTTTTCGTCAAGTCTTTTTGTCTTAGACTCTGAATAACGTTGGTTTATAGATTCATATCGATTTCTAATTTCCTGTACATTTTGATGCCTATTACGAGCCTCACCTTCCTCAACTCCGCAAACAAGAGTCACAAAAATAAGGAAGATGCAAATTTTGCAGATCAAAGTCTTGTTTGTCATGATTACAACTGAACACAGATCATTACAAATTATGGTAAATATAAATCACTATATTTAAAACACGACATCAAGTCATTCGAGGTGATTAAAGAGGCTAATGAAGGAAGCAAAACTAAATCACTCGATTACGAAGTTCATTCATATCATTTGATAGCGTCTCCAAGACGTCACTTAGCTGATACCACTAACTCCGAAATTTAATGTTATAATCGAAATTACTGATCGCAAATCGAATTATTTAGTCACACTTTAAGTTTATAATAACTTCACAAAGCCAAATAGGACGATTTACACTATTTCATAACAAAGTCAGTCTTCTCGATAGCTAACACAGGTGATCCAAACTGCACTACCGCTATCTATCGAGAGCATGAAAACTACTTTTAAAATACCATTATGAAATTAAATTAAACTACGTAACATAACTTAAAATGATTATTTCAAGCGTATAATAACAGAAGAATCCAAAAACGCTTATCTAAACAAACATTTAAAGACATTTACTTCTTCTGCTCCATTAATATCGTAAACACAGACATACTCTACCGTAAAATACGTGGCGATTCCTTGTTGAGCCACATCAGTTATGACACCCTTGACTTTAAAAATGTTAGAACTGACTTCAAGTTATAGCATTATGCCAACTGAAGCAATAAACTTCACCCAGCGCTAGGATTCATTCATCTACGGTGATACTGAATTTATTAACTCGGGGACCTTAAGCATAAACGCATTTCACAAATAATCTGAAATGTGATTGATGTTTAAAATTTAAAGGGACATAAACGACTCTTTTATTAATTTACAATTTAAAAGATCTGAGAATTAACTCAAGAATCATTTCCTGTCAGCCCAAACAGCTGATATAAGCACAGAACACCAATGATATAAGCGCCGGCGCATTATTCGATTATCGACATTAAAGATTATCGAGTTCTAGAATGGCGGCTAACGTGAGGTCTTACGAAGATTTGGAAAGGGAGCGGTTTAAAGAGCAAGGATGTTTTACTCCTACTTCAGTCGACCAAGTTAGTTACGTAGATGTTCATTAACTGAAGCTTCACTTTCAATTCTTTTTGTTTTGTGTATACCGTACACTTTTAATACTATCGATGTTCTGATATCAAAGTGTGAGGTTTTGATTACACATTTTACCCTTCAATTAATTAAACGTTGTCTTACTAAAGCAGCACTTATTAAAAGCAATTTTGATGACATTAAATGTTTTATTTTTCAATATTTTTTTCATGTTTGGGCAGATAAATGTCGAAGAATCTGTTAATGAACTCTTCGAGACCTTCTTCAAAGTAGTCAAAATTGACCCTGAGGCACCAGCTTTGTTAAGAGACAATCACGTTTGTTTTCTAAAAAAATGTTTAACTCACCTATCGAA
The DNA here is from genome assembly GCA_947579665.1 of Sympetrum striolatum. Lineage (NCBI taxonomy): Eukaryota > Metazoa > Arthropoda > Insecta > Odonata > Libellulidae > Sympetrum > Sympetrum striolatum. The sequence continues at coordinate 67,736,475 of OX388351.1, read as the reverse complement.
TGCATACGAAGTAAGTCCATTAACATTTTTTGTATTGTAGCCTAGCATTAGCTCAAGATTAGTTTTTTTCATGGATTTCTATCGCGTTTTTACATTTTACGGTATTTACTTGTAATCAAAACAAATTCTGTAATTCATTGTCTCTTTTAGTGCCTGGACTCAAGTCGTCCATGGCTCTGTTATTGGATTCTTCATAGTTTAGAGCTCCTGGAAGAAGAGTTGCAACCACAGGAACTTTCAAAAATTGCACAATTTTTGGCTAAGTATGTTGCAAAAATTTAAGCGACGTTGAAGTTTGATGCACCAAGTTTTCCATAGATTATTCCCAACTTTAATCCCCTTCTTTTCATTACTGTACACAGATGTCAGAGTCCTGATGGAGGATTTGGTGGTGGACCCGGTCAGTTTCCTCATCTAGCTCCTACTTATGCTGCTGTTAATGCATTGTGCATCATTGGCTCGGAAGAAGCCTATAAGGTTATAGATAGGTGAGAAATCCTCTGTTTTCAGCAATAATTCTACAATATGGTGATTTCAAGAGGAAGTTGAACCAATCTTATCGTAGTTGAAAAGAAATTTTCCTTAACAGTTCATATTAAATTCACGGTGATTATGAAACACTTTTATGCTGAAGAGGAAGATTATATAATAGAATTCTGTGTGGCGTTGTAAAGGTTTAAAGTTTACTCCTGAGTTAAATCTCTCCATGAGATAAAGGCTGATTTAGTCTCTTAAATTCTAGAATGTTGATTAAACCTTCTTAATTCACTTCTTAGTCAAGGCCTGGATTTCTATCATTACTATGCAATTCTGTTGGAAGTGAGACTATTCTATTCCATGTATTTTTGTTAAAATTGCTTTCATTTTATGATACATAATAATAGTAATAGTTTAAGATAAGTAGCATTTTCATACATATCAAAAGTCTCATATCCATAGTAAAACAGTAAATTTTTATATCTTCCTCTCGTTTCCTATCCTGATAATATACCAGCTTTTATTCAGGCAAGGTAGAAAGTAAAAAGTCTCCTTTTATGTTTAATCCATCTTATAAAATGAAATAGGAAGAGGTAACTCAATAAGTGCTCAGAATTTACTTTAAAGATTTTGAAAACCTTAGAAGAAAAGTAGAACACTGCAGGAAGTGGGGAAACTCCATGAATAGTAAATTTGTATATGCCACTTCTGATGCAGTTATAGTTACAGTAAAGATAGTTTTGAGCAATATGGGTTACTTTCTAACAAAGTGGACTTTTCCATGCCTATTCAAGCTCATCAGGGATTAGGTATCTAAAGTAGCTATGCTAAGGAAAATAATTGTATAATTTATACCTTAGATACAATAAAAATTAATTTGTGAAACCATTAATTACATTTTGGCTTTGCTAGGATTAAGTATAAGCTGCATCCTCTTATTCAAAATTCATTAGCTTTCAATTTGTGATTTTTTTATATTTTGAAACAAACCTAATTTGGAACTGCCAAGTATTACATGAGCAACTGGATTAGATTAAAGTGAAACTATATGTATCTCCTTTTGCATTTGAGGTTATAAATAGTTGACAATGCAATGTTATATGTAATCATATCTTAATCTCAATCTTCTATTATGTACTTTATAAAATGCATTTTTCTCTTTTTGTCTTTGACCAGATAGAAAATCAACCAATAAATTAACCATCTTCTAAGTTCTGTGGAATTTCTAATTTTTTAAATCAAATTTGGGGGTTGTTATTTACCTTATTTCTATCCTAAGACTTTTGCTCTGCTAAATTATGATTATTGATTAATTCAATGCGGATTTGCAGATAAAAATATTTAAGAATAGATTTTAAAGGATTCTTTTCACTAAAAAATATTTGTTGAGTAAACATAATATTGTTTTTATTCAGGAAAAAATTGAGGGATTTCCTTTGGTCTGTTCGGTCACCGGATGGTGCATTCCACATGCATGTTGGGGGGGAGGTGGACATTCGAGGCGTCTACTGCGCTTTGGATGTTGCACGACTAACGAACATTTACTCTGATGACCTCTTTGACCTTTCTGCCGAATGGATCATTGGGTATGTTTTAATTTATCTTACAAAACTTGTAAATCACAGCTGCTTTGCAGTTGTTCTTTGCAGGAGGTAGAGCCAACTTCTAATTATTATGTTAATATGAAACCCATTTCAGATGATATTTAAATGCAATAAGCTTCAGAAAAATTAAATATTTTGTTTAAAATGTTGTAAACCCTCCTTGTGTAAACATGAAGTCCAATGCATTATATTTATTCTTATGGAAATTACACACTTTATCTTAACTGGAATTGTTCTATAAATATTATTGTAGATCTGAAGAGTTGATATGTAAGAACTTTGCTGGTTTTATGTAAGCTAAATTGTGGGATGTCTTGTAAAGCTTTTGTTTAGAATGAAATTGGTATTTCTGTGATATTAATCTCCATAATTTTCTTGAAATAAATTTGCATCAACCTCATCCTAATTTATATTATTTTTTAAGCTGTAAGATTTTTTCCGAGTATTAGATTTTTGGGAAAAATTTGAAAACGGTACATAATGCATGTCAGGATAGGGAAAGAGCAATGCTATTTATGCTTTAGAAAAATCTGTGATGGTGGCATTCTAGCCAAGCATTGAACAGTCTTGTGCTTGCATCGTAATCCTCTACCAGCAAAATTTTCAAACATACGGGGATGCTTGGAAGTGTCTTAGGTCCAGGCAGAAGAAAGTGCAATCGAACCAGCTGGAATGGCAGTTTTTCCACCCAAAGTCAAACATGTTTGAATATGATTGGACGCTTTGCTGGAGTAGCCTTGGTGCTAATTTAAAAATAAATATATAAGAATATAGTATCCTCATATGTTTTAAATAGAAAATATGTTTCCTATACTAGATGAGTCATTGTTATTCAATTCATAAATTTTAATGAAAATGTGAAACATTACTCCATAGATTGGCAAAATATATTATGGATAACAAAAAGCCCCTATCAGAGGTAATTAGGAAATAGTAATCTTCAGCTGAAGAGTATTGATAATGTTTGAAATTTATACTACAAAAATAATGATTAAAATTGGAAATAATTTTAAAATTTCAAGAAACGCTAAATAATCTTTCCAAGAGTGGCCTCTTGAAAATCTAGAAGTGATCTTTTCCCTTTTGGCGGTTGAGTGTCTCATCTTCCAAATGTATTCTCATAATGATTATTACGTATTTAAGATGCCAAACCTATGAGGGAGGATTCTCTGGTGCACCAGGAATGGAGGCTCATGGAGGTTATGCTTTCTGTGGCTTGGCTGCTCTTTCTTTACTTGGAAGGGAAACCTTATGTGACATCAAAGCTTTTCTGGTTTGTATTAGTGCATTAAAATTTAAATATCATGATTTTCAATGTTAGTTTTGCCACTGTAAATACTACCTGAATCAACTCCCATTGCATTTCAAAGTACAGTACTGAGGTAGTATATTTTACAGTAACCTAGACTGCTGAACTTCAATAGTAACTTCCTTCGGATTTTGAATAATGGTGTGCTCTCGGACAAGAAAGCTAATGAAGCCTAGAAGGAAACAGGGCCCAGCAGATGAAATAATTTTTATAATATATTTTGATCCATCTGGCTGTGATTTATTACTTATTCAATAATTTGCATTTGTAAGTTTAATTCTTGTCAAATGAGTAGTATGTGTAATGAGTCTATATATTGGAGGAAATTACTTATTACTTGTTATTTTATATTATATTTAATTTCAGCTCATCTTAGTGCATTGTACAGTAGAACTCCAATTATCCGAACTCCGAATCGCTGATTATCCGAATCGCTTTAGAACACCATCTCATATAGCAGTTCTAAATTTGCTGACGTGGTAAGCATAACGAATAGACATGCCAAAGTGTTACCATTTTTAAATTAATTATTAAATAGCTCTTTTTTATACTATAAATGTAGTTTTTTCTCCCGTTTTCAATGTACATGCAGAAGTTAATTAATTATTCGAATTTTTGATTATCCGAATGGGGCCCAGTCCCAATTGATTTGGATAATTGGAGTTCTACTGTACATATTAATGCCATATTGTATATTGATCTATCATTCCTATTTAAATTATGTGACGTGAGATTTTATTTATTGAGGTAGCCTTCACATGATGAAACTCAATTATTTTAATAAGAATAGATTTTCATCGTAGTTATATCTATCATTATTACAATTGAAATAAGATTGTTAGATTTTCAACTTATATAGGCTAAAGGATAGATGGCATGGAGGGAATTTTAGTAGGAAGAATGGTTTCATATTCCCTCAGTATTTTTTCAAGGTTGCATTTGTATTAGAATAGTTATACTGCACTGCGATGATTTATAATTTACTATCATTATTAAATTGGTAGAAATTGAATGTGGTTGAGTCCTTATTTGAATAAGACATAATGGCATCTAAACTATCTTACACCCCCTTTTGTCTTTAGGTTTATTGATGTAAGAGTGATATTGGAAGTTCTTTAGTAAATAACTAGTGTGTTTCATTCAGAATCTACTAAATTTTACAAAGCTATTGGTGTTAACTGTTAGGCATATAATATTGTATATTTTTCAGCCATGTGCCATTCAATTCATTGTGATATTTAAAATCTGTCATTCTCTTTCTTTATTTATCAATTTCTTTGCCAACCTGAGTGAGCGATGCAAAGTCATAAAAATTGCACTCAAGACTTTTCTGTAACGCAGTGTTGCTTAAAGAGAATGATAATTGTATTATATAGCTCCAACGGCGTTATGAGTGAAGTTGCAACCTGCATTTTTGGTAGTGTGATCCTTTGTTTGCCCTCTTCATCAAAAGCTACCTAATCATTTACATCTTTATGAGCTAAGTTGCTCTTCACTGATGTGTGTACATTAAGGTTTGTGTAACATGGAGACTTCTGTACGTAGGTTCATATTCTGTCTAACATATTTGCTTATATTTTTCTCTTTTACATGTCACTAAACTTCTTATCATAAGAGGTGGTGCGTCAACCGACAGATGCGTTTTGAAGGTGGATTTCAGGGCCGTACAAATAAGCTAGTGGATGGATGTTATTCATTTTGGCAAGGCGGAGCATTTCCTCTCATCCATCGTATTCTAAGTCAGAGTGGTAAGCATTCTTTTAGTCATACTGCACCCATAGATCTATTTTAGACAGTACGAATCCTAACTATACCCTAGATGATTATTATTCATCAAATACGAGGAATGTATGATAATCTGGGCTCTGCCCCTGGGTACGACTCCAACCGCTCTTCTCGTGATCCCGCTATATGTACATCCGGCCACCATATTGTTGCTGCACCAGACATATTATAGAGGGACGGTCCTTGAAGGATTATGTCAGGAACAAAGTGCCACCTTGCTGAGCATTTATTTTATTAAATACATATCTTTTATATTATTGTCGTTGAACAGAACACCTCTTCCCGTACAAAATTGCAGTACTAGTACGAATAAAATGATGGCCACCCAAAGTTATGAAAATGTGTAGAAAATTCGACAAACACTGCTGACAAAAACCAATGTAATTTCTGTTCTAATAGAGATACTGTAAAATAAATAAAATGGAGAGAACTGTAAAACAGGTAAATTTGGAAAGTACTAAGAACAAGCTTTCAAAGGATATGCAACTTAATCATATTCAAGCAATGTTAATTTTAAGGTCAGTGACCTTAACCTTTGACCTTGGATATCTCAAAATACGACACCTTCAAAAATTTTGGAAAAAATATATTTGGTTCTTCATCTTACACTACACAACATAGTAAAAAAAAGTAGGGATGACATTGGGATTAGGAGATATAAATTAATTAGTATAGTCATGTGATACAATAAATCAATTCAAATTGTATGCAGACTGCAATTAAATAGCATAAAGTAATGAAAAGCATGATAAAAGTTAACCCATTCGATTTTTTATTTAGGTGCATCAAATATGATTTATTTTAACAAAAATCTTTAGTTAATAAATAGTTAATAACTCATAAACAATTTATACAACATTAATGAGATTTGGCTCCAATGAAGATCATACTATAATATATTTACATTTTTTCTCTAATCCTTTAAATTATTGTTAGAACTTTTAAATAACATATTTTTTCTTATTTTTATTGTTATCAATAATTTTTTCAAATTAAATCAAAATATTAACTATGTACAATATTAATTTTTCTTGGGCAAAACTAAATGCACGTGTTCCTAAGATCCGTAGCATAGCTTTTAAAAGGAACTGAATTCATGGGCGGAGTTGAGCCAGAATGTCTACTTCTAAAGTAGTATATTATAATAAAAATGTAATTAAAGGCACAAGTCAGCCGGCTGCCGGCTCTTTAAGCAAGTGGGTTAAAGAGGTGGTGTGATAGTGTATAAGAGAAGAGCTTGCTTTCAAAGCTTGGATGCTAATGTGGATGTCACATATACAAAGAGAATTGTAGAAAAAGGTGTTGAGTATTGTGACTGTACTAATCTATGAAGATGGAGATTGAGAGGAAAAGGAGGACCATGTATTGCTATAATCCCTTCAGGGAAGATGGACACAACAGATACAATAAAAGCCTACCTTAAGTGCAAATGTGGATAGTAGATATGAGTCAGGCGCATCTGTAGCCCCAAATGTTGCTTTAGTTGCATTAAATGACAGTCAGATATTGGTAAATCCCCGGTGAAACAGTCGGCCCGAAAATCCGCTTTACGACGTCCTTGGGACTATTGCCTAGTTTATGAGGACCCTCTGGTTGAGTGCCAAAGTATAATTCTAAATTTTGAGTATAATACACAGCAGCATCCACGAGAGCGAAAATCTTTATTCCGTATTTCGCTGGTTTGTTTGGTAAATATTGTCGGAAGGAGCATATGCCTCGAAATGGAATCAATTGTTAGTCAACTGTGACGTACTCGCCAACACTGTATAGTTCCTGAAACTTATTACGAACAAATTAAATACTTCCCTAATCGACGCCAACTTGAATATTTTCTTTCTGTTTTCCCTGTCTTTGGCATTGTCAAATCGGAGGCACTGCAGTAAAAATTTAAATCTTTGAAAGTTCATTGAATCTATAAAAATTTCCACTTCCAGACCATCTTGATCACACGGATCTAGTAAATTCTGACGACCTGATTTATTAGCCCCTGAATAAGAAAGTAGCCGAATTAGGCACCTCAACTCCAATTCATCGGTAGGTCTTGCATCTCTAGACCCAGGCCCATTCTTATAATTTTGGGGGCCCTACGCAACACTATTGTATGGGGCCCTATAGACCCCAGTGCCAGGCTGCAGTGCAATGATTGCACCGTTCCAATGACAGTTGAATAACCACTTCGTTTTATAAAATGAAGATGTTCAGACCAAACGTTGTGGAACGCCATAGCAAATAAATTTAAAAAGTTCTTCGTATTTTCCACAATATTTATTCAAAGCGACCGGTTTCGACCATTACAGACCATACAGAAATGACAGACATACTGTATTACAGAAATGACAGTAATACTAATTGCCTGAAGATGACTGTAATGCTCGAAACAGGTCGCTTTGAATAAATATTGTGGAAAATACGAAGAACTTTTTAAATTTAATAAAATTTATTCACTTCGTTTTAAATTTTTTACGTGTGAGAGTAGCGAAATATAACGATAAAATATCATAATATGGTACGGAAATGGAATTTATTATGGTTTTTATTTTATTTATTTAATAAAAATTTTAATTATTGAAATGTTTTATGTCCTTTTTATGGCTTGGTGGCAGGGCCCCTTAAGTTGACGGGGCCCTACGCAACCGCATATGCCTAAAAACGGCCCTTTCTAGACCTCGAATATTTTTGGCCTATTTCTTCAATTTTGGCATTGTTATTGTTTATAATGATCCTTACTAGATTATGGTCGAATATGAGGTTGAAACAATCGAGTGGACTTTTGATATTATTCCTATCCCCTTTGAATCCCGCTGGCTGAGATAGGATGTTGTAAGCGGTGTGCCACCTTGTAGATCAGAACTCAAAAGAAACTGAAAAACATTCGGTAACTCAATAACTACTCTGAACAGCAATCAGCTCGGGATATCGACATCGGGAAATCAATCAGTAAATGAGTTTCAACCATAAATATAATAAGTAATAATATTAAGATGTCAAACAATATCATACAACGAAATATCAATTGAATTGAACTGCTCATTGACAATTAGTACAAACAAATCACCCAATACGAACGTCAATTCGGGAAGACCCCGAATTTACAAGATGTCGCGAACTTCTCTCTTCAAAAACAACCTTCACCTCTGAGTGCTATCTCCACAAAAGTGCCGCTCTTTCGAACAGCTGACAGTCTCTACCAAAAAAACGTAGACTCGCCCTTGAGTTCATGGTCACACAGTGCCGCGGAACAGGAGAGCTGGCTGGCACGCCTTTAACACGTAACCGCGGAATAGTCTCAGTTTGAACTTCTAACTGTTCACAGAGATTTTGTATTCTTCCACCGTTGGTATAAAAAGCGATCAAGAGTCGAAGGCGCCACCCAAGTCACCACAAGTCACGCCACTCGGGCCACTCCGGCCACGACGTCACGTCGGCACGAGATTATCGACAAAATTGCCACAGCGGGCGTCCTTACTCTACGGCGGGGCTCAGATTTACTCCACTTGGTTTCATTGTCTTTACCTAATAAAGATTATTTCATGGTTTTCACATATTTAGTGTCTCAATAATTGATGTTCGCTGGAACGATAAAGCTGGAAGTGTCGTGCTCTGTTTTTTCTGCTGAAGCTTCTGAAATTTCACTATCGGAATCGTAGAACTGCTCTTCGTCTGAGAGTCCTCCAGAAAGCAGAGCAAACATTTCTGTGTCATTTTCAGAATGCAAATCACTCATCTAAAGTTAAAAAGGAAACAAATAGATATCTCTAAGTTGTCGCTGTGATTAGCGTTATTTTCTATTCACACTTAGTTTGAAATAGTACATACATACCTTGCAGAATCAAAGTTGGTGCGAAGATTTGCAGCGATATTACAGAGTATGCAATTCTGAATTTAGCAAATAGTTTCACTTGTAAGAAGATGGGAAATAAACGAGATCCTTCAGATACATTTAGGAACCAATTAGTTATACGTATTACAAACAGCACAAGTGGGATTATTTTATGTAAATGCACTTACCAAAGACAACCACAAATTTTTACACTTCCTTGATAATCTTAGATGATGTAACACATGAATGAGAACAGAGAACTTTCAACAGATAGCCATTCAATTCAAATACGGGAACTTCGGAAACTTCAACTAAAAAAAAAGAGCGCAAAATCTTAGAAAAAACATCTTACTTCAGGAAAATCTATCCAAAAACTGACAATTTTCTCAGTAAACGTTGAAAACATCATTAACTGAAGGTCTCTTAAACCAAACAATGAGAAAAATGAAGGTAACAATATGAAATTTCATTGCAAAAAGATAAGTTATTAGTAAAAGAAATGGAAGAAAATAATTTCCTATCTACATGTGAATGCATGTGCCTGGTGAGGTTGCCTAACTCCGACATTTAGTTGCTAATTTTTTATAAACAAAAGCCCATTGAGTTAAACGGACTGATACATGTCCACTATTTTTAAGGATAGAACATGCCCTGACAGATTTGTGCATATCTGTTGCTAAATTTTCCGCTTACCTGGTGTTCCCCATGTCTGTAAAAATTTTCATTTCTCGAAATTGTTTGGCATTGGGTTGGCATGGGTTATCATAATCCAATCGCAATAATATTTATTAGGTAAATTAATTAGGCCAAATAGAAAAAATAAAGAGGATATGTGTTTAAAAAAATGACTTCAATTTTTTGGATTGTGAAAGGGCTGATTTTTTAGTTCTAAGTGTATAAATTGAAGGGAAAAATGTCCTCATTTTCTCCTGGTAAGGCCCAGTCAGAGTACTGATTATATTTTACAGAAATACCTTAGTCTCAGAATTCTATTTTTCTAAAATGCAATTTGGATTCCTGTTCTGTGGGTTATCTCTGAGTTATACTTCTGAATAACTTATCCATCTTTCTATTTTCCATTTATGAAAATAATATTTTTCAGATGAAGTAATTGCTGGTCTGGATCGTTGGTTGTTTCATCAAGAGGCTCTTCAGGAATACCTCTTAGTTTGTTGCCAAAGTTCTACTGGTGGACTTCTAGATAAACCTCATAAGTAAGTTTCTGTTTCCTTAATTTTTTCTTATGAAAAGTTTTTGTTCATCTAATGATGATTCTTTTATTCATCATTTGTTACTATCCATCATTTCAATGGTCTAAAATTCTCAATATTTTATTACTAAAGGTTTTTTTTGCAATTTTTTCTGATGTGGCTGTACAGTTTAAACAATCTGAAAAAGATTATATTTTAAGTTAAACAAAATTTTAAATTTGCTGTTCTCTCTTATGTTCTATTACAGGCCTAGAGATGTGTATCATACTTGCTATGGTCTTAGCGGACTTTCAGTTGCACAGCACTATACCTCTCATGGAGAAAAATCCTACATAGTTGGCAATCCTAGCAACGAATTAGTAAGTCAAATAAAATTATGGTGTTCAGAATTAGATTCAAATCCTTTATTTTCTACAAAGATGATGAAACCATGGGATTTAAAATTACAGTAGAATTTCATCTTTGAAAAGTACTCATGAATGATAGGCTGATGAAAGGGCAATGTCAATATGCAGTAGAAGTCAGTTATAATGAGAGCTGGCAAAATTGGGAAAAGCACTTGTTATAACACGTATTCGTCATAGCCCATTTCTAACTCTAAATGTCCCTCCTCTTGAATCAAAGAGCGACGAGTGCGGTAGAATGGACCTGTAGGGTTTTTTATCCATACGCTAATGCACAAAAAAAGTACAGTGGACCTCGTACAGTGCCTGCCAAGCTTCGATAAAAAGATATTTTTTATTTCCTGCAACACTATTTCTTGGGATTGCACTAGCGGGGATAGAGTGGAGGTTTGGCAGGGAAAGGGTCAGAAACTTGGTTGTCCTGGTCTTGGGTTTTGTAAACATTTTACCCCTCTTATCGCCTATGTCCAGATTAACAAGACGCGTATCTATGTCATATGTAGTTCATTATACAAATGTGAAGATTCAGCTCAGCTTATCAATACATCAAACTCCTCGTAATCAAGGACTGCTGCTTTTCGGAACGCAGCGGTGCACATGCAGTGAAAACCTTCATACCAGATGTATTCCCCGTTATCAAATCTTCTTCGGAGATAAAGACTTTCTCACATGAGGTTCTCACATATGAGATGTGAGGTTTTGATGAAATTATATACATTATAATATTTTGGATCTTATTTACCATAGAACTTTTTTTTTTCAAACAGCCAATGGTTAACTGGCAAAGAGATAATATGGCCTGAATGTCACCATGGACGGAAATGTTTTTTGTGGTGCCCACTTCGCTTTCGAAAGCACCCTTTGGTGCCCAGGCGCCAAAAAAGGTTGAGTACCCCTGGCCAATGGCTTGAAGGTCTTCAACCAATGCATTTTACCTGTCCTGACCTATGGTAATGAAACTTGGGTGTTAAATGCTCCAATAACCCAGCGACTTCTGACAACGCAAAGGAGCATAGAGTTGGTATGCTGGGAATCACAAGAAGAGAGAGGAAACACAACACTTGGGTGAAAATGATGACTGGAGTTCCAGGCATCATAGATAACGTAAGATCAATAAAATGGAGGTGGGCCGGCCATGTTACGAGGAGAAACAACAGCCATTGGACATCTGCAGTTATCAACTGGATACCAAGAGATGTGAAGAGACCAAGAAGAAGACCTATGGACTGGTGGAATAGAGACATCATCGAGTACTTAGGTGTAACGTGGCAACAAGAAGCTCAGGACAGAGAAAATTGGAAAGTATTTTGGGAGGCCTACATCCGACGTTGGATTGAAAATGGCTGATGATGATACGAGTGTCGTCCAAAAAGTAAGTTTCCATATTCTACTGCTCAACCAAAAATAGAGGTAGGAGAGAGCCAGTTTAAGGAATGTTAATATGGGTGTGGTGGTAGTACTGAGAAATTGTCAAGGCCTCCGAGTCACGTGATGTTTGTACAACAATTACAATCATGGACGCCCCGTGGAGGAGCGTAGTGGCAGGCAAATTACGTCATGTCAAGCTGTTTGCGAGACCATAGTGCTTGATAAACGCTTCAGTGTGGATGAGATTCTCTCTAATCTTCCTCCGAAGTTTGAGATTAGCTGATCGTTGATGCATACCATCATCGTTGATGAGCTGCAGTACAGGAAAGTCTGTGCTAAGTGAGTGCCCAGATTGCTAACAGAAGACCATAAACGGTGACGCATAGTGCCAGCTCGATCTTTCTTGCAGTTGGTTGAGTGTGAGGCAGATGCACTGATTTCCCGGATAGTCACTGGGGGTGAAACTTGGGTGCACTATTCACCCCCTCAATCAAAAAGGCAAAGCATAGTGTGGCAAAAATAGGGTGACTGCGCTCCACTGAAAGCAAAGATTAGTCAGCAGAGAACGTCATGGCAACGACCATCTGGGACTCCAAAGGAGTTCTTTTGATAGACTACCTGCCCCACTGGACAACCATCTATGCTGCTTGTTATTGTGAGCTTCTGAAGAAACTCCAAAGAGCCATACAGAACAAACTACACAGCTTGCTGTCACGCAAATTTTGTTGATCCACAACAATGTGGGGCCACATTCTGCCCGAGAAACATTGCTGCTACTGGAAAACTTCCGCCGGAATGTGTTTGGTCATCCAGCATACTCACCTGACCTAGCCCCCAGTGATTATCACCTGTTTCTGGAGCTGAAAAAACATCTTGGTGGTCGGCACTTCTCTAATTTTGTTGACCTCAAGAATGAAGTCGATTGTTGGGCAAGAAATTTGGCGGCAGAATACTGTGATGTGGGAATAAAAAAACTGTTGCCAAGATATGAAAAATGTCTTAAAAATGAAGGAGACTACATCGAAAAATGAAGAAAACACTTAATTTCATTAATGAATAGTTTTTATAATTTCTAAATAAAGATTTTATTTTCTCTATCCCAGGGAAACTTACCTTTTGGACACCCCTCGTATATCTATTATATATAATTCCTTCTCCAGATTCATTCATATATATAGATAGATAGGATACTAATTCACAGGCTAATTGACAAGCATCATTGACTTGAAATTTTTACAGCATAATGGTCCTGACGTGAAACCTCCAGGAAAAGTGAGAAATCGATCATTCTGACCATGGGTTCAATCCCACAAGGCCCCAAAATCGCGATTTTTCCTATTTAATTGCATTGCTTTGATTTTCAGGAATTTCTAAAATATACTTCCCAGAAAGGTAGAGAATCAAAACTCAAGGAACCTACAGATATGGACATGAACTACCGAAAATATTAGTGACTTTTACAGAAAATAGATTGGGGTATTTTTTCATTTTTTTATGCTCTTGTTGAAATAATAGGAAGTTCTTGTTTTGCTAGAAGATGTATATTAAGACTCGACTCTTCCTTGGTTCAATGCCAGAGATGCATCTCTGGAAGTGATGGGTTTGTTTTGGGTTGGCTTGTAGCTATACCACTTCATTTTCTTGTACTAATAATGTGTTTCCTCGAGAACCTTTATAAATCACAAGCGGGCATGAGGGCTGGAGGTCAAAAGAAGCCTTTCAAATGTTGTGGATAGTCTTGATCATTTGTTTCCAAATCTTCATGACAAACAATTTATGCTTATCACTATCTCAACAGAATAATTCAAGGTTGTCCAAGTTTTCAGAGCCAACCTGAGATACGGAAGGCACATAAGGCACCAGAGGTTTAGGAAATTACATTAACTGAAGCTTTGATGAGGTGCAGACATTTAGGCTCAGGACAATTTTTTTCAGTTTACTTAGATCCTGTTGTTCTAAAAAAATTGATTTTATAGTCAATTACTTGCTTAATTTCAATTCCTTGTTGAAGTAATTTTTTTATACATTTGATGGTCACGAAGCAGAGGTCCCCTGAAAATTTAAGATTATTAAAAAGTAGTTGGTGTTTTAGCAAACATACAGCTACATAAAGCCCTTGGGGACAAACTTATCAGTACATCAATCTTGAAAGAGAGACTTTAAGGTTTTCAAAGATAAAGCGATTTCATTGCATATGCAATTATCAGTGAAGATTAATCCTAGTATTGATAAATATCTGATTATGAAATTTACTTTAAACTGATTTTTACTTATTTACATCATTCAAGTCTCCCAACAAATACCATAAAAATCTGAAAACAGAAGCATTTAATTCTATTTTATGGTCTTACCTAGAAGTGTTGGCCTCCGTTGAAGCGATTATACTTATCTTTCTCCAGAATTTAGTAGCACAAGTGATGGTTAATTTAGGTAAAGAGAAATCAGGCTTATGTGTATATCATTCTTGTGTTTTTTTAGCATCATCTAGATCATCATTCATTAATATTAAACATATGGCAGGGTATCATTTTTGTGCAGACCTTTTCTTTCTTATGGTTTAGAACAATATTGGAAGGTATATGTTTACAGAATAGATGAAGACCAAATACATACTTTTATATATGCATAGAATTCTCTCTGTTGGCACTAATTCTCTTAGAATTGGTTTAATGATTTAATTTTCATTGTTTTTTGTAGGCAGCTCTGCATCCTGTCTATAACATTGGATTTCAGGCAGTGTTGAATGCCCAAGGTTACTTCCAAAGTTTAGAACCTCTTCCACCAAGGATTTCCAAAGAAGAAGCAACATCCGCCGAAAAACCCTCTTAAAATGGTGAATACCTTTGCCCCAAGAGCCATAAGTGCCCAACAGTCAGTGGTTCATCATATTACAGTCTAACCGCTAAAAATGCCTTTCTAAGAGCTACTTATTTCCTCATCTTTCAATGTTTGGCATGTTAAAACAGGTGTGCTTTGCCCCCTGCTAATCATGGACTTTTGAAAGTGTATCATGATATTTCTTTATAAGTATTTCAAACTATTAAAGTCATATTTCTATAATTTTTAGTTTTCCATATACGTTGGATTTCCATTTCAGTGGATCATTAAGGATTTAAAAACTTCTTTGATAACATTCTGGAAAATCAGCAAAATTAATGTGGGTTTATGAGCTATCAAGGTATGATTTCTATCTTAAACATGGAGAATAAGCCTTATCCTTACAGACTAGATTACATTATTATGAAAATATCAAGTAATTCTGTGATGATAAAGTGTACACAATAACATTTTGGATTATATAGGCTGAAATCTACTCAAAAGCTCAGTATAGTCTTTATTTTTCATTTAATTTATTGTACAGTTGTGACTGCTACAATCAAAGGCATGGTACAGTTCAGTGTGTTAAACAACATTTTAAGAAAACTGACTTGTCCAGAACTTATAATTCCTGTATATTCTCAACTGGAAGAGAACTGCTGGAAGATTATAGCTTATAAATTTTTTAATGTTAACTCTTAGGATGTATCCATGAACCAACTTTTTAGTTAATTGGATGTCATTTCGTATTAAATGTTAGGGGAGTTTCACATAAGAACTAACCTGTTCTATGTTCCATATATTAGTTTATGAAAGCTGTAATTGAGAAATATCCATAAAAATATTATACTACTGATGTATGCTGAATGTTTTGTACCAAATAACCAGGAACTAAATTAGCTGCTTGGTTTAAGGATGAATAAGTGAAAGCATGGTTGGAGGTCAGGATTATCACTTGCTGTAATTTTACTCTTTTATGTAAATTACTACTGCTCTTATCTGCTGTTGCATTATTTTATTTATGTTATTATATTACGCTATTATTCCGTTTTATAATAAGTCTAAGATAAGGTATTTCTATAGGTGTTAAGAATACAAATTGCAGTTCTAGAACTTTAATTCCATTAAACTTTTATTCTTCTTATAATTAACCCGTTTTCATTTATGATATTTACAAAATACTTCAAAGAAAAAAGTTTTTATGGTATGTCTATCCACGTTTACATCAGAGGTGTCTTATTATATGCAGGATTAAAATTAAGTAAAATTCTAATGATTCTCATTTTTCTTACAATACCAATTTATTTTATGATTCTCATAAACAATAGCCACAACCACAGGAATGTTTCTTATCAAAAAGGTAAACAATGGCATTCTTACATCCTAAAGAGATTTTATAAATAAAAAGTTTCACTTGAAATGTTCTAAAATTCAAGCGAAGGAAACAGGTAAGGAAAACTTATCCTCTAGGCTTCTTCTTCCTGTAACTAAGGGTCCTATGGGAAAGATTTCCCAAAAAAGAAACAAAGATGAAAATGACATCAATGGAATAAAATTTTGATAACAAAGAATACGGTTCACTTTGTTGGTAGTTTACTAATTTAATATCTATTTCTTTATAGTTGCATGATTTCAGGACATAGGAAAAGTATTTACCAAATGTTGACTAGTTGAATAGCCGCAAAGTGTCACTCTTGGTGGTATATTTTTGGAGAATGTTCCCCACACTATATGAGTTAACTTGAGTAGTCTCAGCACATCCACCTTTAATAATAGTGAGAACAATTAAATAAGTTAATGTCTTTTAATCATTCTGAAAAATGAAATCCGTCAAAGGTAACATTAACAATCTGTGAGTGGTCGAAGTAAAATCCAATGAACAAAATGCAACCTCCGTCCAGATAATGAAGAATTTGGATTGCATTTCAGTCTTTTGATTTCCTGGGCAGTAGCCATTTGCAGAAATATTTTTTGTCTTCTATGTGGCTGACCAATGACCTCACACAGTAAGCTTGGCAGACAGTGGATTCGGACATTCTTACACAATGAAGTTAAATGTGCATTGCCACAGATTCACACATATATACACCCACTCAAACACACAACACTCATGATTCAGGTACGCTGACTTGTAGATAAAGATTTTTGGGAGCTGACAAAAACCGTGAGATTTGGGAGAGATTGCAATAAACCTAAATTGCAAATCAAAGACACCAATCACCTGGCATCCAAAGCAGGAAATATCTCAATTCTGGACGAAAATTGGCTCACTTTGTTCTAATTAAAGATCTGGAACACGAAAAACAACCAAATTTGATTGCCTTCGTTTCTGCAGAAAAGTACAATCTTCCCTTGCAGAAGATCAACACAAATCTCTCCCAAGGTATTCTATAAGCTCCCTAGTCCGCTAATTTTCAACTTTTTCGACCTTCTCGTAGTAGCAGCAGCCTCAGAGTCTGATGTGTCGGATTCAGATTCGGGAGGGAAACTTGAGGCAGATTCTGACTTCATATTAACGAGGGACACTTCACTGGATTCAACTGCAAAGTTTCCAGTTGCTTTGGCTTTCTCTAGAGTACGAACTGAAATTAAAGCACACAGTTAATCCAACCTTTCAATGGCAATTGGGATATTTCAAATGTAATTATTTTTCATTCTGGTTTTATAGCAATTAAATGACAACATTTATGCTAGTGTTTAGTTCCAGTTTCACTTATTAACTCCCTTAAAACTGGTTTATTGCTTCATTATTACAAACTTTTCATAAGGTTTTCATCATATGTGACTCCTAAAGGAGTCAGAATCAGACTTTAGAATGTGTGAAATTTTAAATAAATAAGCAATAAATTAGTCGAATTATTTTAATTTGAATGTAACGATTTTGCAAGTCACTGTTACACATTAACAGTAAACTTCACTCCATAAACACTTTAGTAAAAATTGCTTAAAAACAAAAATTATGCACAGAATAAATATTAGATTTGAGATTCTTCTGTTGCTTATGAAAGGAAAATTTTATAATCAAAACACATGAAATAGGGAATCACGAGATACTTTCAAAATTAAAAAGAGAAAATGCTGAAGTGGTGACATTACATTTATGCTGAGTACAGAACATTGATAAATGAAATAACCATAGAAGACAAGAAAATTGTGGTTGATACACTCCACATCTTAACACTAGCTGAACAGGCACAATTAAGTGATTCTCTAAATTCTCAGCGCTTGCCAGCCAAGTACCAAAATGCAGCATCTTTACCCTAGATGGTCTAACTAGCATAAACTAAAATCACTTCTGGTCTTTTTTTTAAGCTTTAGATTTTTTTAGCTCGAATTGACTATTCACCTTACAATGTCAATTTTCTCGAGAATCTGTCTGCATATATTATGTAGGAACCCCATGTTACATTACTTATGAGTGCGATTCCATGATATTTCACCATGAATACATTTAAGGTCTTACTCAATGCTGAATGAATATTTATCTGCCACTGATTTCCCATACAACTGCTGAACAACTGGTAACATTAAGCTTCAATTGCCTATCACCATACCATTACATAGTTCAACCCAAATCGTACGAATCCACCTATCATCTCCGCTTTCAACTTCTCCTATACTTTTCTTTGTCGTTTGCTAATACCTGAACTTCATGGTCTATCTCATTGCTAGAGTCCTAAATGCAAACTATGAATAGCAATGGTTTACAACTGCAGAATACTATGTCTTTTAAAATATGTTGAAAATATACTAATCCAATACAAATCTCAGTTCCCTGTAGAAGATTCCTTTCCTCTGTTTCTTACTTTCCATTGAATTTTGAACCACCCACTTAATTGAAATTTAATTTATGAGGAATTTTACAAAATTCTTCCCAAAAATCTGAAGATTCTGCATTATCTCCCCTTTAACTTGCGACATTTCTAAAGACTGTCCGAAAAATGTGTCAGCTTAGACTTCCATGTTAACAGCTAAAGGTAACCAAGTTAACTTCTCTACACAAAGTTTGCTGCCTCAAGAAATCAACTATGATTAACCCTTAAAATAACTAACAACATTATACTTCAATACTTAGTTGATCAATGATATTAGTAAGATAGGCCTATAATATTCTGAATCTACAAACCTAAGGAATATTTGGGGTTGGGAGCAATGTTACGTTTAATTTGTTGCAAAGGTTTAGGAATTCTGTCTTTCTCGGTGATTGTCAACATTGCCTCAGATTAAACATACATTTACAGGGTCCCTAATGTATCATAAAGGATAAGTAACTGCATACTTTGTACTTGGGGAGCATCGTCTTCAGCTAGCATTAAGTAGAAAGAAAAGACAAATGAAGGTTGAGAATATTTCAAATAATCTAATTACTAATTCAACCAAATAATTTTGAATCAGCCATTTGTGTATTATTAACTCAATCATTCAAAGCATAAAATTAACCAAAACCCAAGGAATATATATGAAAGCAGAAGATGAATATGCAGGGGATACTCTAAGGTAAACCATTACTTGAAAACTGACTTTTCAATATCTTTTTGGTTTGACCGAGACTTGGATATTATACACAAGCTATCATGATATGTAGCTTTTTCATATTTTCTCAAATATTCAAACCCTTCCAATACATGCAGCTGTAATTCATGGAAAATTCATTTTTAAATTTATTCCCATCACATGAAATGTGAATGACATACTTATACTATATTCGGAATGTTAAAAACTTTAAAAGATGGTGTCATTGCAGGAATAAATATATATATGTATATATGCATTTGTGGGATGAGAAATGGTAAAAGTTAAAAATTAAACTTTCGAAGATTAAGAGATAAATTTTAGCAGGAATATAAATCAAAACAATGGAAAGAGAAGAACTATAAGACATTAGAAAGTAAAATCATCTTCTCCAAACTCTAACAGAATGGCAGAAATTAGAGCAGCTAGGCATAAATAAAAATAGACTACAATTTTCATCTTACTGCATTAAAATTCCTCCCATTTAAGACATTTTAAGAATTAATATACAAACATATAATTTACCAAAAGACCTCAAAATTTACTTTTGAATTGGGTAAGATGAACATTTTGATGATATTTCCTTTTAAAAATGTTTTTAGAGAAATGTATTGGTAGTTGTGAAAATAAAAAATGGTTATTTGGTCAAATTAATGATATGAAATAACTAAACATTGAATGTAACTAATCTATGTAAAAGTTGATGTTTTATATTATTTTTTGTTATCTTAGCTAAATGGAATATTATAACTTGAGGTACTATGCAAATCATAACTGCTCTGATGTTTATATGCTATTGATTCTGTGAAAAAATTTGCTTGATATCTTTGCATCTGAATAGAAAAAATTACTACTGTTCAAAATTAATGTATCTGCAAGACCACATAAAGTGAAGTCTCTGAACACTGTGTTTTATGCTATAATTACAGCAAATATTGCTTGATGAAATGTTTCAAAAAGTGTTCAAGTCCTCATGTAAAGAATTACTCAGAAATAAATTTATAACTACAATAGAATTAATTGTATTGAAATTATTACCAAAAAGCTCCCAACCTAGGGCCAATCGTATGCTTGAAACATATTCAGGATGTACAAAATCAGTAAATAATTGGATATATCATTTCTTAAATATTACAAAAGAGGTGCTAGTTGAAGTTAGGTGGAAGAGAGCATGGGCCTCACCATTACCCATCTAGTAATAGTTTTGGGATATATTTGGGGATTGGGATTAAGTCGTTAATAAATAAATAAATATTGACTCTTATGAGCTATAATACTTGCTTTAAGCGTTTTTCTTGCCATGATGATGAGACAATATATGATAATTTACTAAAAGCCAAAGAGTAAACCATACAGGTTGAGAACTCCAATTGCAGAATGATAATTACAAAGTTTTACTTCATTATCACGTACGACACACTTTAGGCTAAGAATTAACACCACAAACTGTGTTAAACAAAAAGATCATCATTAGTATCTATAGTCATGTATACTTATAAGTAACAAAATTCACTATTGGCCTGCATCTGGCATGTTTTATTCCTCATATATTTAAAGATCGTAAATGTTAAAGTAAGTTAAATAGAAAATAAGGAATTGCATATAGAATTCTAATTGGAAATTGCTACTATAATTTGCAATATGTATTATTCTATTTCTGAAAAATAGGCTCGACTAATACAAATAATAAAACCTGCTCATCTGGTTACCATCACCTATGATTCATGTTTGTCACAAGATCTCACCAGCTGCAATTGGATGACTTCTCCATTTTGAACAAGATAACGAATTTTAGATTTCATAAGAAGTAAGATTTTATGAACCTACTTCTATTCCCAGGTTTCACTTCTAAAATAGTTACCTATTACAGAATGTGGTAGTAACATACAAAACTCAATGGAACTTCGTTCGTTACAATTAAATACACTGGTGATTGGATACAATCTAAATAAGTTATTAAACTCGTACTGAAGAATCTTAAAGCCTCTACTCCTCAAATAATACCGCATGCATGCAATGTTACACGCAATAGTTACATGCAATAATACTCCGATCATTCATAAAACGTTATTCACTTACTTTGTGACTCAAGAAGGGCATTTTGTCTTTTCAGATCATCAATGTCTTGTTGATGTGCTGAATTTTTCCTTCTCATAAACTGAATATACTCAGCAGCTTTCTTCAAGATTTGTGCTCTACTAGCCTAAAATAAAATGAAAATTATTTGCAACTTATTTCCATTATTATATTGCTAATAAACATTTGAGACAATCAAGAGTGTATGGAATGTGGAACTTATACACCAATTGGAACATGATGACTACTTTTAGAGTTATAAATGTACGATTGACATCACTTTCACAAAGATTATAACCTAAGAACTGGTCACCAACGACAAAAACAATCTCTCATTATACATAAAGCACTAACACCGACATTTATGAGAATTAAGCATCACCTTTATCTGAAATTGAAGAATATTTCAACCAGACTTCAATGAGAGTAGCAGAAAGATATATGGTATATTACTCACAACTTTTTCCCCTTGTAACGCTGGAACGGAGTCACGAAGGCTACTGAAGCTATCTTTGATATGATCTCGTCGTTTCCTCTCCAAGGCATTGTGATGTGCCCGCTTTTCAGCCTAAAATTGACAAGTGACGATAAAAGATAAATAAGAAATGTTTTAATGAATACCGATTGTCCTAGAGAGCAAAAAATCATCATTCAGTTAAATCATTGTAATAATCAGTTCATTATGAATATGTCTAATGAGAAAATAACTACTGAAAATACTTCCAAAACGTCAATTTTCTTTAAAGGTGTAAAATTTATGCTACGTGTGCGCCAAAATTGGGTACACTTCTTAACTAACCACTCAAAGACAAGTTTAAATATGAACGCAATATTCAACAATAACTAAAATTAGTGATAAATGAACTTTCAAGAAGTCTCATATTTACCATTTCCAAATGTTTATTTACAACTGGAGAAGATGGAGCATTACACTAGGCTTACACAAAAAGTGCGCAACTGTTCTATTAAACGTTTAAATATTTCTGAATCAGTAAAATTAAAAGAAATTTATCATGTAGTTAATTTTCATTATTTTTATGATGATTAACTAAATTATTTTCTACCGATTTTAAAATATGCACCTCTAAAGTGTACTGAAGGAGTTCGCCACCTGACTGTCGTTGTGAAAATGTTTTCCTCTCGAAGAGGTCGACGGTGGCCTATGGAGTAATTATGATAAATACTATTAATCACGTTGAATCGGGAAAAAATGCTGTAGAATGCATGCGGAATAAATAAATATAAATGAAATTTCTATGAAACGAAGTTTAAATATTTTGGCAAAATTTAGCAGTCCATTTTATATCAGAGAACAGGTTGGTTCAAACAAAATACATCGATGATAATTTGTAAATAGAAATATAAAAGGATTATTCTTACATCACTTTCTATATCTATGTCTTCATCTTCACTCATTGTAAACCCCCGGATCAATTACTCAAAATGGCGATGAAATTATTACTAACTCTTTTGAAGAACCATATATGGGCTTCGATAGCGAGTATAGGTGCTTAAACTTGTCATTAGTAACATCTCGGAAGATAAAAGGCGATTAAGAAAGATTGTTAAAACTTATTTTAATGATAGCAGTTGTTTGATGGCGTCATTGTCATATCCAGCCTGGTTATAAAAATAGTACAGCGACGTTAAAGATAAAAGCCCTATATTGGGTTTCGCGAGTGATTTTTTGACTATATCACAGTTGCTCCAACATTTCATATCGGTAATCATTTGAAGAACCTTACTTTTAATGACCGTATCATTAGTATACAGTAGAGAGTTGACTAAGAAATTTTTCAACATTTTGGCTTATCTGCTAGTAATCATATTTTTGGATGATCCAGAGGAGAGTGGTTATGTTCAGCAGCAACCTAAGTTGTTCCCGAGAAAATGATTTCCTGTCAGAAATACCATATATTTGCATTTCGCATGATTACTCGGTATAGTTGTTATTCGTTATGGGATATTTTATTGAAAGGAAGATCATTAATGTAATAAAAATTCTTATTGGTAATGTTGGACTTACAAGGGTATTGATGGGGATGACCAAAGGTTCCAAACCTCTCATATAGAAAATTTATTTGATGTAGCTGTTGGCGGTAAGGTTTTCCATTAAAGAAGCTAAAAACGCTTATTATATTGAAAAGTTAGTTATAATTAATTATAACCAACTTTTATAATTCATGTAAAACGCCATAATGATACATACATCCAACAAAACAGGATATTTATAATTCATTTAACTGTTAATCTTTAAGAACACCATTGATAAATAATATGCTGCCACCCATTGGGGAAGTTATTGATCTTCATACATTAAAATAAATGTAATTCATGAGTGTTCTATCTTTCGGTAAGTTCATGTGCAATCAAAAATCCCTATTAAGCGCCATCTTCATTTTCTTATAGTTAACCCCATCATATTCCATCCAACAACTTTCGTTAGAAGTACTTATGCAGCATGAGAGATTAGGCTTATTGTATGATAATCCCAACATTCTATAGCCTTGTTCTTTTTCTGTGAAGGAATCAAGATAGTTTTGGTAAAATCCTCTGGCTATTGCCCTTTATCTTAAATTTTCAAAATTAAATCATAGAAACATTTCTTACTCTTATCCCCCAGGTTCTTAAGCAACTCCACTGGGTTCTTATCAACCCCGGTTGCTTTATTCTCTTCCATATCCTGCAGTGCCCGCTCTATTTCAGTATCAAGTAATCAGGTCCAACCTCATATTCTTCAACTTCTTCCTCACTTTCTATTTCTATGCTGGCGGGTTTCATGTTTTTCCCATACAATTCCTCAATGTATTCCTTCCATCGTCCCCTTATAGTCCTTAATATATTTTCCTTACTGTCTTTAACCGTCACCATTCTATTACTAATTTTATTCCCCGTCAGTTGCTTTACTTTACTATACATTAGGCTGGCCCTCCCGCTTTGCTCCAGCTTTTCTATTTCATTACACTGCCCCTTCCACCATCGCTCCCTAGCCTTATTTGTTTCCCTTCTTAGTTTGATGTTTAGTGCTCTTTACATTCTGCTCCCTTGGTCGGTGTTGACTATTTTCCTTTCCTTCTTTCCTCCATTTTATCTAACATTTCTACAGTAAAATAAATGTACAGGGTAAATGTATAGGTGTGGCTTAAAATCTTTTAACCCTAGGATTCTACTGAATTTCATTTCTCAGGAGCCTTTGATGCCATTAAAACATATTTAGGTAAAGTGAAACTTGAAAGTAAGAATTAATTGTATTTGATAATAAAACTTAAATAATTCATTGTAAAAGCTTTGGTTTCAGTAAACAATTTTGATTGCTGGTGAACACTATGTCTTTTGGGCAATATTAAATTTAATTCATTGGAAAGAGAGCAATTACTTTAAGAAAAGTTACATGCTAAAAAACAAATTGGAACTATCATGGAGAAATGTAGCTATCATGATTCAAATGAAGATAAAATCTATTCACATGTCACAATTAGTAAAAGAAGTAATTGTAATATAAAAGATGGGAATCTTGGGAGCAAGTGAAATAAAATGGGCTGGGGCAGGAGTTCAGACACACAGTCAGGAGATGACAGTAAGATAGCAGGGATTGGTATCATAATGAGGAAGTAGTTGGGAAGAAGAGTGAAGTCCTATTGGCAGTACAGCGAGAGACTGCTGATGATCAAGCTAGAAGCCCACAGACACAGTGATAGTGCAGGTATATATGACGACATCCAACCACACAGAAGAAGAAGTGTATGAGCAAATTGGAGAAATCATCAGTACAGTCTTACCAAAGGAAAATCTAATTATTATGGGTAACTGGAATGCCGTGGTCGGAGAAGGAAAGGATGGGAGTTGCATGGGACAGTTTGAGTTGGGAATATGCACCATGTTTGTGCCACAAAAAGATCAAGAGGGTGAAACGTGAACCATGATGGAACACAAAAGCAATGAAAGAAAATGATACCAGAGAAAGATTCACTGTGGCCATCAATGAAAAGGAATATGAAATGACTTGAAAAAGGAAATTGCAGAAGGTCAGCTTGTGGGTAACAGAACTGATACCAAGCATCCATTGATAACAATGCAGATAAGAGAACTTTTGGAAGAAAGAAGGAAATACAAGAACTCCAGGAGTGAAAATGAGAGAGTTCTATACAAGAAACTACAGAGCCAAGTTATACAAGAGTCAAAGGAAGAGTGGATTGAAAGCTGCTGTGAATAAATTAATGAAAACAAAAAGAAGGGGAACTCTGAAACATTGTTCAAGTTAGTCAAAAGTCACTTACGAGAAAGAAAACTAGATGCAGCAACATCAGAGATGTGAACAGGGATATGCTGATAGAAAATGAAGGTATAGGAAAGAGATGGAAAGACTATATTTGAAGCATTATATCAAAGGCCAGAACCTCTTGAAGATATACTAATGAACAAGAGCAATGTGGACGAAGATGACCCAGAGATAACAAGAAGTGAATTTGAGAGAGGAGTGAAGGACTTGAATAAAAACGAGTCACCCGGAGTAGACCAAATCAATGGAGAGATTATCAAAGCACTTGGAGGGAAAGTGAAAGACACCCTGTTTAGTGGAGGCAAGGGGAGGCATGCGAGGTCTGTGCTAACAGCACCTCCTGTCTTTTCATCCAATGAAGGTAACTTTTAAAAGATTCGTGTAAAGTAAATATAGTCATAATAGGTAGGTTGTTAATGCAAAAATTCTCCAATTTTTTGTTTCAGATGACAGCTTTATGGATGTAGTAATGAACCCACAACCTGTGGAGTTTGTCCCTCATATGTATTGATTTTAAATGTTTTGATGCTAAATATTTTGATTTTTAATAATATATATAAATGTATATTAATTATTAAGAACTCATGAATTTCATATATATATATATATATATATATATATATATATATATATATATATATATATATATATATATATATATATATATATATATATATATATATATATAAGTTGTAGCAAGTACTCAACATCGTACAAGAGACCAAAAAGGTAAAGCAATTTTATTTTGTTATATAAAGAATGCAAAAAGTGATTTATATACACTTACCTTCCACAAAGTGTATTCATATGGTGGTTATTATAGTGATGTACAATTTGTTTCTGTCATTTATATTTAATATTTGATTACTTTGTCTCCCTGTACCTGGCTGAAAATGTCTCTTTAAACATGGTATTGATTATCTTAATGTGATCTTAGAATATATTTTTGCACTGTCTTAGTTGAAGATATTTTTTATTCAAAGTATATTAGATTGAATGTTGAGTCGATACAGATTTGTAGACTTAATTGTAACTTAATTTCTTGGTATATTGGATTGGAAAGTCTGGTATTTGCTATCTATCAACAATTATGAAGCATGTTTTATGATTAAGGTTGTTACACTGGTATTTATGAAATTTAATATCCCCGTTGAGAATCAAAGGGCACTTCTGCTAGTATGTAAATGTATGTATATATATATATATATATATATATATATATATATATATATATATATATATATATATATCTATTATATATAGATGCTTCTCCGGATTCATTCATGTATATACCTAGATAGATAGATAGGATACTAATTCACAGCCTAAACCACAAGCGTGATTGACTTGAAATTTTTATGGCGTATTGGCCATAACGTGTAACCTCCAGGAAAAATGCGATTTTAAACCTCAGTGTCATGGGTTCGATACCAGAAGGCCCCAAAGTCCCGATTTTCTGCATAAGGATACATTATGGGGGATTTTCGAAAAATTTTTTGAGGCACTTCCCGGAAAAGGAGAGAAATGAAAATCGAGGGATCGCTAGAAGCCATGCATATCCCAACGAAAATCATAAAGACATTTTTAAATATTGTCCATGGTTCGATGCTAGGTCGGGACAAAAATCGGCCGTTAAAATGCATTGCGGAGATTTTTAAGATTTTTTTTGGACCCTTTCCCGATGACATGGAAACTTGAAACTCGGTGTGTGGATAGGAATTACGAATAAATAACATAATCTAATTTTATCTTTTCACTGATGGTCCTTGGTTCGATCCCAGAGGGCCATTTACATTCCTCAATGCATTTCTTATGGAGATAACGTAAACAAATTTTAGGTACTTCCCGGTATGATATCGACTTCAAACTTTGCACGAAAGAAGATCAAGTCCTTAAAAATCATACTTTGCATTCACAGCTTCCAATATGTCCTGGGTTCGACACCAGGCGTCTCTGCAATCAGAAGTTGATCCGATTTTTAGGAATTATTTTGAAACCTTTCCCAATAATATAGAAACTTGAAATTTGGCATATAGATAGAGATAAAAAAACTTTCAGAAACATGTTTTAGATTTCCAAGATCGTCCTTGGTTCGAATCCAGGAAGCCATTTACATTCGTGAAAAGTAGCACGTCGTTTGAGGTAGTTGAAGCAAATATTTCTGCTTGAATTTTCAAACATAGTTAGAGATGGTAATCTTCTATTGTGGTGCATAGTAAGTTCACCAGGAAGACCCAGGTTCGATGCCAGACGATTAAATTGAAGCGAATATTAAGAGTATTTTCAATCTTTTTTTTTTCTTTTGAGGACCGTCCCGATATAATGCCGATTTTAAATTATTGTTGTCGATCTGCTTGCAGTATGCAAGCAACATTTTACTCGTATATCTATTATATATAGACGTTTCTCCGGATATACCTATATATCTATTATATATAGACGCTTCTCCGGATATACTTATATATATATACACTGGGGATCAAAAGTCTAACCATGTTCCACAAGAGCCACCGACTTGAAATTTTTACGACATATTGGCCATAACGTATAACCTCCAGAAAAAAGCCGACATTGAACCTCGGTGCCATGGGTTCGATTCCAGAAGGCCCCAAAGTCGCGATTTTCCCCATAAGATTACATGGCGGGGATTTTCGAAAATTTTTTTGAGGCACTTCCCGGAAAAGCAGAGAGTTGAAACTCGAGGGACCGCTAAATGCCGTGCATAGCCAACGAAAATCGGAAAGACATCTTCGAATATTGTCCTTGGTTCGATGCTAGGCCGGGGCAAAAATCGGCCGTTTAAAATGCATTGCGGCAATTTTTAAGATTTTTTTTGGATCCTTTCCCGATAACATGGATACTTGAAACTCGGCATGTCGATAGATATCATGAATTTATTTCGTAATCGAATTTTACATATTAGCTTATGGTCCTTGGTTCGATCCCAGAAGACCATTTGCACTTCCCAATGCTTTTCTTACGGAGATAACGGAAACAAATTTTAGGTACTTCCCGGCACGATATCGACTTCAAACTTTGCATGTAGAAAGATCAACTCCATACATATCAAACAGTGCATTCACAGCTATCAAAGTGTCCTGGGTTCGACACCAGGTGTCTCTGCAATCAGAAGTTGATCCGATTTTTAGGAATTATTTTGAAACCTTTGCCAATATTATAGAAACTTCAAATTCGGCATATAGATAGAGATAATAAATAACTTTCAGGAACATTTTTTAGATTTCCAAGATCGTCCTTGGTTCGAATCCAGAGAGCCATTTAAATTCCTGAAAATTAGAACGTCTTTTGAGGCAGTTGTAGCCCATATTTCTGCTTGAATTTTCATACATCGTTAGAGATGGTGATGTTCTATTGTGCTGCATAGTATGTTCACAGTAAAGACCCGGGTTCGATGCCAGACGATGGAATTTAGGCGAATTTTAAGAAAAATTTCAATCTTTTTTTTCTTTTGATGGCCGTCCGGATATGATGCCGACATGAAAATAGTGTTGTCGATTTGCTTGCAGTATGCAAGCAACATTTTACTCGTATATTCATATATATACACATTCATAGGGGATCAAAATTATAGGCATGTTCCAGAAGTGCCACTGATTTGAAATTTTTACGACATATTGGCCATAACGTGTAACCTCCAGGAAAAAGCCGACATTGAACCTCGGTGTCATGGGTTCGATTCCAGAAGGCCCCAAAGTCCCGATTTTCTCCATAAGGATACATGGCGGGGATTTTCGAAAATTTATTTGAGGCACTTCCCGGAAAAGGAGAGAGTTGAAACTCGAGGGATCGCTAGATACCGTGCATATAAACAGGAAACCATAAAGACATCTACGAATATT